>CM038795.1:227018008-227119965 GCA_021764765.1 Vicia sativa | reverse complement strand
GTGTGCAATGTTTCAAGAACACGATAAATGGAGAAAACATTGATCAATTTTGCTTGCTTTAAAATCATTCAATTCCATTCTGAAGTTGTTAAACATTAAAAAGGGAGAGACTAAAATTACATGTCTTTGGTAACTTAAGGGTTAGTATTTTGATTGATTGTATTTAACCTTTTGGTTTTTGGTTTTATGTCATTAAGTCTACTCGTCATTTGTGCATTTTTGGATTGAGTTTTAGATTCTTATTTCCCATTCATAAATAAAAGTATTTGATTGTAGCTTAAGCAATATGATTGAAATTAATCTATTGAGTTTTTGAATCAAGAACTATGTTTGAGAATGATTAAGTCATGACCATTGTAGAATCTAAAAAATTCTTCGAAATTTTTGTGAAAAAGATGTTCGTCTAGAGTGATTCGAATCACACGGTTGGTCTAACTCGAAACTGACTCACAAAGAGCTCACTGATCCATTTCCAATTTGCATGATTCGAATCAGTAGAATGTCTGATTTGAATAACAACAATTTGATTAAAATCATGAGATTGCTTAATTTGAATCACACAAAAATGCAAATTTTCTTGGTTGCTTCTGGAACTCTTGATTTGAATCACCAATTTTCCGGATTCGAATTATGTAACTCGAATAACAGATCCTGTGATTCGAATCACGCGAATGGATTTTATATAATTTTTACTTTCTTGATCCAAATCACTTTGTTTTCTAATTCCAATCACAACTCTTGCTTTTGACTCAAATCATACATGATTTTCCTCTCATTTAGTCCTAGATCTTCAACATATATAAATACCATTTTCTTTCAAAACCTTCACAATGTTAGAAAACATACACTTTCATTATATGGGAGGATTAGGGTCAACCAACAAACAGGGAAGCACCACGTACCAGGTTCGGCATATTTGAAAATCACAAACCACTTGTTCTCTTATAATTTCAAAAGACTTTTGATCCTTTCTTGAACACTTGCAATGATTTTTTGTCATCTTATACTTCATTATTTTTTTCATTGTTACATCGATATAAATCCCATCTTTGAAGATTTGGGATTGTTGAGAAGATTCATTTATTGAATTTAACGTTTCTTTAAAAAATTGTTAAGATTTTAGAGATTCACAAGGTGTGTGGTGTTGTGTATGATTTTGAAAGTTCTAATGGAATAGAAGAAGGTTCTTATCTCTAGATTTATTTGGTAATGTTTGAAAAGATTGTTCTAAAACAAAGACTTTAGAGCATGTTATTAGGGATGAAATATTCAAGACGTTTAACATGAAGATTTCACAAAAAATTCAGTTCGGTTATTGTGTTTAAATCAAGGGATCAAAATAGAAATTTTTATGTTTTCATAGTTATTTGGATATTGTGATTATACGGAAACTCGTATATATATTCAATACATTGATATGTATATGCTGGTTAATTCTTTGATTTGATCTTGATTTATTTGCATTTTGTATAAGTTGTTTTGTACAAATTCCAAACTAGAAGCATTATCTCTTTCATACGCAAAAAAAAATTGTTTTAAAATTGATTAAAAAAAAAACTATTTTGAACTATGGTTTTAATTGTGAGGTCCTCTAGACCATTGAATACTCCATATTCTCGCCCAATAGTTGGATTAATAGTGATTGATGAAGCACCAGTGGAAATAGAGGCTATGTTATTGATCGACATATGCCATAAAGTAGATACCATATGTCGCGATGCGGTCAAATAAATTTGAAACAAATCGATCTCCTAATTTCTTTTGAGCGGGATGATGGATCGAGCACGTGGAAAATTCTTAGATTTGTTTTTCACACATGTCTAGTCGAAGAGACATGGAAAGTCGAAGAGACATGGAAACCTTGGTGGATCCATAGCTACAAATGTTTTAGATAAAATATTAGTAACTAAGTAACACAAGTATTATGAGATATTAGTAATAGTAACAAGATATTATCGTAAATAGAAATTTGTTCCTGTTAATTGTATAGTCTTCCATATACAAGTTTCACATGACTTGGAGTATAGATAAATCAAATAAGAGGCCTCCCAATTATACTCACAAATCCTCTTCAGGTTGATGAAGTATTGAGATAGATCACATCGATATAGATTGCACTTTTGCCTCAAATATGGGCGTGCCAACAAAAAATATGAGGTATGGTCTCAATGCACATCCTCTAGAATACAAAACATGTGTATCATCACCATTAGCCTCCACAGTCACAGCCAGGTAGTCTTTATGCAACGTCTCCATGAATGAAAACTGACATAACATCCTCTAGTGTCATCTATCTCATTTTCGACATTAGCTGAATTAAACACCCAAATAGGTCACGATCATCTCTAATGTCTTAGGTCTATTGCATATATAGTAGTTTAATAATCTTCCTGCGATCACAAGATATATGAGGGATGACATACCATCAAGAGTAATGTACATATCACAATCAAACGATGGAATAAAGAAGTGAAAGCAGACAACAAACCATGATTAATATAGCCATAGCTCATCAGACTGTGGTAACTTTGCGATCTCCCTACCATGGTTGATACATTACAACATATCGCAGTTCTGTAAAAAATCGTTATAGCCAGAAAGTTCAAATCTAATAACTCATGTTCAAAAAAAAACATTCATGTTACCTTTCTCCATCCCACACAACCCTAATGATCCAAATGCTTAGGAAGGAGTGAGAAGTCTCTTGAAAAATACATCAGAAACATAACCAAAAGATCAACAAATGGACTTTTAGAACTTCTGAGGCATCATGGCTACTAATAGTGAACTCATGTCTCATAAAGGATGATGTCGGAGACACACAAACTTCAAAAAATGACGAACCGTTACAACGTCTGAACGAGGGGGTCTAACGTTTTCCAAATATATTGTTTCTTTCTTTATTAAAATTAATTTTAGAAATTATTATATAAAAACAAAATACAAGATTAAAGATACTCATTAATACAACTCAATTATTTTCCAATACGCACAGCCGTATGGAATATTACTTACTTTTTGCATTTGAAGTTTAGTATCTAAACATGAAAAATCAATCTGTGGTCATAAACTAAACAGATTTAATTGGAAGAACAATTGTAAATCTTGTATGAAGGGAAAAAAATCCATTGATACAAATGCAAATTGACTAAAACAAGGAATAAATTCAGAAAAAAAACAGCAGAATAAAGTACAACACATTTTAGAGTTCTTGCCATGTGACCTAACAAATATTTACATCTAGAACATCGACAATAATAAATACGGCCAATCGCCACCTGTTATAAAAAACAGCTTTTCGAAATCTCCTATAATCAGTGTTTTACACCTACAAAACACAAGGCTACTTCAGCTCTAGCTTGAAACTCTTGCAAGCTTTCCAAAATCTTCTCACGACCAAAATTACTTTCACCTTCCTCCTCAAGCATTTTCCTCAACCTTTGAAAAAGAAAGGTTAAAAAAACATTCAACTTTCATCCAAATCATCATAAACATGTTTAAAAAGTAAAACCTAGCTTTGCAAGTTCATGATCTCTACTGATTGAAAATGAATAAGCCGAATCCTCTTGTATAATTATATCGAATTGTAAATTTAAATCTCAATTATTGTAGGTAAGGATTACAATTTAATTAAGACTCTTGGATTACTGTAATGTGAAAAAGTAGAGCAGTAAAATCAAAACAAATATGGAATAATTGGACATAAAAGGCATGCATATCTTACCTACGAACAACTGCTGTGTCTCCATGACCAGTGCAAATTATCATCATAGCGTTTGTTGGTAATGACTTATACAGTTTATGAATTTTATTATCCATGCGAGTAACAATTTCCTTCAGTTCAGAAGATATATTCTGCTTGAGGCCTTTCCCGTTTGACTTATTCTTCTGACATGTATGTAATGCAATCATCTCTGCAACATTTGTATTCAAGCTATCTGAATCCTCAGCTTGTTTCTTCAAGTATGAGTTTAATTCTGAAAACTGAGTCCAGATAAAATGCACCTTTTCATTCTTCAACTGAAACAAATAAGGACCGTTTGTAACTGATAATCAAAAGAAAAACACTTAAGAATACAGAACTTGTTTGTCTGGACTTATTTAAGCTTATCTACTCTTCAGACATAAACACTTGTGAGCAAGGTTGTTAACTTGGAAGTTACTGTTTAAACTATTATGAGTTTATGATTTTAGGTTATTAAAACGAATTAACTCGCAGGTAGACCCTCTTTTTTGCAAACTCTTACGAGTTCAAGTAAGCTCAAATAAAATTAATAAACTCTCAACTTTACTAATGGTTTACAATTTTAAATTGCTTTGACCTTGAAATATAAAATTTTGATCAATATTTATAGATATTTGGTTTTGTTGTTTATGTGTTTTAATGTATATCAGCTTTAAAATGTAAACTCGCGTGTTTTGTGTTGTTGTGAGAGACATCTATTATCCATCAATATGTATGTTGCTTTGTGAAGTTTCATTTATGTAAGTCGTGTTTTTTGTTGGTTTGTTTTAACTTTGAACAATTGTAGAAACTTAATTTATATAAGTTTATGATTATAACACTTTATTATGGTAATTTGGTATACTTTTGCTTCTTTATTAAGTTGAAATTTTGAAATATTGATGCATTTATGATACTATATTAAGTATAATATCATGTATATATTAATTTCAATATTATTTTAATGAGATAAACTCGTTCAAACGAGTCGAATCCACTTAGCCAAAACGAGTTGACTTAAAATCTCAAGTTAAACAACCTTGCTTGTGAGACTGCTTGGAAGAGCTTACAAAAACAACTGATGATATTTCCATAAGCTCTCCATAATAACTTATGAATACAGCTTATAGCTTATATAAAAATTATTTAACTTCATTGTACCTTCAATTATAGAAACAGCTTACAAACGCTCAATTAAGTTGAATGTAAAAACAAGATCATGCAATAAGACATTTGTTACCTCCGTGATGGTTTTTGCAAGAGCTTCTTCATCAGATGTCACAGTAATTGCATTAGAGGTATCTGAGGCAAATCGTTTAACAATGGATATGTCATCAATCATTGAGGAATTTTTGCCAGACTCACTCAAAATGGAAAGGAGCTTTTTCCGCATAAAGGATGGAGGAGCACCAAAGTCAGGCCCTGTTTCAAGAGTAAATACCAAGAGCATGTTAACAGTTATGCCAACAACATTGCAAACCATGTGAATATATAGGGATAATACCAAAACATAACAATAAATAAACAAAAACTAAAATAATACTTTCCCTGCATTCTTAAAATTTTAGTCATAGTGTCATACATGAATCATACTACTTCAGTACAAAATTGCCCATCATATATAAGATAGTGAAACCACAGGTGTATGTACTGAAAACAGTAACTTGTTACGTATCATTCACACAAAGCTTGCAAAAATAATGCATGTAGAAGAGTTACATGCCATTTCTGATCTTCAATATTGCCAATTCCAAGGTAGCTCTAGCATCTTCAATGCTGTCATGTCCATTCACTGATTGTTGTATCTCTCGTGAAAGAAATCTTCTAGTAAGAAACCGAAGAGCAGATTTATGGGAAGACCCTCGGGGATGTTTGTATAATACTGCCGTGTCAATGATCAAGTCATGTGATATCTTCAATGCTAATAAATCATTTTCCAAAGAATGCCCAACAAGAATAGTTTCTTGGTAAACCAGTTTCTGAAACTCTTTCTGAACATGGGAAGCAATTGTGGTTATGTCAACAAAAAATATAGTTTCAACTGAAATAGCTCAGCACTAACAACTATTTGTTCCAGAAACAGATCAAGTCAATTGCACAACCTGAATGTCTGTCAGACTTGTTGTCACCCCATCTAGCATCTCAGCAGTTATTCCACTAAATCTGCATGACATCCGGCAATTTTTGTTCGAGTTAAACAAACAAGTACACCATAGAGAAAAAAAACTTTCCAATTTTCCCTAGCTTTCTATTTTAGAATTTTTTTATTCTCATCAATTATCTTTTCGCTTTCCTTTCATCAATGAAACAATCATATAGAGAAATATTAAAAGTATAAAATTCACCCAGCATACATATAACTCAAAGTGGGGGTAAAATAGGAAGAAAACAGCTCACCTTGTATTGTAATCAATTATAGGATTTGAAGGTTTAACCAATTTATCTAACAAAACCTGAAAAGATTTAAAAAAAAACTAATGCTTGAATACACATGAAAAAATTATAACATTGCAAGTCAAAGCTCCCAATTTTGATGAGTTGACCAAGTCTCAAATTGTAAAATGGTTAATAAAGTTCTTAAACTTGCATGTCAGACAGAATAAAAGACGCCCAAAACAAAAACAAGGGCTTAAAATGGCTTTAGTAGTTAGTACTACTACAAAAGAGTCTATGCAGGTCTGTGATGTTTGTTAAAGGCTAAAATACACAGCTTCCTCTCCGGATGGTCTGCTACAGCCTTTGCAATCCCTTCTTAAGTTTGGCGGGACAGTTATATTGAATTTGTCGCTAATCTTCCTAAGCTTCTAGTTATAATTTTTTTTCTAAGTTTCCCTGCCAAAGGGAATATAAGTGAAGTGTGACGATGTAGTGGTACCTGACTATGCAACAACCAATATGGAAGTTACTATGGCTGGAGAGACAGCACACAGTAGCCGGTTAAATGATATAATGTCATATAGGAGACGCCACTTGTAAAGATCAGTCTGGTCTTAGTATTTCAAGTTCTACATTTGATGAGATAAGGCATGAAAATGAGTTCATAAGTGGTGGGAGGGAAGTAGGCATGAGTTAGGCCTAATATAAAAACCTAAGATAGTATCAGAGCTTATCAAAGATATTTTGAGCCACCTGCTATCGACTCACTTGGGTCACACTTCAAATGTCTAGTCCTAGGGGTGTAATTGTATGATGTATCCCACATTAGATGAGAGATAAGACCTAAAAATGAATTTATACGTGGAGCAGTGTCCACACCTAAGATAGTTCCCTTTCATGATGGGGAGTGCTCAGAATACAACTTTCAAGTTCAAAATGCACAAGTAAAAAACGACATTCAATTTTATACATAATCCAATGAATATAAACACACCGAAACAAACTTATGATTCAAACTTGATTAAGGATAATAATTTTAAATTTTTTGAATTTCTTTTTCAAAAAAACGACATTCAATTTTATACATAATCCAATGAATATAAACACATCGAAACAAACTTATGATTCAAACTTGATTAGGGATAATAATTTTTAATTTTTTGAATTTCTTTTTTAAAAAAATAGCTATTCATGCTAAGGTCTACATTCTACAAAAAAAATGTTCAAAATGAAAATCAATGTGCACCTGTCCTTTGACATCCACGAGAGTAACTCTTGTCAGCTCAAACCCCTCACCTGTGATGCACTATGCATAAAAACAATACAAATAAAAAAGAGAACTAGATTGACAAAGATTACATTAATACTATAGAATACCAAATAAAATTTCAATAACAATTTGTACATTATATAGATTAAAGTTATTCAAAATACTGCGTTCCAATAAAATCTGGGTTAACAATTTTAGTTACCTACAGGCTACAACTTAATTCCATGAATATGAAATGAATCCAGGAGCATTTAGTTTCTCTTCAAACAAGTAACACTATTAATCAAGCAATGTTGCATTCAGATAAACAAGCTCAAGATAACAATAAAAAAAAAGTAAAGCAATGGGAGACAAATAATTCATTTTCTCATTTCGATACCCAGATTTGACGAGGGTTGTAAAACAAACTAAGCTCCATAGCCAGTTTAAGTGTAAGAAAAATTGGTCTTATCCTTCGCTAGACTTTGACATTGTATGATTTTAGCCATTATTAATTCATTTTTCACATTGAGAAATTGAAAGAAGCCCCTACGTTACTATCCCGCTAAGATTATGACACACGATCAGGCAATTTAAAAAGGTTATTCTCACTCTCATAAGCAAACACTCTAAAGCAGGAATATCATAATATTAGCATATTTCCTAAACAGAGAAATCCACTCCCTCTTACTGACAAAACATTGAAAGTTTATAAATATTGTCATCAACATTAATTTTATAAAACCAAAGAGATAGTGATTGACTTACCATCTCACAATCAACTGCTACCATCTCATGAAAAGGAGACCCCGGGGGAGCGGGAATAGTATAAAGAAAACCTATGCAAAATTGGTAACAAAAAAAACCATTTAGTATGCAAATGGTCATAAAGATTAACATAAAATTGGGTAGCAGAATTAAAATCACCTGGCTTATTAACAGGATATCCATTCTCATCCAGATCTTTCTCTGTTAGTGTATAGTATGTAGCGGGGAAAGGTATGTCTTTAGTAAGCTCCTTGAATGATAGATTGAGGGTAGCACTACAGCCTTCTTCTGCACAAAGATGTCACATGTTTCATTCAGAGACCAAACTCATATTGTTATTAACTAATTGCTTTAAATTTGAAAATGATGCAATCGCATTTATGGCGAGTAATTGCTCCAAGAGAAGCAACAAACTAAAAGCAGCAATCTTATGTGAATGTTAATTAACTCTGCATTAGAGATGTATAAGGAATCACAGGTCTTTTCTTGCATTTGCACTGACAGGTTGTAATATGGTTTTAGTTAAAGTACATTTGCACTGAAGATGATCTTAAAATGAATCCAAAATTCCAGAAAATGATTCTACAGACCTTGTTGTGATGTCTGAGTAGATTTCGGAATAACTGAACTATTTATATCCCTTTTTCTTTTCTGCCTGCATGTTAGTAGTGCGTCTATTGTCTGCATATTATCTGATATACAGCTAACCAAATGAAAAAGAAATTGAGTTCAGAGACGCAACATTTTGAAGGGAAAAAATAACTGAATGCATTTTCAAGTTTCAACAGACCTGAGAGCAAGGACTGGTCTTGGTTTGCCACACGATTTTTTTAAATTAGGAAGCGATCTGGACAGTGACAAGTACAAAGCTGCATCCAGGCCTGGCATATAGAGCATAACCACTTTATGAATAAGAGGTTTATTCTGCAAATCATGAGTATGTTATATTAGTGATTCTATTAATCCTTATCAACATTGTCTAACTTTTTTCAAAATTTAAAGACACATATCTTCACTTTAACAAGTATAAAGATTGAGAAGAAGACTTTGTACCTTGATAAAAACCCACGACGGCATAAAACCTTCGCCGAGAACCCAAGTTACAAGTCCTTGAACATCCTGTAAAATGCCACAGTCATGAATATTTCAAATTTCAAATTCAAAATTCAAATAACACGGCATTGGTGGTAAGAACCTACAGCGAGATTCAGCGTTGATCTATCTTCTTCTGGTGACTTGAAAACAACCTCTGCTTTAGCCTGCAATAACAGAGTAAGCAACTCCAGTTAAACATATGAAGATATTCACAAAATTGCTTTCACTTTCTAAACACACAAAAAGGGAATTAACTTCCAAATTACGAACCACAGGATCCTGGCGTGTCGGTGCAGGTGTCTGATACAGTTAATAATTTGAAATAAATTAATAAATTAAACTTAATCTCGCAGTGTCTGATACCGACACAGACACAGGTGTCAGATAGCTTCCAAATAATGTTATGAAAAAATGAAATAAAATAGAAAAAATTAAAAGAATAAGTATACGATAGATAAACCTCAGGACCATAGATATCGTAGAAATCGGAGCATTTGTTAGAATCGTCTTCATCAACGGAAGAGAGGAACGCGAATGGATTCTTCGAGGATTTCATTTTGGCGGTAGGTGGTAGATGGAAGTGGCGGTTGTTGGTGTCGCGGAGAAGAGGAGGTGCGGCGGAGTTTAGTTTGTTAGAGGGGTTTGGGCGGAGGTAGCCGTCATGGTTATGGTTTTTATGGTTAGTGTGAATAACGACTGGAAAATAATTAAATAGGAAACGCAGAAAAATAACCATGTGCATAACCTAGAACGAAAAGGATTAGATTTCTTTTCTTAATTATACGCCCGAAGTTTATAGTTACACCTATTTAATATAATAAATTATCTATTATAAATCTATAAAAATTATAAATCTATAAAAATTAAAGTACTATTAACTTACCATAATATCTTAATTAGTGAATTTTAATTTAGTTTTAATTTAAGGGTATATTTGTAATTTTCTGAAATACTTGCACCATATTGATTTGACAATAAATTTGGCTGATGTGTCAGACTCAGATTTTTTTCCCAATTTATATATTTTTTAATTCACATTATCAAACCAATTTACAAATAACCTAATACCCTCTAATAAAAACCTATTATTAACTTAATCACGTAAACAAGCATAATTAGTGGTGAAACGAAACATTTGTGAATTGTCTTCCCCATGTCATTACCCAGTCGTCTATGAATCCAATTTGAACTTGCTATGAGAAATGAAACGTTCTTCTTCCTTCCTTCAATGCTTCACCACTTTGTATTTCCCTATAATCTCATTACTTACATCATGCCTAACCCTAACGGAATACATATATCCATGCCTGTTTCGATCCAAGTTGCACCTGGAAGCATCGCTCGATCTGTTGTTTTTTTGTTATCATTCTTTATCCATTCATCCTTCTTCATACTGCCTAACTTGCTTTTCACAAATTTTTTACATATACCATATATTCATCCATGGCGCGCCCTATTGAACTAATCAATAACATCAATGATTCCAAAGATTTATGGGAGATTGCTATTAGATGTAAGCATTTGTGGACTGTGACAAGTGCTCAGAATAAGGAGCACTTGAAGCTTATTTTGTTTGATTCAAAGGTATGCTCAAATTTTTATGCCAGTTTTTATAACAGTTCTGTTATACCCTAACTGATTACATAATATTTGTTTGTTTTAGTTGGATTTGATTCAGGCGATTGTGCCACCTTATTTGGTACCAAAATTCAAAACGCAGTTTGAGCATGGATGTTCTTACGTTATGCAGAACTTCAAAGTTTTCAGTAATGATTTCTCCTTCAAATCTACAGATCATAAGTTTAAATTGGTTTTCTGTGGATCTACTTCTGTCAAAAAGCTCCAACTAAATGACATTCCTGTGAACTACCTCAACATAATTGAAATGGATGCTATTGTTGAGGGTAAATTTAGGTCTAATGTATTGTATGGTGAGTTACATTTTTTTATTTAGAATAAATCACTTTATTGTTTAAGTTCAAGAGTACACATGACTTATGTGGTAAATTGTTTTGCAGATATCGTTGGAGGAGTTATTGAAATTTCTCAATCCCAAATAATTGCTGATAACAACAAAAGCAAAGTTGTATTTACCTTGAATGATATGAGGTGCATGTGATCTTATTTTATTACCCTAATATTGATTATGAATACAGTATATCTCTAACACACTAATGATGTTTGTTTTGTAATTTCTATCACTCAGCAAACATTCTGTACAATGTACTCTTTGGAGAAAAGTATTTAGAGGACACGTTTTCGAATCCCAACAACTACGTTTTTTATGATTTATGACCAGTTTGATGAAAAATTAAGTAACAAATCTTTGTCGTCAATTTATAAATTAACAATGGTTAATATATTGTCAACTCATCAATTTACATGAAACATTTGTGATTTGCGTGAAACTCTCACTAGTCAATCCGAACATGAATGCCACAACTATCTATCTTAGATGCAAAGTGCTTAAATGTAAATTTAACATAATAAAAACAATAACAATGAAACCTAGAGTAGGAAAATGTTTTAAGGTTGGTTTTCATTGTTAAAAATGTTTAATCTTAGTTAAAAAATTAAAGATGAAAGTAACCTATTAATATTAACTGTTGTTGTATCAAGTAAAATATTTAATATTATTTTTGTTGAGATTTAATATTTAACCATTTTCTTGATTTTATTTATTAATTATTTAATCTTTAAATATTCTATTGATTTTGTTATTGTCATTGTTGTTTAGATTTAATGTTTAAAGTACATTTTATTATTAGGAAACTATGAAATCAATTGAAGGGGATGAGACACTGTTAAATTAAAATCAACATATGCTATATTAAGTTGATGCAGCACTTTGGGCCCCAAAATTTAGGTCTCCCAAATGCTGCATAGACCTGGACCCCCTAAATTTAGGTGTCTAATAATTTTTTTAATTACAAAAACATTTGATTTTACACCCATTATTTTCAAAATAGCTGTAAAATCATAATTCGCTTTCAAGCATCTATAACTTTATACCGGTTTGTAAAATCATAAATTCCAAAATATATATTTTTTAAATTTAGGTCTATTTTCTAAATTAGAACAGGGCCTCTGAATTAATTGGACAGGCCCGGTACTCTATATAACTTTAACACCATACTCCCGTCTTGAACTTTATCTTTCTTTCAAAGTGTAATGCGGCGGGTGAACCATAAATAACATTAACCACTCTTCAGATCCACTAAAATGCTATTTTCAATTACTCAAAATTTAAATGGATGGTTCCTTAATAGACATTTTAAAAATACCAGGAAAATCCATATGCAAACCATATGAATATACTAGTATATGGATAATACAGAAACATATCCAAAAATCAAAATACTTCTTTACTTGCACTTTTTCAGTAGATGCTACTCCACTACTTATGACTGCTTCTATGAATGTTTTGATTATTCAAGTGTAAGTGACGTGCTGCCAAATTTTATCTTCACAGTTCTAACTTTTAACCTTTTGATTATCTAAAAAGTCCTACATCAAGTGAAGAACTACTTGGGAATTCTGATCATCAAGACTGCCAATTCCATGGTAGTTATAGCATCTTCAATGCTGTCATGTTCAGTCCCCGGCTGCTGTATCTCCCTTGAAAGAAATCTTTTAGCAAGATACCGTAGAGAATGTTTACGCGAAGACCTAGCAGAATTATACGAACACCGAGCAGATTTATGAGAAGAGCCTCGATGGTATTTGTATAATATTGCAGTGTCAATGACCAAGTCATGTGATATTTTCAATGCTGATAAATCATGTTCCAAGGAATGTCCAACAAGAATAGTTTCTTTCTTGACAAGTTTCACAAACTCATCCTGAACAAGCCAAACAATTCAAGTTATAGTTTCACATGAAATAGCTTAGCACTCAAACAACAATTAACAGGTCAAGACAACTGCTCAACCTGAATGTCTGCCAGACTTGTCGTCACCCCGTCTAACATCTCAGCCGTTATTCCACTAAATCTGCGCGACATCAATATTACTATCTTCTAGCAATTTTTGTTCAAACAAAAGAAAAAACTCGACCATAGGTGAATTACCTTGTATTGTAATCAAGCACACGGTTTGAAGGTTTAACCAACTTATCTAACACAACCTGTCCTTGGAGATCCACTAGAGTAACTCTTGTCAGTTCAAACCCCTTTCTTGTTTTGCACTATGCATAAAAATAGGTCAAATCAAAAACCAAGCAAAAAAGAGAACAAGATTGACCAAGATTACATTAGTACTACTTCTACTATATAGAATAGTACCATCTCACAATCAAGTGCTAACATCTAATAATAAAAAGGACACCCTGAGTCATAAGGAAATGTCTGCTCAAAACCTGCAAAGGAAATGTATGCGAAACGGCCATGACTCATAAAGATTAACATAAAATTGGTAAAAGAACTAAAATCATCACCTGGCTTATCAACAGGATATTTATTCTCCTCCAGCTCTTTATCAGTTAGTGTATAGTCTCTCACAGGGAAACGTATGTCTTTCGTAAGCTTCGAAAATGATAGATTGAGTGCACCATCCCATTCATCTTCTGCACAAAGATGACACATGTTTCATACAGACACCAAATTCACATTGTTATTTACTTAGTGCTTCAAAATGAAACTGATGCAAAAAAGTTATTCTACAGACCTGGTTGAGGTTTCTGAGTAGATTTCGGCGTAAATGAGCTATTTTGATCCCTTTTTCTTTTCTGGTTGCATGTTAGTAGCGCGTCTATTGTCCGTATGCCATCTGATACGCGGCTAAACAAATGACGGAAAAAATTGAGTGCAGAGAGGCAACATTTGAAGGAAGAAATAACTGAATGCACTTTCAACAGACCTGAGAGCAAGGACTACTGGTCTTGGTATGCCGCATGATTTTCTTACATTAGGAAGTATTCTGGACAGTGACAACAAGTACAGTGCTGCATCCTGGCCTGGCATATAAAGCATAACCATTTTCTGAATAAGAGGTATATTCAGCAAATCATGAGGTTTGAATCTTGAATATTAGTCATGATTTTCTTGGAATCTGTTGAATAGTTAATGATTACACTGCATTGGATGTATTTGTAGATCCTTTTGATGGCCTGGTATAGCAGGTAATGAGTAGGACTGAGTGACACATGTCAGTCAGTTTGTTACAGTTAGTTGCAGTTAGTTACAAGGCTATGCTATTGTACATTGAGAATTGAGATTACTTGCTAGATACTTATAATCTACAACTCTAATAATTTGCCATGCAGTGTTAAAATTGATGGTCTAACACTATTTTGTATTGACCGGTTTGGATTTGGCCTAGGCATGTCAGATAATTCCTGGCAAAGCCTGTTATATTCACCACTAGGCTGATATTCTACAATACGAGTAAAAACAGAAGTTTACTACTGCTAATGCGCACTATCTACATTATCTACAAATTTCATTTGGCCAATTCAGTGACGATTGTGTTTACTGAAATAATAGAAGGGAAAATATGATTTGTACCTTGATAAAAACCCATGATGGCATGAATCCTTCATCAAGAATCCAAATTACACCTCCTTGAATATCATGTAAACATGTCACACGTCACACGTCACGACACTACAACAAATAACATTTTTACGACGAATCTTACCCTAGAACAATGAAAAAACAATGATGTAGATACAGGAAGCGCCATATTTATTTTTTAATATAAAACATAAAACCTCGAATATTTAATAAAATTGAGTGAAAATACTGTATTTTATATTTTTTCAATTGTTAAATTAATATTTCATTCTTATTTTTTTATATTTATTCTATTAGTATTTACCTCGGCTACATGTTCTATTGAGATGTAATATATTTTGCATTAACAATTTCATAATATCAATTTCAAAATCTTATTTTAATACGTTATTTGATATATTTTAACCTCTAATATTTTTACAAAAATTAATGTGATATATCTTTTAAATGAATTCTTAGAATATGGCGCTATGGAGTTTTTTTTATATATTTTTAATTAATACAATCACGCCGATTGTTGTGTAAAATCGACATGACATTTATTTTAAATGAAATACATACTACTATCTAGTTTTTAATTTTTCATTTATCTATCAACACTTAAACGTCAGTTCGTCACTCTCATTTCGCAAAACATCTAGCCTATTTTCAAATTGATATTTATCAAAACTCTTCCAACAAATATTCATCAAACACTTTTTTTGCAGCGGGTTTGTTCTTCACCGATGTGGTTTATATATCATTTTGTTTTTCACTAAAATAGTCTCTTGATCATTTTGCTTAGGATTTCTTTGTTTGTTTGTCTATTGATTATTTTTTCTATGATTTTTCATTTGTTTTGACTGAAACGTTACTATTTGATTCATCTTGATAGTCATGGTCGATTCGACAAACACCTCCCATACAACATTTGCTGCAAACTCTGTTACAAAATGTAAAAGAAAAACTAGAGGTGCTACGATGTATACAAAGATTAAAAAAAGCCTACGAAACTAGTATTCTCTATCCAGTTAGAGTTGATGCAGAATCCGACACAACTTCTGGTGAACATGCTGATGATTTTTTGGGTTACATTGTGTTACAAGGTAGAAGTAAAATGAGTATTTTGATAGATAGTTGGCATGTTGTTGATGATGAATTGAAAGACGACATATGAGTATAAGTTGTATGTTGTTGTTATTATTATTTGTGTATTTCAATTATTGTTGTTTTTACGATGCAAAAATTGAGTTCGTTGGATATATTCAGCTAGGGATGTCAATTTGCATCTGTTAATGGGATTCCCGCGGGAATTCTCCGTTTAGGGCCCGAAGATGGAGAATTTTCCTCCCACTGGGACGCGGATGGGGAATAAAGTTCCCTCGAAACACTTTAGAGATGGGGATGACGAACATATCCCCATCCCATGGAGTCCCCGCCCTACACTAGAACTCCATAATATCGTTAATTAATATATAGTTTAACATTTTTATGTAGGTTTATTTATCATTTGAAATAACTTGTTAGTAAAAGAGAGATCTACATGACTATTTTATTTTATAAAAAGTTTGAAAATTTTGAGATTCATGATTAAATATTGTTAAACAATATATTTATCGTAGATGATTAGTTTACTAATTTATTGTCGTAGTTTTTAAATTTTTTCTATTAAGTTAGTTAAAAATAATAAATAAAAATTTATGTTTATAGATATCTGCAGAAACTGTGGGGATCCGCGGAAATCCGTGAGAACGAAGATGGAGAACAAAATCCCCCGTGACGGGGACCCGATACGGGGATGGGAATAAATTCGAAGGCAGAGATTGAGATGAGAATGTATCCCCGCCCCCACTCCGCCCTATTGACATCCCTATATTCAGCCGCACAAATTCAAATCACTTGAAAATTCGAGAGAATGTAGTTGAGAAAATTATGGATAGTACAACCGTGACACGTAATTTTTCTGCTAACCAGGACAATGTTGAACCCTCAGCACCACCAAATCAAAATAGTCTTTAGAGATTAGAGATATGATGTCGAGTATTGATCCCATAATTATGGATATTAAATTAAATCAGGATCCATAACAATTGTTATTTCTTAACAACTAAAATTTTAAAATAATAAAGGTAAATTCTTAGGTACCCATGTTATATAATTGGGCAAGACCGTTCTAAAAATTTTGAGTGCCTTGTCGAAATTATGAGTTTGATGTCATTTTTCTTAATTCATAATTTTTTTATCAGATTTATAAGTCATATGTATCAAATTAATAGTTATATTCATATGTATATATAATTAAAAATAAAAATTAGTGTCCCTGAAACACCCTCCAGAATCCCCTTGAAACACCCTCCAGAATCCCCTTGAAATAGAATACCGGTACCCTTAGTGTTAATTGATTTTAAAAGATATATATAATATTAAAAATAATGTGGCATTGAATATTTTCATTTGATTGGAGGAAGGTACCTGTACCCAACTAAAGTAAAATAATATTAAAAATAATGTGGCATTGAATATTTTCATTTGTATTTTAAAATTTTATGAATCACTCATCACATCAATTAACAAGACTCTCTTGCAACGCTGACTAGGACTTCTATTAGTGTACTCTGCATAAATTTGACATAATGGACTAACGTAGTAGTCGATGAAAATATGGACTGAAGTTTGAGATTTTTTGAAGAGGAATGAAACTTGAAAGGTCCCAATTTTATAAAAACCAAACTTCCATACCCTTTTCAACATGTAAACTTGTAAAGATTACAGTGTAAATTCCTCCTGATGATGGAACTGGTAACTATTCAGTTCCACTTTTCTTAAATGCTGCTTGTTCTTCCATATCATTCACCCATCAAATATTCTTGCTTTAAAATCAGCCCTGTGCAAGACTTATCCACCACTGATGTATATGAACATATGCTCCCAAACAGTTGCAGTTTGCACCCCAAAATATCAACTGATAAGGTTGTGTATGCCATAAACGTATTTTAAAAATACAAAAAGTAAAAGTTACAACTGAATACAACAGAAAATCAGCCCCATCAGCCAAACAACCAGCCAACAAATTTTCATTTTCTTATATATATTATATATATATATGTAAAAGGAAAAAAAAAAAAAAAAAAACAGATTAGTACGAAGACCTATGACTACCCGACTGCATTCTGTCATCATCAGGAGAGTTCTGAAAGCAAATCTAGCATTCCTCATGCTGCACAGGAAGCTGCTCAAGAACCACTCACTACTGCCTATGTTTGGACGCGCTTTGCCATACTTAATCCGGCGTCCATAGGCATTTTTACTGTAGTTTTTCAGAAGCAAGAAATTTTACTGGTGAGTGAATGTGCAGTTATGTGATCACAAACAGGCATTGTAAAGGCTCTAATCAAATTGTAGATTATTAAAACCATTTACTCCTAACCCACTAAGTAGTTGGCTTGACAAATCCTGTTGATGATTCATAGCCTGTTCCCGAGTAATTGATGACATTCCTCCTCTTCCATTCATGACTGAATTATTTCCCATTCCTGGCCTCATTCCATTGGGTAAACCAGATGGACCAAGACCCATTGTGCCATAACCACCAACCCCGACACCAGGATTATTGTTCACACTTCCATTACCCATCATGCCATTGCCACCGTTGAGGCCAGTATTAGTACTCCCTGGTAGGATACCATTTACATTCTTCATGTCATTTCCAAGAGAATTGGCACCTACCATTCCACCTGTTCCATTCATCTGGGAGGACATCATCATCTCATGAATGATTTTCTGGACCGAGTTCTGAGGATCGTTACTTGGGTCGGCTTCACCGGAAATAGACGTCTGTTGTTGTTGCAAGGATATATTATTAGCTGGTGAGTTTGTTGTACCCATGTGATTTGCAGATGGTATACCCGGGTGAGAATTTTGAGGATTGTTAGATGAGGACGGTGTCGGTGAATGAAAAGGTGACGAGTTTGGTTGCGCTTGTGGGACTGTATTGCATGAACCTGGGGATGGAACATGGGAAGAATTACCTCCATATGGACTGCTTGCATTGTTCATTGAATTTTGCTGCCTAGCATTCATAGAGTTCTGGTGGAGAAGTCCAACAATGGTGCTTGTGGTAGTCGATGCAGATGCTGAATTGACATTGTTATTTACACTTGCCACACCATTGTTAGAAGGAATTTGCATGGAAGCAGCTTGCACAGAGTTCTGATCACCATTTGAGTTATGGGACGCCATATGCTGTTGTTGCTGCTGTAATTGATCTTCGGACTGTTGCGCCTGACTATGAAGTGCAGATGAATTACTTGTTCTCCGAGGGAATTTGGATAAGCTGTCTGAGAGAATGCAAGAAAAATGAACACTCCGTTATTAGAAAATCATTACAATCAAATAGATAACAATATTGAGTTGACTGAGAACACAGTGACAATGGCCGACTCAAATATTTTCAAAGATTAACACTTTTCCTCAATTTAAGGGACAACACACTGTAAATAGTTTGACCTCATTAACCAACCAAGACAAATATGAAAAGAGTAAGAAGTGTCTTCAAATATCGAACAACTGAGTAGCACAAGAATTTTCATGGGAGTTAGTTGAATGCCCAAAACAAATAAAAATTATAGTTGAAAACTACTCATTTAGTCATTAAAATTTCAAACAAATACAATTTAAACTCAAAAATTCAAAATCAATAGGTTGACAGAAGTTTCATTGAATGCAAGTCTATGATATGCCAACCTAGTGGTAAGAGCTTGACATCTTAACCTTAAGCGACAGAGTTTAAATACTGTATGAGACAGTTTTAAAATGGCTCACTAATGCCACCATTGTTAATAATAATTTCCCTTCCTCGTTTTTTTTAAAAGAAGTTTCATTGAGTTCAAACCAATATTGTATACATGGAAAATGATAAGTCAGCAAACACTACATGGAAAATGATAAGTCAGTAAACACTACATGGAAAACACACAATTTTAGTACTTCATGACAAAGAGCTATATGCAGTATGCCAGTTCAACTTGCATTCGTGGAAAAAAAATCCAATCAACGATCAGAAGTGTGACTTGTGGACTGGCAAGGGATACTTTTACCACCACTGTCATTAAAACTACGCATTATGCTTGATAACTGTATCATCATTTGATGATACTTTTAATTTAAACGAAAAATGTAATTATCAACTTAACATGTGACGGAATGAAAACTGACAGCAAGAACTCTATATAGCTTGGAAACTAAAGGATGTGTTTAATCAGTTTAAGTTGCAGAGCAAAACAGAATTTTTATTTAGAATGAAAATATAGGGACTAATAAGTAATTTAGCCTAAATTTTAACATAAACAGATAATAAAAGTGAAGTTAAGCTCATATCTATTCGCAAATATGTTTAAAAAGTAAACAGATCAACTTACCCATAGGCCCAGTTCCTGTTTCTCTGCTATAATCTATCAAGTCTTTCATACTATTTACCACTTCTGATATCTGCAACATAAAGAAGGAAAAAAAACTTGTCAAGTTAAGCTCAGCAGACCCTACTTTAAAAAAATATTGAAATCATTTCCTAACATCTTACCAACTAATTGAGTAACTAGCTAAGTGGGTGGGGCTATGGCTACCTACTGGAAGTTACGTAGTGCGAACTTGGACGTTACATTTATACAAAAAACAGACTACTCAACAAATCTTATTTGAAGAACTAGGTTAGAGTCTAGAAGGCAACTAGGCAAGGCTTAGTAGAGCTGGACAAAACATGTGTTCTGATTTATGTTTGGTGCATTTCAAAAACAGAAAAGGACACAAGTCTTAATAGCAGTACATATTGGTCCCCTTAAAAAGGTGGATGAAAAGAATAGCCTAGGCCTATTCCATAGTATTCCATCCATGTGCTAAAACTACATGAATCTGAATTGCATGAAGATTTAGGAAATAAAAAAATAAAAAAATAAAAAATCAATAATAGGTTCAGGAACTATTGGTATAAAAGTTATATTTTTGAGATTTGAGTATTACCATGCATAAACCATTTTGCAAATTGATGCTTCACAACAGACATTAAAATATTTGTGACACACCATGTAATGTGGAAGTACCTCAAACAAAACATTAGCTAACAATTGAATGAATACACACCTAAGCAAAACCTGCCCGTCTATTTAGTTTCAGTAGAGTCGCAATAGCATTCAACTACTAATTAATAGTTACTCCATCCGTCTCATATTACAAGTCGTACAGGGTTATATACTTAATTACACTAAGAAAAACATTGTGTGTTATTTTTTCCATGATAAAATGAGCTTCACTAACTAAAATAGCCTTATTAATTAAAGTAGTTAGTTGAGTAACTAAGTGAATTTAGGTAATATAAATAAGGGTGTTAGTGGAAACGTTATTAATGTTTCATTGATATTCTTAAATAACAAACAACATGAGACATACAATTATTCTAAATGTGACACTTTATATGATATGGAGAAAGAAAGTACTAAAGAACATGTCTCAATAATTAGAGCTTACTTGTAGGCACCGCACATATCTCTTTGTGTATCCTAAATCATTAACCAATGGAACTTCTAAGGCTTTTGCCAGCTGACGAGCTGACGCCACAAACCTGGAAAAATAAGATTTCATCAGAAACTACTATGAAGCAGCACTATGAGATATATATCCAAGAAGGTCAGGCCAAAAAGAAGGGTTGAAAAGAAAACAAAACAGATTGCAGACTAAAATTTAAAAGAGAACAAAACAATTGCAGTTTAAAAAAGATGGGTACATTGAAATTTAACATACGAAATCCCTACTTAGAGGGAAAATTAACCAAGGGCTATTCCATCATCTCAGAAAAGGAAATCACAAGACAATTAACAAACAAAACTTTCAACTTTTAGAAAGTGGCATTGGCTATCAAAAAAGTTTCACAACTAGATAAGAAAAAAAATGCCATATCGGAAATAAGAATATAAATATATGAAAAAATGGACTCACAAATTGCAATTATTTTGTAACTCTGGAATGGATAGATTGGGTGCTGCATTTTGTGTACAAGCCTGATATTTTTGAGCAACTGCTCCAAGCTGACTAACCTGATACAAGATTGATATAAGCATAATGTATAACACACTTCATTGGAAACAACAATTTAATTCTGTAAATACTAATCTGTCAAAACCTCTATAAGCCAATACTGGCAAATAATATAACTGGCAACTAAGGATATATAGATTTTATGGGTAGCGGTTGGCATGTATATTACCATATGAAAATATGCTAGTCATATGAAACAAAAATATAAAACTCGTTTAACTCCACAAAAAAATATATATATGTCAGCCATCATAGTTTAATATTTAATGAGCAAGTATTGATATCAATATTTGATACAAGATCAAAATATAAAGGAAGTATTTAATCAGCAACCTGAGGAATTAACAATCTTCTGGGGATGAGCTCTTCATGACGCCGAGCACAAAATTCCCAAGAGCATATCTGCAAATGAAAAAATGAACAAAAGAATGTCAACTAAAAATCTTGTCGGATATAATATATAATTATAGCATCAATAACAATGTAAGCTCAGATTCGATTAATAGCTCAAAATAATCATTTGTATCCATAACCTTCAGATCTGGGGAGAAAACTATTCGAAGTTGGCCATCCCGGACAACGCGGAGTTGCTCAAAAACACTTTCTTGAATTGCTTTGGCATAATCTAGAACAATCTGGCCAGAGGAATTGTGATATTCACGAGGCATGTCAACATACAAGAGCTCTTCTAAAGTACCACTTTCATACTTTATTTTGAAAAGCCTGGGAAGAACTTCAGCAGTTGCCTCTGAAAATACAAAATTTCAGAAATAGGTTAAGACATTTATACCTCCCAACAAGTTTGAACATTTATAACACCAATATTTAGATGTTAAAGAACCAAAAGTAGATAAATAACAGAAAGAACTTACCAAACCCGCGACCAGGTTTACGATTACATATTTCACAGTGCCATATATCCTGAAAATATTTAAAAAATCAATAGGTTAGCTTGAATAAATGCTTGTTTTCTGAACTTAACATGGCCGGACCTTCATAGAATATTTGAAACAATAGCAGCTTGAGATATAACATTATGGCAATCATAATAAAATGAAGACGTTCATAAATGAGTACAGTACAGTGAAGAACGGACTATAGACATCATTTAATAATCAAGATACTAACTTAGATGAGGCTACACATGCATCTAAATATGGTTTAATCTTGCAGCAGACCTGAGGAAAAACTCCAGTTGTTTGTCTGCCACTTCCATACATGGAAACGCACCACTTCTTTTTGGCATTAGGAGCAAAGTACTCCGCAACAAATTTCCTCCAGAAATCAATGTTGTTATCCTACATAAAATCAAGTGCAAATGTATATTAGTATAATATAGTATACATATTTAGAAGAGAAAAAAGTAGTAAGAATAATTATTACTTCAGGTCTATGTTGTTGCTGATACATGTAATGTGTCAGCCGCCTAGCACACATCCCAGGTTCATATGCTGGTTTCACAGGAGACCTTATAGGCATATTCTGCTGTTGAAACTGTTGCGGTAGCTGGGACCGTTGCTGCTGAGGCATTGACTTTAAGAGTTGCTGCTGCTGATGTTGTTGATATTGCATTAGTCTCTGTTGTTGCAAAAGATTCATCTGTGCAGCAGTAGCCTGAGAGGTTTGCCTTGACATATGGAGGAGTTGCTGCTGCTGCTGCTGTTGTTGCTGTTGATGCAAAAATGGTTGATCACTATGCTGTGGCTCCATTTTTACAGGTGCCATACCTCTCATTGATTGAAGTTGTTGCGGTTCCAATTTCACCTGAGCAAGATTCCTCAGTGATGGCAACTGCTGCCCAAACTGGTCATTGTTTCCTTGAGGCTCCATCTTCACAGGTCCAATACCACCTATACCTCCTCGCATTGATTGAAAATGTTGCTGCTGCTGCTGCTGCTGATGTTGTTGTTGTTGCTGTTGAGAGTTCATCGGAGCCGAAAACTGCTGCGCTGACTGCTGCTGACCATGTTGGAAATTTTGAGCGTCAAGTTGTTGGGAATGTTGTTGATCCGACAACAACTGATTACCAGAAGGGTTTGAAAATTGCTGACCCTGACCTTGTCCTTGACCAGATGACCCAGGGTTAGCCATATTCGATTGCCCAAACGACGAAGAAGGATTACCAAATCCCATTCCATTGCCAACACCAGACAAAGGATCCTGCTCAGCCCCAGCATCCATACCACCCCGTTGACTATTTCCCAATCCACCAAGTCCCGAGTTCGGAATCCCATTGGAAAAAGACTGATTCATCATAGAAGCAACATTAGACATGTTCCCTAACATATTCATGTTATTATACTGATTTCTCTGAGAAACCAACGAAGGAAACGAAGCTTGTCCACCTTGACCCCCCATCATCCCCGAATTCGATCTCATAAGTGAAGGCGACGCAGATTGGGCACCACCAATCGGAGTGGGTGGCCCCGGAGGCACCATTCTTATCAAACAACAATCACTCAACAACACTAACCACACAAAAAACACCCAACTACACTACACATAAGTTCACCCGAGTAACAAATCACCCCAAAAACTTTAGATAACCAAACACGTAAGTACACACAAAAATCCCAACAACAACAAAAAAAAGTTAAACCCAAAATCCAAGCCTTATTATGCCTCCAAAATTACACTATCTCACCAACAAAAATGCTCAATCTTCAATCTTCAAACAACTTCAAAATAAATCTCTGCATAAAACAAACAAAAATACAGATCCAAATCATCAACCAAACACCACAAAACCACTTAACAATAAACCAAATCAAAAAATACATAAAATTACCAAACAACAAAACTTTCTTCAACATAATACCAAATCAGCTACTACAACTTCAAAAACCAGCTTCTATTTTTCAACCAAGCCTTACCTCAATTGAAGAAAAAAAACAGCTGAGTTCGAAAAAACAAAAATAGCAGCTAAAGATCGAGCTCTAGTGAGTAAAATTGAACGATCCATGAGTCGAACGAGTTGAAGCGAAGAAACTCACCAGAAGTTGAAATTGAAGAGAAAAGAATTTGAATTGAGTTGAAGAAGAATGAGTTGGAGTTTCCGAGTTGAACGAGTTAATCTAGGGTTTGTTATTTTTGTTCTTGTTCTTGGTAGTGAAGATGAGGGACCCTATGGTTCTGTTATCTGAGAGAGATTATTTTTTTCTAGAGAGAGAAAGTAGAGAGAGAAAGTTATGTGTAGCGGACGTGAAAATAGAATTGGATCTGATTGATTTTTTGCTTTTTTTTTTCTCGCTTTCTCTTTCTTCTTCTTCTTCCTTCTTGTTTTGTTGTTAATGTAACACTTGCACACACTCTGTCTTCTGAAAACAAGTCAAATCTTATTCTTCTTTCTGGCCTGTCTGTCTTTTCGACATGTATCATGCCATACCATCATCCATCATGCATCACCATCATGCATCATCCATCACCACCATGATTAAAAAGGTAGTAGTAACATGCATAGTCATCATTAATCATTACTACCATACTTGCATTCGACCATGTAACATCCATGCATCATAATATGACTATGTGGCATGTATCATGTAGTTTATATTTGATGGACATGATGATATCATTAAGATATGTGAATTAAGGGACTCGAATAAAACGGGTAACAAATATATAAATATCATAAAAATTGAAAAATTAACATAAAAATTAGATAATATTATAATATTTTTTATTTTAGGAATTTTGTATTATTATCTCTTAATTAAATTGGAATGAGGCAAATATTACCTAGAGGGGTAGTTATTTTGCTAAAACAGTACTAAAATGTTAATTTTCTTTAGTGAAATGTCGATGCTGTCCTTTTCCGAAATATGTAGCATTATATAAGCCTAGAGACATATCTACATGAATGCATGGTGTGGATTGAATAAAAGGAAAATAAAATAAAATTAGTGTTACCTTGGATTGGAAAAGGTAATGGTCAGGTTGTAGACCTATGGTTGACATTGGTAACGTATTAAATCCAAACATGTGTGCTCACTCAC
Source organism: Vicia sativa (assembly GCA_021764765.1). NCBI lineage: Eukaryota > Viridiplantae > Streptophyta > Magnoliopsida > Fabales > Fabaceae > Vicia > Vicia sativa. The sequence continues at coordinate 227,094,181 of CM038795.1, read as the reverse complement.
CTTGACTGTTTGGTTAAAGTCCACTAGCATAATCTTGTTATGGTGATTACTTATACATTCAATACTATTTTATGTATCCTAAGTTGCATTGATTTTTTAATTTCTAATGAAATGTTATAACTGTGTTTTTTACTAGACTTTAATGATTGTCTTCTATTATCAACTAATTTATTTATTTTAAGTATCTTATTAGTATTTTTCAAAATTTTAATGTGATTTTTAAAAAATTTAATTTTTTTTTAAACTAAATTTAACACTTAATTTAAATATTTTGTTGTAAGTTAAAGATGTAATTTTACTATCATTTCTTTCATTAGTGGCTTTAAAATACAAGTGTTTCTTCATATTTCGTTGATCTTTTTGGAGATGCTTTGTGAAAATCTCTTGATGAAGTATTGAATGAATTTATATGTGAATCTTTATGTAACTCTTTAGAGTTTTTTCTGATGTTCATCATATGTTGTCGTAACCTCTTCTTCATATTTTTCATACGTTGGATTGTACTTTTAATATAGTGATTATTCATATGACTTTTGTGATGATGACTTTTTAGGAGATCCTTCATGTATGGTAATGCTCTTTCATATAATATTTTTGGTAATGATCTTTCAAAAGTTTCTACTTCGGATAATGAAAATCAATTGACATGTGTTTGAGTTTCTTTCCTCATCCTTAAGTAGTTAAATAATTTCTCTAAATTTCATGATGATTTTCTTTTTGTTTGATCTTTCTTGAAATTCATTAAAAACTTTTCTATCCTTGAAGTCAAATACTGAATCAGGTTTCACATACCAGTTCTTGAATATTTATAAGCAAATTTTCTTAAATTAAATCAAATATTAGAGAATCATGAAAAGTTCCTTGTTAAAAGAAGAAGAGTTTGAAGTCGTCATGCTCCCTCCTAAGATGATTAGTTTTATAACAAAAGTTAAATTTTGACACCACTTGGTGAATAAATGACTTTAAACATAATACATGGGTGAATCGGGTTAGTTGAAAAAATATGTATGATTATAAAACTTTGATTTATAAAAATTGGTTTGTAAGTTCAGATTGCGCCTAAGAGGGTGTGAATTAGGTACTTACAAATTTTAGCGATTTTAAGTGATGTTTGGATTATTTTTCTGGTTTATAGTGAGTTTATGAAAGTAGTAAAATGTAGAAAAATAAATGACACAAGTATATATCCTAGTTCCCTTCACAATTCGAAAGTACATCTAGTCCTCTTACCACATGCATTATAGTTTGAACTTGTACATGACCAAAACCAAAACCTACCAAGAACAATCCTCTTGAATTTTTCACTAAGTCCACTAAGAGAATAATCCTCTTAAAGTGACTTCTCTTGCTTCCAACAATCCTGGACAACAAGGTTACACAAAGTATATTTGATTTTATATAAGAGTTTGGAATGATATAGACAATATATCAATCACTTGATTGATCTCCCCTTTCAATGACAATATTTTAATTACTCAAGACTTAAATTGCTCAACAATATCTGTTTTAAATGATATGAAATTATGTAGAAAATAGAGATCTTGAGAATTATGCAAAGTTTGATTAAAAGAGGTGAAGAATGAAATTGAAATTTCATGTATTTATATGTTCATAACACCCCTTTGAAACATCATAAATTATGCAAAATAATCATAAACAATTGTCAAGATTAAATGAAAAGATTTCATGATGTGGTGTATGAAGAGGTGTGAAGAAATGTTACTGTTTTTCAAAATTATTCAACAAGCAATTGATTGCATCTTAGCAACAATTAGCAGCAATCGATTGCACAAGGGCAAACAATTATAATTTTTTAAAAAGTTTCAGTGTGCAATCAATTGCACATCAGCAGCAATCGATCTGCACAGGCAAAACAAAAATAAATTTGAACATTTTTTATGAAACGCTCAGTCAGCAATCGATTGCACATGAGTGCAAATCAATTGCACGGTGTAAAAATTAAATTTTTTGCTTAAGACTTTTGTGATATGGTATGAACATGTTATGCAATAATGTTTTATCTTTTGAGCATCTAAGACTTAAGTATTATGTAAGACATGTCATTATACCTTCTTAAAATTCCAATTGTTGGAATCAAAGTCTTTATCATGATGCTTTTAGCTTGACTAATATCTTTTCCTTCTTGCCATAATGATTTGTCTTCACCAAAATAAAGTTCTTCATTGAGAACCTTGATTTCACACGGTTAAGTTAATTAAACCAAACAGAGAATAAGCATCAGATTAAGTAAAAAAAGAATGAAGAAAAGATAGAAATAAATAAATAAGGTGTAAAGAAAATCAAACAATGGAAAATAAAGAGATCATGGACAATTAACATGCACCATAAATTTATACAAGTTTAGCCTAACCACTTAGGTTACTCTCATCCCCTAGAGTTTCCTATTGAGAGCTCTACTAGAGATGTGAGCTTTTCACAATGGTGATATTAATTGACTAGTTTCATAAATCAAACAAGAGAAGGATGCTTGGAAGAACAAGCATCAAGTTATGGATATGGAGCACTCATCCCTTCATAGGTAGTTAAAGAAGAAGGATGACTCGATTGAGATTCTCAAGTGACATAATTGTGAGGAGGATGGAAGAGCATGAGAATTTATTTTTCTCTAGCATTTAGCCAATTACTAATGTTTATGGTTATTCTTACATCTTTCCCACCTCTTGTGCATGGAAAATAGTTGTCGATAAGCTAGTGATAGAGAAAACTCGGTTGAAGGATCAAATTAAGAGGATTAAGATGAAGCATCAATACAAAGTGGAATCATCTTCATAATCGATTGTTTAGGACCCATAGATTATAGCTTACCTTATCTTTGTATTTAGGATTATTGAAACTTGTACTAAAATTGTAATACTTTCGAATATTATTAATGAAATGAGATTGTTCAGTATTTTAAAAGTTGTTATTCCTTTGATGTTATCAATTAATACATTTCTTTGAGTTCCTTGAAAACTAATGATAAAATAAATCATTTGCATCACATATCATGCATTATTTCACATTTAATTTTGCATTTCGCAAGTTTCTCAAGTGTATTATCCTTTTTCTTAGTCTTCGTTTAACAAGTTGAAGCATCTGTATAATACTCATGTTAATCATAAAAGAATAATGGAAAGTATCGAACAAGAAAACCGAGAATTAAGGGAAGAAATTACTACTTTGAGGACCGGTATGGCCAATATGACTACTTTGATTGTAGCCAAGCTCAAAATCATATTGCACTTCATCTTTAGTATTAAGTTCAGACTCAACCCCAACCCACTATTATCTGTGAGGTTATTCCTACTCTAGTTCATGTTGCTCCTAGTTGTACTACTGCTCAGCATCATATGCCCCATGGTTATCCTTGGGGAATGCCTCCAGGTTTTGTTCCTGAAGGTTATACTCCAACTATTGAAGGTTATATACTCTAATGGATAATGGATCTCTTTTATATGATGTAGATAGTTCATTGTTGTGGTTTTTATCTACTCCAATGGATGGGATCTCATCTATATAATAAAGATAGTTCATTATTGAGGTGTTATTTACTCCAATGGATGGTTGGTCTCTATGATATGATATAGATAGTGTGTTGTTGAGGCTTTTATCTACTCCAATTAATGGTTGATATCTTCAATATGATAGAGATATTTAATTCTTGAGGTGTTATCTACTCAAATGGATGGTTAATCTCTTCGATAGGATAAAGATAGTTCGTTGTTGAAGTTTTATCTACTCTAATGGATGGTAAATCTCTTCAATATGATAGAGATAGTTCATTGTTGAGGCTTTTATCTACTCTAATGGATGGTTGATCTCTTCAAAATGATAGAGATATTTCATTGTTAAGTTGTCATTTACTTTGATGGATAGTTGATCTCTTCGACATGATATAGATAGTTTATTGTTAAGATTTTATCCACTCCAATTGATGGTTGATCTCTTCGATATGATAGAGATAGTTCGTTGTTGATGTTTTATCCACTCCAATGGTTGGTTTATTTCTTCTATATGATAGAGATAGTTCGTTGTAGAGGTGTTATTTACTTCAATAGATGGTTGATTTCTTCGATATGATAGAGATGGTTCATTGAGAGGTTTTATTCTTATAACAAGTCGCAACCTTTCGAGGAGCTTGTTTATTACCCTTTTTAGGTGAAATGTCTTGGTAAAAGAATTAGTTGAAACCTATTCTAGGTGGAATATCATAATTGTTAGAAATCTTGATATTGTCAATAGAGGTCATACCTTCGTCTGTTGAGTTGGTAATTTACCATCATATGTGAGTCGGTGTTTCTCTCATTTATTGAGATGGTGTTATTTTGTTTCATATTTCTCCTCTTTGGGTTTTTCCCCAATACAGTTGAGTTCTCTTTTCCCCATTGGAGTTAGGTTTTATTTCTACAATAGATTAAGTTTCTTTCTATTTACAGTGATTTCTAGTAAACAACCACTAGTCTTCCAATTTAACGGTATTTAGGTAACTTACAGGATCGACTAGATTGATCCTAGGACATGTGTCTAAGTATTGGTGTTTGAACTTGTATTAAAACTTATATTCAACATTCTATCTAAAGCACTAAGAATCCTTAAGAACATGAAACAAAGGTTCGATTAAAGATTATACAAACTTCGATTAAGAGTAATAACAAAATTAGATTGAAACATAAAGATGTGGACAAAATAACGTAAACAAATTTGTAAGTGACTTCGAATTAAAAGACTTTGAATTAAAAGTAAAGGACTTTGTAAAGTAATGTAGATGGTTTGTAAAGGAAATGTAAAGGACTTGGCAAAGAAATAAAGGTTTTCGAAAAGTGTAAATTTGACTAAAAGATAAAGGAATAATTGGAAATGAAATAACTTTAAAGATAAAGAACTTTGATTTAAACTTCGAAAATAAACAATGGTGTTTCTATACGTACATTTCTCTGCAAACTCGTTTCCCTTACACTTGGTATTTTGAGTATATGTGAGTTTTTGTACAATAATGAACACACGAAATCCTAACACTAAGACTCCTATTTATACTATTTCGACTCTAACGGTCCTACTCTAGAATGATGCCGCGTTCGAAGATTGCATGGCTTCTACAATCTATGGCTTTTGTGCGTCTTCCAGCGAAGCAGCGCTTCCTATTTGAATTAGAAATCTCCTTTATTGTAAATATTAAAACTTTAATTCAAACTTCGAATCTCCAATGGAAATAGCCCATTCGAATCTCCTTACTTTTCAAATGAAATGCAACCTTTGGACCTTACTCCCTTTATTCGAACAAAGTCTAAACAACACAATGTTTACCATTTCGAACCAAATAATTCCATCAAAATCACCAGCCAACAAATTGCCCCTCAAAAATGTGTCTTTCGATATACAGAGAAATACTCATTTTTGAATCACACATGTGATTTTGATAAACCTAACTCATGATGACTTTATTCTGTATGACATCACAGCTATCAACTACGTTCAATGTGAAACGTCTTTTCACCATACTTCTCCAAACGTGCAAGTCTAGCAGTAATTTTTAATCATGATCATTTAAAAGTGTTAGTTTCCAAAAAAATTGAAAAAAGGCACCTCACTTTTTGTTCACTAGCAGAGCTACACGTACCCCACTATCTCAAAGGTCAAAAAGCCTTTTAAACCGCCAAAACCCTATAAAAACATTTCATCTTCACTATCCACAATTTTATCTTCTTCAAACCCTTAACTTTCAAACAAATTTCCAGAAACCCATTTTTCTCTCCAAAGAAGAAACTTATCAGAATTTTCTTCTTCAACAATGTCATCTTCTCAGGCGCAAACATCATCTCAAGTCAAGAAATCTGGAAAACTTAAAGGTTCCTCTTCAAGTCAAAAGCTCGTGAGTCAAATCGTGACCTCCAGAAATTAGGAGTTCATCACCACTCTGAAATTTACTCCGGAACAGAAAGCAATTTATGTTTCTCAAGTAATTATCCCTACTTCTGTATCTGATAAAATCTTAGGTGTTATGGGTCCTCTAATCACCACAAAGCGTTTAGAACAAACAAAGGGATTCTTCGTCGTTTATCATGAAACACAACCCATAGTTAACAAATAAAGTCTAATGAAGAAAAATGGTGATGACTCCGCTGTAAAAACTGCTAAAAAATCTAAGGGTAAGTCTTCTGAAGAAGATACTTCTTAGCCTAAGAGAAAGGATTTCAAAATGGATTATGTTACTGAGAATTTCAAACTGTTTCGATCGTGTCCTTTATCGGACCCAACGAAGACAAGGAAAACATAATTAACTTCGATGTCAAACATGCTAGCTTCTCAAACTACATAAATTTTTATCATACTGCTGGAGAGGAAGTGTCTGAGGTAGAGCATATGACATTTTTAGCATTATGGCTATCGAAGTATGTTTTCTGTAGCAAATCCCTACAGGTTGCTAGTAGGTTCATTACTTTAGCTAACCAACTTCATCATGGTCGAAGAATATGTTTGAGTGAATTGTTGTTAGTGACTCTATATAAGCATTTAGGGTATGCAGTGTCTAAGTTGAAAACCTATCAAACTGCACAAACTTACTCCTAGTTGGCCCCTTTTGGCTTCTTCAATTATGGTTGAATGTTGTGACACCCCAAATTAATTCAATTATTTAATAATTAGGAATTTAATTATTAATTTAATTAAAGGCTTAATTAATTATATTTTTGGATTAAATGGATTAATTAATTATTTAATTAAAAGGAAGGTTGGGGGTGTAAGGTTGAATTGGAGGTGTGTGGAGTAAAAAGCTCTACTTAATCCTAATTATTTATTTCTATTATTTTGGCAAATAAAAAGGAATAAATAGAGTAATAAAGGAAAAAGGGTGAAAAGAAGGAAATAAGGATTTGCATACTACGTGAAGTTGGAAAAGAGAAGAGAAGGAGGAGAAAAAGCCAATTCGTCGGAACTTCGAAGATTCATCGCGAGGTAAGGGGGGGTTGAATATGGTTTTTATGCCTTATGGGTTTTGATGATCATTAGAACGAATCGAATCGTTAGAAATCTCGAATTGGAATGATTAAATATGCCCTAATGTTATAATCCGACGTAAAACCGTAATTGGAATTGTTAAGAACGATTAGATTGATGTGGAATGATTCTAGGTTAATTGGAAAACATATTCCTATAATCAAAAGTTTGTGAATTTTCATGAATTAGTTCTGTCTTGGGGTTAGTATGTTGTTTGGTGATGATTAGAATTAATGGAAATTCGTAACAGTAGGGAAAACTGGGTTTTTGAGGAAAATCAACGTGTATGGGTCGACACAAGTACTTATGCATCGATACAAGTTGTGGAATTTTAGAAAAACAGAAGTAAGGAAAAGCTATGCATAGGCCAAAAACAGGGCTATGCATCGATGCAAGTTTCGTATGTGTCGACACATACTGTAATATTTTTGAAAAATTGCAGAAATTTAATGTTATGCATCGATGCATAACTATTTGAGGTCGATGCAAGCTGAATGAATCGATGCATAGCCTTATGCATCGATGCATACTGTGTTGGGCTGAAACATGGATTTTTCCGAAAACGATTTCGATCATATCTTTTTAACCGTAACTCTGATTTAGGTGTAGTTGGTATCGTTGGAAAGCTTAGAACGAGTACTATCTGTTAATAACATTTTCAAAACCAGAAATTGAGATCTTGAGGAATTAATATGGTTTCCGTAATAAGAATTCGTTGTGATTCGTGAAGTATTCGTTGCGTATATGTGTTGTATGTTAATTCTATGTGTTGTGATTAACGGTATATAATTATGATTGTATTGCTATTATATGTTGTTGTTGATGTTGTATATTCATGAATGCTTGTTGATCTCATGAATTGTTGATGTTGTTTATACCGGTGATAGTCTTACTAATTGAAGGGTAAGCGTTTGGCATATTTATGTTTGTGATAATTGTTTCATGATTATGTTGTACCTATTATCCATTATGATTGAGTTGTTATCATGTGATATATATTGGTGATGGCATTGTGTGGAATTATGTAATGATCATATTCCGTTGATTTAAGGTTGCATGCTTCTGATGTGCATGCATAAGCATTTTGTTGATGGTTCATTTCCATTATGCGGAATTGAACTTGCAGGGCCAATAAACTTACCTAGTGGAAAGAGGTAGTGAGGCTAGATTCTTGACCCAGTGATGTATGGGCAAATCATTGAATTGACGTTGTTTTCTGATGTGTAAGTGGAACAGGGTGTGGACTTGGTTCACGATTGGTACCACATGCATTTGAGTCTGCATTGCATATGTAATTATAACATGTTATGATGGTTTTCAGTGTTATAATTGCATTGATTGTTGTTGTTTGTATAATGATCTGTGTGTTTGTATTCATGAATCGTATGCTAATAATGTTAATAAGGATGAATAATGAATCGGTTATTTTATTGTTTTGAGAAATGTATAATGCATTTTAATCTTGATGAAATCTCACCCTTACTTTGATGATTTCAGATTGAGGAGTATAGCTGCTCGAGAAGTGGTGAGGATAGCTCTTAGAGTTGTGCTACTTAGTTAGTCCGCGTGTCAGTGTCATGCTATGGTAGTTGTAACACTAGAGAACGGTTGATTAGATTTTATGGATTTAAACTGGCTGTTTTAGTTATGTTTTGATTTATGTTTTGGAACAATTATTGATTTGTACCATTCCAGAGTTTATGTTATTTTTCCGCTGCTTAAACATAATTCATTGGTTTTGTTTAATACGTTCTTCAGTTAAAACGACATGATTACTGGTTTTAGTTATTTGAATTATTTAAATCGTGATGCCTCTTGTTATGTGATTTAAAACTCTGATTAAAAATATATAATCGCGGGTAAATTAGAAGGGGTGTTACAATAGTGGTATCAGAGCATAGTCGGTCGTGTGACCAGTGTCTTAATGTCATTATCCCTTTGTACGCGACAAGTGTGTACAACACTGTCGGTACTTGTTGCTTTCCTGATTTCTTATTACAGGAGTAGTGTGAAGCTAAGTGGGGGAGAAGAGATGCTTCCAGTATATGTTCCGTTTGTAAGTCATTGGTAAGAGGTACTGCTTGAAAAGATAGTGCAAGAGTGGTTAGAGTTGTTGGAATCATTTGGATCGTGAGTCATAGTTGGAAGTGCAAAAAGGTGAGTAAGATTCGGAGAACAGAAAGTGTTGGTAATGATGATTTATACTCCAGTATGATTATCGGATGTCTATTGATAAATTGAGGACTTGATCACCCTTAATCTCTTGTTGATAGTAGACGAAATCGTATTGGGTGGTATACAATTGTCTTGCTATCTAAAGGGAGCATATAGTGATGAATATGAATGAAGTTTGGTAGAAGCTTATGAACCATATGAGTTGACGTAGACTCTAATAAGGACAATGAATTAAGATGGATGATCAGAGTTGTGCAGTTGTTAATGATGGTGTGGTAGTGTTTATGTTGTATTCTTCGATGGAAGTGAAAGGAAAAGCTAAGAGTGATGAATTACCTATTGTGAATGAATTTCCAGAAGTGTTTCCGGAGGATGTTAGTGAATTGCCAACTGAGAGAGAAGTGGAGTTTACTATAGATCTGATTCCTGGAACTAGTCCCGTGTCGATGGCGCCTTATCGCATGTCGACATCTGAATTGTCTGAGTTGAAGAAACAGTTGGAAGAATTACTTGAGGAGAAGTTTATTCGTCCTAGTGTTTCGCCGTGGGGTGCTCCGGTGTTGTTGGTTAAGAAGAAGGAAGGTACAATGAGACTGTGTGTTGATTATAGGCAGTTGAACAAAGTGACAATCAAGAATCGGTATCCATTGTCGAGGATTGATGATTTAATGGATTAGTTAGTTAGAGCTTGTGTGTTTAGTAAAATTGATTTGAGGTTTGGGTATCATCAGATTTGTGTGAAGACGGAAGATATTCAGAAAACCGCATTTAGAACGAGGTATGGACATTATGAGTATAAGTTTGTGGTGGTATTTATTGATGATATTTTGATCTATTCAAAGAATGATGAAGAACATGCAGAACATCTTAGAATTGTGTTGGAATTGTTGAAAGTGAAGAAGTTGTATGCGAAGTTGTCTAAGTGTGAATTCTGGTTGAGCGAAGTAAGCTTTCTTGGTCATGTGATTTCCAAGAATGGCATTGTTGTTGATCCTACGAAGGTAGAAGCAGTATCTCAGTGGGAAGCGCCGAAGAATGCTTTTGAAATCCATAGTTTTCTTGGTCTTGCAGGTTATTACAGAAATTTCATTGAAGGATTTTCGAAGTTAGCTTTGTCGTTGACTAAGTTAACAAGAAAGGGTCAGGTGTTTGTTTGGGATTCTGATTGTGAGAAAGGATTCCAAGAATTAAAGAAGAGGTTGGCTAGTGCTCCGATTCTGATTTTGCCGAATCCGGCAGAATCTTTTGTTGTGTATTGTGATGCGTCATTGATGGGTTTAGGTGGTGTTTTGATGCAAGATAAGCAGGTTGTGGCTTATGCTTTGAGACAATTGAAAGTTCATGAAAGGAATTATCCGACTCATGATTTAGAACTGGCAGCAGTAGTTTTTGTTTTGAAATTGTGGAGGCATTATTTGTATGGTTCTCGATTTGAGGTGTTCAGTGATCATAAGAGTTTAAAGTATCTCTTCGATCAGAAAGAGTTGAATATGAGGCAGAGAAGATGGTTAGAATTTCTCAAGGATTATGATTTTGGTTTGAATTACCACCCTGGTAAGGCAAACGTTGTTGTAGATGCATTGAGCAGGAAGTCCTTGCATATGTCTATGTTGATGGTTCGTGAATTGGAATTGGTTGAGCAGTTCAGAGACTTGAGTTTGGTATGTGAAACTACTTCTGATAGTGTTAAATTGGGAATGTTGAAGTTGACTTGTGGTATTCTTGAGGAAATTCGAACTGGACAGAAATCTGATGTTGGTTTGGTGGATAAGTTGACATTGATTAACCAAGGTCAAGGAGGTGAATTCCGAATTGACGAGAATGGTGTTATGAGATTTGGTGACAGAGTTTGTGTTCCGGATATTGCAGAACTTCGGAAGAGTATTTTGGTGGAAGGACATCGTAGTGGATTGAGTATTCATCCCGGTGCTACTAAGATGTATCACGACTTGAAAAAGTTATTTTGGTGGCCTGGAATGAAAAAGGAAATTGCTGAGTTTGTTTATGCTTATTTGATTTGTCAGAAGTCAAAGATTGAACATCAGAAACTGTCAGGGTTGATGGAACCGTTGTTTGTTCCGGAATGGAAATGGGATGGCATTTCTATGGATTATGTATCTGGTTTGCCAAGGACAGCGAAGAATTGTGATTCTATTTGGGTTATTGTTTATCGGTTGACAAAATCTGCTCACTTCATTCCGATAAGAATGGATTATCCTATGGAGAGGTTGGCAGAATTGTATGTTGAGAAGATTGTGAGCTTGCATGGTATTCCTTCTAGTATTGTGTCGGATAGAGATCCGAGGTTTACGTCTAAGTTTTGGACGGGGCTGCAAGAAGTTTTGGGTACTAAGTTGAGATTGAGTTCCGCTTATCATCCGCAGACAGATGGTCAGACGGAGAGAACGATTCAGTCGTTAGAGGATTTGTTGAGAGCTTGTGTGTTCGAGAAAGGTAGAGCTTGGGATAACTATCTACCATTGATTGAGTTTACCTACAATAATAGTTTTCATTCGAGTATTAGTATGACTCCGTTTGAAGCAGTGTATGGTAGGAGGTGTCGTACACCGTTGTGTTGGTACAAATCTGGAGAAAGTGTTGTGATTGGACCGGAGATTGTCCAACAGACTTCAGAAAATATCAAGATGATTCAGGAGAAGATGAGAGCTTCTTAGAGTCGTTAGAAAAGTTATCATGATAAGAGGAGGAAAGATCTTGAGTTTAGTGAAGGAGATCATGTGTTTATGCGAGTTACTCCGATGACTGGTATTGGTCGAGCCTTGAAGTCAAAGAAGTTGACTCCGCGCTTTATTGGTCCATATCAGATTACCAAGAAGGTTGGAAGAGTTGCTTATCAGATTTCTTTACCACCGTCACTTGCGAATTTGCATGACGTCTTCCATGTATCTCAGTTGAGGAAGTACATTCCTGATCCGTCACATGAGATTCAGGTAGATGATATACAGGTGCGAGATAATCTGACTGTTGAAGCATTACCTGCGAGAATTGAGGATCGGAAAGTGAAGCAATTGCATGGTAAAGAGATAGCATTGGTGAAAGTAGCTTGGGGAGGACCAGCAGGAGGAAATGTAACTTGGGAACTGGAGAGCCAGATGAAGGACTCGTATCCCGAACTTTTCGTCTAAGATATATTTTCGAGGACGAAAACTCTTTTAGTAGGGGAGAGTTGTGACAACCCAAATTAATTTAATTATTTAATAATTAGGAATTTAATTATTAATTTAATTAAAGGCTTAATTAATTATATTTTTGGATTAAATGGATTAATTAATTATTTAATTAAAAGGAAGGTTGGGGGTGTAAGGTTGAATTGGAGGTGTGTGGAGTAAAAAGCTCTACTTAATCCTAATTATTTATTTCTATTATTTTGGCAAATAAAAAGGAATAAATAGAGTAATAAAGGAAAAAGGGTGAAAAGAAGGAAATAAGGATTTGCATACTACGTGAAGTTGGAAAAGAGAAGAGAAGGAGGAGAAAAAGCCAATTCGTCGGAACTTCGAAGATTCATCGCGAGGTAAGGGGGGGTTGAATATGGTTTTTATGCCTTATGGGTTTTGATGATCATTAGAACGAATCGAATCGTTAGAAATCTCGAATTGGAATGATTAAATATGCCCTAATGTTATAATTCGACGTAAAATCATAATTGGAATTGTTAAGAATGATTAGATTGATGTGGAATGATTCTAGGTTAATTGGAAAACATATTCCTATAATCAAAAGTATGTGAATTTTCATGAATTAGTTCTGTCTTGGGGTTAGTATGTTGTTTGGTGATGATTAGAATTAATGGAAATTCGTAACAGTAGGGAAAACTGGGTTTTTGAGGATAATCAACGTGTATGGGTCGACACAAGTACTTATGCATCGATACAAGTTGTGGAATTTTAGAAAAACAGAAGTAAGGAAAAGCTATGCATAGGCCAAAAACAGGGCTATGCATCGATGCAAGTTTCGTATGTGTCGACACATACTGTAATATTTTTGAAAAATTGAAGAAATTTATTGTTATGCATCAATGCGTAACTATTTGAGGTCGATGCAAGCTGATTATGAATCAATGCATAGGCTTATGCATCGATGCATACTGTGTTGGGCTGAAACATGGATTTTTTCGAAAACGATTTCGATCATATCTTTTTAACCGTAACTCCGATTTAGGCGTAGTTGGTATCGTTGGAAAGCTTAGAACGAGTACTATCTGTTAAAAACATTTTCAAAACCAGAAATTGAGATCTTGAGAAATTAATATGGTTTTCGTAATAGGAACTTGTTGTGATTCGTGAAATATTCGTTGCGTATATGTGTTGTATGTTAATTCTATGTGTTGTGATTAAAGGTATATAATTATGATTGCATTGCTATTATATGTTGTTGTTGATGCTGTATATTCATGAATGCTTGTTGATCTCATGAATTGTTGATGTTGTTTATACCGGTGATAGTCTTACTAATTGAAGGGTAAGCGTTTGGCATATTTATGCTTGTGATAATTGTTTCATGATTATGTGGTACCTATTATCCATTATGATTGAGTTGTTATCATGTGATATATATTGGTGATGGCATTGTGTGGAATTATGTAATGATCATATTCCGTTGATTTAAGGTTGCATGCTTCTGATGTGCATGCATAAGCATTTTGTTGATGGTTCATTCCCATTGTGCGGAATTGAACTTGCAGGGCCAATAAACTTACCTAGTGGACAGAGGTAGTGAGGCTAGATTCTTGACCCAGTGATGTATGGGCGAATCATTGAATTGACGTTGTTTTCCGAGGTGTAAGCGGAACAGGGTGTGGACTTGGTTCACGATTGGTACCACATGCATTTGAGTCTGCAGTGCATATGTAATTATAACATGTTAGGATGGTTTCCAGTGTTATAATTGCATTGATTGTTGTTGTTTGTATAATGATCTGTGTGTTTGTATTCATGAATCGTATGCTAATACTGTTAATAAGGGTGAATAATGAATCGGTTATTTTATTGTTTTGAGAAATGTATAATGCATTTTAATCTTGATGAAATCTTACCCTTACTTTGATGATTTCAGATTGAGGAGTATAGCTGCTCGAGAAGTGGTGAGGATAGCTCTTAGAGTTGTGCTACTTAGTTAGTCCGCGTGTCAGTGTCATGCTCTGGTAGTTGTAACACTGGGGAACGGTTGATTAGATTTTATGGATTTAAACTGGCTGTTTTAGTTATGTTTTTATTTATGTTTTTGAACAATTATTGATTTGTACCATTCCGTAGTTTGTGTTATTTTTCCGCTGCTTAAACATATCTCATTGGTTTTATTTAATACGTTCTTCAGTTAAAACGACATGATTACTATTTTTAGTTATTTGAATTATTTAAATTGTGATGCCTCTTGTTATGTGATTTAAAACTCTGATTAAAAATATATAATCGCGGGTAAATTAGAAGGGGTGTTACAAATGCTACCTTCGAACCTTCTCTTCGAACTGTCGGCACAATCAATGAGGAAGACCCTGATATCTCTAGTAGAACCATTAAGGGTATTAGGTTGTTAAAATTAAATCCCAATGACGATAAAGAAATTTTCAACACCTGTTTTTACCAATTACATGATGATGTTCTCCAAGAGGCACAAATTTGACCCTTCGATGGCTCCGTTTGCAAATCGAAGTCGTGGTCCGCACTGGTTTACTATGTCTATTGAAGAAGTTATCAAAGAGGAAGAAGTCCAAGACATATGGCGTGCCTTTTTAAATCCTAGGCTTAATCTCTAGGATTAAGCCCATAAGAAGCCAAGGTTGTATGTTGGCTTATCAACCAAATTTTGTATCACGTCAATTCGGGCTATGTCAACTTCTCCCTGAACCTCTCTTTAACAAAAAAACAAGAAATTTGCATAGTAGGGGTACCTTATGTCGTCAAAGATGTCAAAACACGCTAGGATCACTATGTTAATTTTGCTGATTTAACACTTACACCATTTGAACCTGCTTTTTACTTGACCAAAGGCTTCTACACTTGGTGGAATTCACATTATTCAAATAACATGTTCGACACCACTCAAATCAATCAACAACTGACATAATCCTTTTCCATTGTGCAGGAGCTTGTAAAGAAAGGTAGGTTTACTCACATCAAAGAAATTCGGGCATTCCAGAAATATTTAGAAACTGTATATAGTCCCATGAACCTGCATCGAACCGTTTTTGAAGCAACACAAACTTTGGAGGAAAATTTTAAAAACAACTTTTAAAATTCAATTTTCCTCCTAATGTAAAACCTGAAGATAAGTATTGGTTGGCTTTTCGATTTCAGCCACCAAGGTTTCCCAATCTGTCTACTTCAGAGTTGGCTATAGCCTTTTTTCCTCCTTACTGTCGCACCCCAAAATTTACCCTCTTCATCTTAATAATAATTGGTTCGTTTTTCTAGTATGCATTTTCTTTCATGTTATTAATTCAATAATATGGGATCAGGGTGCATTCTATTGGTTCTTCTACCAGTTGTAGAAGATGTTTGCGTAAGAAGGGTCCAATATGATATTTTCTTCTATCCATTCAAGTTACAAGGAATTCTCGTGTTTCGGGACATCTCAATATGTCTGTTGCATCATCAGATGATTAAATTCGACAGAATATTGGACTTTGTCAACGTGCATATTTAAGTCACATGGATTTCTTTTCCAAAGGAATTTAGAACTCAAAGATAGGTCATCAAAGACATTATTCCACTGTTTGGCTCATGATGGAGCGTAGTGAAGAGTATGGTTTCAATTTTAAGGAAAATTAGTCGTTTTCAGTAAGGATCTTGTCTGGTGTTTCAATTTTCGATTCGTGAAATAATTGTGGTTTTAGTTGATCCGAATTGGGTTTGGTAAAGCTCATTCACAAGAACCTTAGAGTGTTTGGTAAAAATCGATTTATGGCCAAAGATCTTAAGTTTGCAAGAACATAACTCTTGTTTGTTTAAGTTTCAAAATTAGAGGATGAATTCTTACATGATAACCTTGTACATTACGAGTCACATCATGTTGATACAAGATCCAAGTTCTATGCCATAATTTTGCATACTTAAGTTCTATGTCAAATTTCAATAAGGCTATAGGCTGTTATTTCAAGATCTTAATGGGTACAAGTTCATCCAATTCGCAAACTATCTCTTACAAAAAGTTCCAAAAGATACAACATTACAAATTCTATTTTGCAAAAGAAATGTGCTAATTGGAATTTGAATTTATTATCTCAAAGTTTCTACAATTGTTACAAACATGTTCTACTTGGTCAAGAACCTGTGCTTCTTTAAGTTTGTTACAAGATTGATCCAAATTCCTAATAACTAATTACAATACAAATTAAGAGAATTAGGATCCTAGGATTTCTAAGAGGAGTTCTTATTTGTTTTTGAATTTCCCTCCAAGTTGCTTGTTCTCGTACTTTGCCATTTTCTTTCTCTAAGTTCTTCCAAATTGTGCCAAGCCTTGCCATCTCCAAAACTCATCATGGTCCATACATGAAACACAAGAAAACAATGGTTAGCAATTTAATTCAATAAAAAAATAGAATTATTGCGAACAATTTATGTTATGACTCATCATTAGGGATGGTAGCAAGAATCAGAACACAAGGGGTTTTCAATTTATGTTCAAATGCTTTTAAGCCTCATACAATTAGAATTTTGTTTTGATCATTGGCTAGGGTTCTCTCTACAAATCACAACCAAGTTTGGTTCATAAAGAAAACTAAACTCATATTTTTTATCATAGTTAATAGGATGGCAGAATTTACAAAGCAGCTTCACTAATTATTTGGATCGTTGGCTGAAAATAAAGCACAACAGTAGGGATAAAACCCAAAGGCAGCATAGTTATCAACATAGCAGAGAGCAGTAGGAGCAGAGCAGAGCAGACAAAAACCAAAATGCCAAGACAGTAAAGCCAATGGAAAAAGCAACAGCAGGTTATGGCTAAAAGCGGAAGGGCAAGCAGCATAGCAGAAGGCAACACAGAACAACATCAGAAAAAAGAAAAAAACTAGTTCCAACACAGTCCAAGCTTAGTTAGACCAAGAGATAAAGAAGCCAAGCAAGCCATTATTTCAAATCCAAAGAACAACAGAAAACCAAAACTATAGAATACCAAACACCAAAACCAGAAGCAAAATATTGTTCAACAACCCTTGTTCCAAACAGCCAATAACCATAACCAAGGCAACCTCTGTTCCAGATCAAACCAAAAACCAACCAACAGCAAGCCATTTTGTGAAAGAAGATAAAAAACAGAAAACCAGATACACAAAACAACATTGTTCCTAGAAAGCCAAGTTTAAAAAACCAGAAAACCAGATACAGTAAACAACATCGTTCCCAGAAGGCAAGTTCAAAAAACCAGAAAGCCAAAATCAAGAGCAATATTGTTCAGAAGCCATTGTTCCAACATCCATCATTTCAACAACATAAAATCACGAATAGAAAATCCTAAGCCATCTAAGCCAGAACACAAAACCCTAATACTCATCATTTTATCGCTGCGTAATCCCTTCAGAAACCGGAAAAAGCAAAGGGGCAGAGTTTAAGAAAGGTATTACCGGATTCAAAGGTGGTTGCAAGCCCAGTTGCCGTCCTCCCTTTTCCTTCTCGCTCATAACATGCATGTTCATCACCAGTTTCACAACGAAGCCATCGTTTGGGCTAGGGTTTCGTCATCCTCCGGTTAGATCTAAGTTAAAACCGCATGAATCTGTAGAAACAGAGAACAGATTAGAAGAGAGAACAAAGAAACGAGTCAGAAAACGTGAAAAGATTGAAGTTCTGGGTCACTCCGTCGCCAGAATCTCCGTGATGCGATTTCCGGCGCGGCCATCACGATTTTCGGCGAGGTGTGAGAAGAGAGAGCAGGAGAGTTTCACGAAGAGAGTTGTTTAGTTTTCTGATTAGTATATTATTTTTAATTAGTTAATTTTGTTTCATTATTATTTTTAATTTAAGTAGGGTGTCATGGTTTGGTGGTGACAAGTGTCACCACCTTGTTTATTTCTGAACATTTTTATTTTGATTAGTGTTTTTATTTATTTTTTATCCTAAGCTAGGTGTTTTGGGTTGGTGGTGACAAGTGTCACCACCTTGTTTTTTTCTGTTTATTTTTATTTTTATTTGATAAATGTGATTCCATCATGATGAATGTGTTTTGAAAAAGAAGATCAGACGCATCTGAAATACTAATACGTGGTGAACTTTCGCTGACCAGCCATGCAAGATCAGATGGGTTTCTTCACGGACTTGGACTTTCTTGCTTCCAACGCCCCCAGAATCACTGCAATATCAGGCCCATTTCTAAACTCTCATCTTTTAAATTACTTTATTTTTATGTAAATGATTTAATTTTTGTGCGATGTACTAAATAATAATTAGTTCTGATAGTTTTTATTTGATAATTTATCGATTAAATTATTAGTTGATTTCTTATCAAATAGAAAAAATTTGTTCTAATAATCATTTAAATTTCCGATTATATTGTGTGATAGTTGTTTGTTTATTCGCTTATTCGGTATTTATTCACCATTGTACACTTCGCACACAACCAACATTAAAATTATCTGATTTTCCTTTGATTGGCTCATAAGCCAATTTCTTAAAGGGTCTCATAGTTGGGGATGGGCATGGCCATCCTCACGAGGTTAATTAAAGCCCCTGTTGCTTTAGTTAACATAACCCGAAAATAACATTGGTCCGTCTACCAATGTTCCATGCACCAGGGTCTCATAGTTGGAGATATGAGCACATATACTCACGAGGTTAATCAAGTCCACATACTTGGTTAATAATAACCCGAATCATTCTTTCTCCTTCGGTCAGTTACCAAACCCCATCTAAAACACTTTCACAATTAATTTACAAACCTCGATCCAATATCGAGTGCATTTTCAAAATTCTTTTCATAATAAAAACCCAAGTATTTTAATTGTTGGTTGCTAGACCAATTGTTTAAACACTTGTAAAAAATGAACTTCGAATCTCTAAATCGTTGGATGCTAGTCCAATTGTTTAAAGACTCTTAATAACATGAACTTTGTTTCACTTCACTCTTTTTCTTAAGAAAACTTTTGGGATGATAGACGACTCGTTGAGCATTTAGCTCCTCTTGTTTCTAGTATTTGAATCGTATGATGCTAGTCCTATTGTTCGGTACTTTTCACCCACCTAAAATCAATTCAACTCACTCAAAATCCTTTTTTCGCTCATATGCGACTATCAAAACTCTTTTCTTACAAAAGTGTGCAATAGCCATTTTAAACATGAATAAGGACTTATGCTTTTCAAACAAACTAAACAAGTCCAAGTTCAAGCATTTGAAATGTCTAATGCATGATTTTTCTTATAAAATAAACACAACAAATTTGAAACATTTTTTAGAGGAACTATGGAGTTTTGACTTTCCCATTGCACAAGGGAATACGTAGGCACACGGTTTTAAAACCGTGCCAAACTCAAAATAATAATAAAAAAGTTCTATTTCTTTTATCTTTCGATTATAACTTAGACATTAGCGAATATACACACACACTTAGAACTAAACGGGTCCCATCGAATACGATGGATATAAGGGGTGCTAATACCTTCCCCTTGCATTACTGACTCCCGATTCCATGTTTTTTGGTCGTAAACCGCCTTATCCAAATCTGTGGGGTTTTATCTGTATTTTCCCGTTCTTTTAAGAACAAATAAAATTAGGTGGCGATTTCACTATTTTTCGAAAATTAAATGATTTTTGAAAATCTAGTTGCTTCACTTACCCAAACTGGTTCGTTTGTGGGAACACTTTTCACCAATATGAAAATGATGCTAAAAAACATGCCCAAAGGGTAGTGTGGGCTAAATGTGATTTGGACAGTTTTAAAGGTTACCTTCGCTATGACTTATCAGCCGTTTCTCTTATGTCTAATCATCGCGAAGGTGTGGAACCAAAGGATTTATGAATTCTTTCGATTTCTTCCCATTTTGTCTTTTTTTCGACTGACTAATATTTTGCCTTTTCAGCTGTTAAAATAAAGGCTGCTAAGAAGGAAAAGACTGCCCCCAAGGCAAGTTCAACTAGTACTTCGAAACAACCTACTGAATCCACCAATGACCCTTCCCCAAAACAAAATGAAACTCTAAAGAAGAAGAAGACAAAAAAAGGTATTACCTTATTTTTTCTTCTATTCGAATTCCATTTTTACTTTGCTAAGTATCTTTCTTGTTTTATCAGACTAGTGGACTTCCTCCAAAATCTCCGAAGAAACGAAAGCATGAGGACCCAATGACTGGCGAAGGTGAATAAAAAAAAAAGTGAAGATGTTGATCTCTCTCCTTTAAAATCCACAAACAAAAAGAAAAAAAAGGGCAAGAAGTTCGATGATGGTTATCAACCAACTAATCAACCTGGAGTCGAAATAAAAATTGTTGCTCCCCAAACTCAATACAAAGTTGTTCAACAAACTCAATCTTCAGAAAACATAGTTATGGAGCACATTGGCAGCAATGTGTCAAGTGACAATCCAAAGGTAAACCCAACATAATCATTTCATGTTAAATAGGGGTGTTCGCGGTGCGGTTTGGGCGGTTTTTAAGAAAAAAATCATCCGAACCGCAAGAAGAAAAATCATGCGGTTCGGTTTGGTTCGGTTGACTAAAGAAGAAAAAAATAAACCAAACCAAACCAATGCGGTTTGGATTGGTTCGGTTGGTTCGGTTTTTTTATTATGTATAATAATTCTTATTATTACTCATGTGGCAACACTACATACAACAAATTTTTAATTATGTATAATAATTTTTATAATTATTTATGTGGCAACACTATTTACAATTCTATTTCATCTAACAACTCAATTTTGTAACAAAACTCATATGTAATGTTGTCTTTTTCTTCTTGCACAATTGACAATAATTGAAATAGTAGTATGCAATCAAATGCAAAATTCAAAATAGTTAACATGAAAATGATATTCAATACATAAATTACTCATCAATGTAGTATTCAATCAAATCAATACATAAACTTAAACTTTCTGTTTGTCACAAATGGTCATCAATGTAGTATTCAATCAAATCAATACATAAACTAAAACTTTTTGTTTGTCACAAATGCATAATTAAATCAAGACAAAAGACATTAAAACTATCAAAAGCACTAATAATTTATTTCTTCTTGCTTCTTGGATTGAGCTGCCATTGACAAAGTATAAATCTGACTATCATGCTTCTTTTGCCACTACAAAAACAATACCAAGTTACAAATAATTATAAGATTAAGTAATTTTAACATTAAGACATAGAAAAACCAATAAAAAACAGAAGTTGAGAATGAATAA
This sequence comes from Vicia sativa, assembly GCA_021764765.1. NCBI lineage: Eukaryota > Viridiplantae > Streptophyta > Magnoliopsida > Fabales > Fabaceae > Vicia > Vicia sativa. The sequence goes on along the minus strand of CM038795.1, from coordinate 227,072,664 downwards.
AGGCAACTTTCCCTTAAATTTGCAACAATTAACAATCGGTATCAAAGTCACATGTTAATTGGTATCAAAGTCACATGCTAATTGATTATATTCCAAAATAAAACTAATAAAATGCATCCATACTTTTATTGAATGATAATTAAATTATATCTTTTATTGAATGAAAATTCAAATAAGTCTCTTTAAAACATGTTAGCTAATCAGAAGTGAAATATATCTTTGAAAATTAAAACTAAATTCTACCGAAATAAATTTAAGCGAAATCAAATATTTTCAAAAGTAAACTATGTATGCGTATAATTGAGAAACCAAAGACAAGATGTCTCACCAGGATGTTTCAACAATTTTTGAGACATCTTGCTAAAAAAATTTCCTACAAAAATATGTCAACTAGATATATAACATATCTCATTAAAGTTTACCAGAGCTTATCTCATGATACAATTACTCACAAAGTTACACTAGTGCTTGGATAAAATAACAACAACAATACATGGAAAATAAATATTAAAAAGTAAAAACAATCCATGAAATAAGTAGAAGATGTTACATAAGTAGAACCTGACACCTTCGTAGTGATTTCAAAAAACAACTTCAAGAATTTCACAAAACACTTGGCATTATCCCAATCCTCATTATTTGGGACACCACCTTCCAACATTGCATACTCAACACATTTCTCACCTAATCTCTTAAAGGCCTTTTGAAACTTCAATGCACTTTCAAGCATAAGGTATGTGGAGTTCCACTTTGATTTGTTTTAGTAAACATACTTCTTAACTTAAGTTTCTCACTCTCGTAAAGACTCAAACAATCCCTAGCAATGGAAATCCTTCCTGGAAGTGGGAACCTAGGTTGTGTAACACTCATAAAATTTCGGAATCCTTCGTTCTCAACAAAAGAAAAAGGCAATTCATCCACGATTATCATTCTAGCTAAGGCTTGTCTACACAATTCAACATCGAAATGGATACCAACAAGTGCATTCCTATTTTCTTTAGATCCTTCTTGAAGGCTAAGAATGGTTTGACTAGGATCAAGAACATGTTTGAGAATTTTTTTTACATTGATGCATGGTTATTTAAGTTTGAGGTTCCATTCTTATGTGAATCAGCCGCATAAGATTTCGCGCACCAATTACATTTAGCCCGAGTACCCGATTCATCTTTTGTAAAATGATCCCAAACCCAAGATTTAGGGCTACAAGGTTTTTGTTTACCTGAATCTCCAGCATTAGAATCGCCAACTTTAGAATCATCCGCTTCTCCAACTTTCCTTTTCTTTTTCTGTTGAGCATTGTCGCCTTCTTGTTTGTCTAAATCAATAGTTTGGGGCAGGTTTGTTGTAGGCATCAATGGACTATTTTGAGACTGAAAATACATAATACATACACGATAAATATAACCACTTTATCAAATACACTCATAAATATAACCACTTTATCAAATACACTAATTTATCATTGTTTTACCTGATTTTCGACCATGGAACAGGAAGCATCAGATCCAGTAACAGACTTGACTTCTTTATCAATAGACATATCTAAGAACATAACATAAGTTATCATTACAGAACAAATTTACATATAGCAGCAATTATATATATTACGATATAGCAGTAATAGTTCTCTTATTACAATATAGCAGGCAAGTCAATATATTACAATGGAGAACATAATAGAAGTCACTGGACAATGGAGAAAAAAACAATTAGGCAATCATAAAATATGAATTGAATGAGTGATAACTAGCTCGTCGACACTCTACTTAAAAATATTCAAATGTACTAATTTAATGAAATTCGTTCGAATCACATAACTTTCTGGATCATAATGTCACTTAACTTTATGTGATACATATAACATTTTGAATTTCATTCTAACAATTTATATTCTGCCAATAGCCTTACTGATATAACAATGCATGCATATACTAACTACTAACTAGTATAATAGGCTGGTTGGCCCATATAGAAAAGAAACTCCATGTGACTTTTTCTACTTAAAATTAGTAAATTTTGTAACGTGCAAGAATCTTTTTGTTATTAATATTTTTAGTAAAAATTAAATGAAATTATTTCATTACACACTCATTAAAAAGAAAAGGAAATGGCTTCAACTAGAGAAAGCATTATTGTGTATAAGCAAGATAATGCACACATATATACTCAAACAAAAATACTCCAACACTATCCAATTACTAAACTGATGGAATCAAGTGAAAATATACTATTGCATCTCTAAGCCCTTGAATTTTATATGGTGACTGGTTCAAATGAACTTAACCATGTTATGGCTTCCCTTCAAACTATGTATTAGGACAACAGAACAGAACATAACTATCAGAACAGAACATACTATGTATTAAGACATAACTCATAAGTCAGAAGTTACAGAACAACAGTTATCTATCATTATCTATCATGCATAAGTCATAAGTCAGAAGTTACAGAACAACAGTTATCATAAGTCAGAACAACAATGTATCAGACCTAACATTTTTGAATTTTCAGAACAACAATTTCACTGATTTTCGACCTAACATTTTCGAATTTCACAAGCAATAGCAGTCAATAACATTGTTGTTACTTGGTTGATTCCGTATTTCACTGATTTGTATCTCACTGAGTCACCACCATTCTTCTTCAGCAAGAACTCTCCGCCGGTCCTACCTTCTTCCTTGAGCCAAATCTCTTCACCGTCGTTCTTCTTCAGCCAGAACTCTCCGCGGTCCGCACTTCTTCCTCAAGATTCCGTTGTCGTTGTTGTGCCCTAGTTCGTCTTCGTTTTCCTCAAGATGTCGTCGCTGTTGCTCGCGTTACTGGGTCAGGGTCTTCGTTTTCCTTCGCGTTTGCCGTTTAGAAAAATAACATTGGGCTTGGTTAGAAAAATAACATTGGGTTAGAAAAATAACATTGGGCCAAGTCTGTTATGGTTAAAAAAAACAAAAGTTTATAAATATCGCGGTTTGGTTCGGATTGGATCGGTTTATGAATACAAAACCGCAAACCGAACCGCTCGGTTCTTTCAAAAAATGGCCCAAAATCATCCGAACCAATTGCGGTTTTTTGCGGTTTTCGGTTTGGTTAGGTTCGGTTTGTGGTTTTTAATTGGGTTGGTTTGGATCTGAACACCCCTAATGTTAAATATATATTGCTAACATTCAATTCATTTGCAGGGTGCTCAAATCACTCATTCCGATCTTTCTGTACCACAAGGAAATATTCTAACTCCTGGAACCTCTTCGCCACAAGGGGATTCTAGTGGCGCTGTTCTAAACAAAGGTTCTTCAACCGCTGCGCCTCAAATCGGGCCCAATGAAATCCATGATGAGCAAGAGACTTCGCCTTCATCAAAAGGTTCTCCTAAAGGGTCCGCACAAGCAAGCAAAAGGACTGCTGAAACTGAAAATCCTAATGAGGAGATCCCTAACGACTCTTCTCCCAAAAGGGTTCAATTTGCTGATAACTCAAAGGAAGAGAGCGAAACTGAAACTATTAGCCAATACTTTGCGAAAGGGAATGAGGATGAGGTAGCGCAAGATGATAGAGTGAAAGAAACAACAATCCCTAAACCTGTTTGCACTTCTCAAGTCCAAAACCAAAATCCTTCGCTTCTAACTGAAGAAAAGAAGGAAGAACTAAAAAGAACCAACCCCCTTCAATATGTGAAGATGATGTTGGCACAAAGGGGTTCGCCTTTTGGTAAGAGCCAATCTGAGGCTTCAGACAAAACAAATGTTGCTGCCCCTCAAGGCTCCTATAATCAACTTCTTCTCCAAGTGAAGAAAGCCATTTTCGAAGCTGACGTATTCATTGTTTTGAGAAAAGATCCCACGGCCTATTATGCTATGAAGAAATTTCTTAGTCAAATAGACCTTAGCATTTGTCCTCCCGAAGTGGGCGAAACAATCTATAACTTGCAAATCTTGCTTGATGAGGTCAATAGTGGGTACAACAGAGAAAATAATGCTGACACTAAGATTCAATCCAAACAACAAGCTTTAACTGCTGTTTATGATCAAGCATGTAAGTTCTTTCAAAAGGCTGAAGCGTTGGAACTTTCTCAAACACAAATGAAGGCTAAATATGATGTGCTTACATGGTCGATCCTCCTCTGAGAATCCCAAATTGAAGAGCTTAAGGAGAAAATCAAAGATGCTCAAACTCAACAAGTTGACCTCAAAAACAATGATGAAAAAGAACTTGACACTCTTGTTTCGAAAAGTCTTGAACAAATGGAGCTTGCTGAACACATTAATGGGGAAATAAATGTTCTTAAAGGGATTAAAACTGCTGTTCAATGTAAAATGAACCTGTGCAAGATGAAATTTTCCAGACTGAAGCAGAATTCTCCCTTATGATATTAATGTGTATTTCCCTGTTGAATTTTTTATTTCCATTTTGACTATTGTAATATTTTGAACAAAGCCATTTTGGCAACTCTTTTATTTGATACCATCTTGGCTTAATGTTTTTCTTATTTTTATTACTATGTTATGATTCGAACTTCTTGAAAGCATGGTGTTATACCCCAAAATTTTCCCTCCTACTTCTCAATACAATTCACATATCCATACTTAAGGATTTCACAAGGGTTGACCAGACAAACCCTCTTCTAAGCAATCAATCCAAACTAGGGTTTTAATTCTCTCAAGTTAGAATGAATTACAAGGCTCCGAGTGGTCATCACACCTCATCATATGTTTCAATGGATCACCATGTCAAGTTTCAAGCCTTACAAGTAAAATTTTCTCAATCAATTGCTCAAATGGTTGAAAATCAGTTGTATTGGACAAAAAGTCAACTATGGTCAACATACATTCCAACTTTATAATTTTTGGTCAACATCAATATTTTGAAGTAACATTCATCGTTTGATCATGGGTTGATCATGATTCCATAAGAAAAGTCAAGATTTGATCAAAACTCAAAGTTTCTAAATTAGGGTTTTTCAGACAAAAGTCAACAAAACTTTGACCAAGCATAACTTTCACATACTTTATCAGAAATTTTTCCATCACAACTCATTTTTAAGGGAATACAATTATCTATAACTTCATGTCTCACAAGCTTTGGCCAGAAATGCTTCATTCGAGAGTTATGGATCAAAACATTATAGATCCTTCTAAAAGTCAACAAAAAGTCATTTTTTTGCAAAGAAATGTACATGAACATGGAAGCTTCAATGAAGATGAAACTAAAAGGAGTGCTTATAGGACATCTTGAGCTTTCTAAAAAGTCCAATAACACCCAAAAAAATTGAAAATTGAGCAAGATAGAAGTTGTGCAAGTCTGGCATTTTTGAGGAGGTGCATGAAGAGAAATACTTGAAAAAATCAAAAAATTTCTAAATGGGCCTAACTTTTCTTGGTTCAAACTTATTTCTAATATCAAATAGAACCTCCAAGCCCAAGGCCACGCCTTTGATCTTTTATTTTTATTTATTTTGAATTTTTATTCATTTAAATTCAATTTAATTAAAATAAAAGATATTAAATCCAAATATTGAATGGAAAGATTGATTTTCAACATTCTTGAGGTCCAAGCAAGCCAGTTAATCAGAATATTTCGAAATATTGGGTATTGGCAAGAGAATTGATTGAAATTGGCTCAAAAAAGGGAAAATATGGTTTGATCCCAATCAAATATTTTCACATTGGTGAGAATATATTTTCTCATTGATTATTGTTCTGAATCCATTCATTATATATATGTTATGATCCCAGCAACTTGGAAAACGAAAATTCATGCTCCAAGAATCCTAACCTAGCTCCAAAAAATCATGTCATTCAAGCAACTTGGAGGCAAGGTTTTGCATCAATTCAAGCCAAACAAAGTGTTCCAACACGTTCCTAGAGATCCTTTGAATCGTTCCAGTTGCTCACAAGCCATTAAAACATCCAGAATCACGAATTCACGATCACGGTTTGCATACTCTATCTTCAAATTCAATTTTGTACATACACGCATATTTAACATGTTTTGATTGCATATTTGTTTTTATAATGAAGCTTCGAAGCTTTCTGCATAGTTTAATCTGAGATTGAGTGCAGAAATATGAATCCACCATGGCTTGGGTTCGTAGCTCAGAATTAGGGCTTTTTGTTACAGGCAAAATTAGGCGAAACGATGACCACCATCATGCTCAGGAGATCGATTACAATCGATCTATGGTCTTACAATTAATTTCCATTGCGTATTCTGAGTTTTATGATTTGCAGGATCTGCAGCTATGGAAAGAAGCCGTCACTATAGGCTTTAGCTACGGAAAAAAATTGTGGGTAAAAGTATGTGTCTCAAGGAAGAAGATGAAGACCCTGGCGCGTGTTTTTCAATTTAAATATTTTCAGTTTTTAATTTTGCTTATAATCTATTTCGTTCGTACTAATAACACCAAAACAGCTTGGCTTAGTTGGTAAAGGAGGCACTCATATGACATATGGGGAAGGGGTTTGATCCCTGGCTACCCCATTATTTTTACACCTCTTACAAACTAACATTTTTTCTTATTTCTTTCATATTTTCTTTTTCAATTTAATTTCTTTTCAAATATTTTTCTAATACAACAAAAAAAGCTTAAAAATATTTCTTTTTTGCATTTAGGTTAGAAAAATACTTATTTAATTTTTCACATAAAAATATTATTTTTCACTCATATTTTAATTAATTGTTAATTAATCGAAAATTAACTTTTAATTACTTTTTCCATGTCAAAATTAATCCAGAAAATTCCCAAAAATATTTTCTTCATTTAATTAGGTTTACTAACCCTAAAACTTTTTTCTAACATAAAAATATTTTTTTACTAACATTATTTTCTCTTATTTACAATGCAATCCTTCTCGCGGTATCTTTTTCTGATCATGATGACTGCTTACAGGTTCGAACAACTGGGGTTTTAAATTCCTCATATTTTTTATTATTATGTAACTGCTCATGGAATGTAATAGCTTAATTAGGGTTTATTTTCCGCACTCCGTATTATGTATCTGCTCCAAAACCATGTAATAGTCTAGGATTTACTTTCCTGCACTTTTACTTTATGCACCTCTATTATTCTATACATATTTAACTGCTAGTAACTAGGCATGTACGGCAAGACTAAATCAAACAACATAGATCACTCATAATCACAAGATAGATAACTGTATACAACACACTTTTGCACTCACTCACACCTTAGGGTATCCTCTCTCGTTGCCTTACTAACAAAACATGGTCATGTCCCTCGAACGTAGGGATATCTTAGCACAGTTGCCTACAAACAATTTCATCACAGTCCCTTCAAATCAAAGATCATAGTCCATCGATGACCCTCAACTGTTGTCTACGAATACATGATCTCGTCCCTCGGTTGTTGCCTACGAAAAGGGATGATCGTCCCTACGAATATGCTAAGGTATCCCTACATGTTGCCTTCTATGACCATACGATGTCCCTACGAACGTCCCTTTACATTCAACGAATAAGATTACCTACCAACTAATGGTATGGGTAGCCTTAATCTAAAGGAAGCAAAATAACATGGAAACGACCATTCTGAGTAGGTAATAAGACTCTTTTGCTTGCTCCAATCAATTCAAAAATACTTTTCACACCTCACACTATTTTCAAAAATTTTCAAACGCTTTGTATATATTCCAGCGTGAACCATTACAAAGTTAAATACTTTTTCAAAACAAAACATTTCCAAACACTTCGTATACATTCCAGCGAGAATCATTACGAAGTCATAGAGAAATGCCTTTCAAAAACATATTTTCAAACACAAACACAAAAGGCAAATTTCAAAGTGAGCTAAGCAATTAAGAGCCCGTAGATAACTACGGATGGAAATGGTGCTAATACCTTCCCTTTTCATAACTGCCTCCCGTACTCAGAATCCAACGAAGGTATTTTCCTGTTCTTTTTTGCCTTCCCTTAATTGGATAAAAGAAAAGTCGGTGGCGACTCTTGCTATCTGCAACATTTGCGATAAAATGCAAAACAAACAAGTCAGTTCTCCCACCGTATTACAGATGGACACATAAGGGGAATCAAACACATATAAAAACTTTATATAGGCTAAACTAGAAAACCGAGGTATAATTGCCGACGTAAAATATATAAAAAAAAGGCATCATTTTATTTTCCAAAAGAATAAAAAGTTAGGGAGTTTTTATCTCGGTTTGGGAAACAACCAAGGTAACATATCCGATGTAAATTCTTTAAAACATAATAGCGCATTTTTGGTTCATATAAAGAACTAAATAGCAGGATATGGGAATCGAACCTCAAACCCTGATCATTTATTTATGCCGATTTTATTAAAAGCTGAGATAATAAGATTTATAATTATTACTTAAAAAAACAAAGCGCTCCGTTCATATGTACTTGCAATTTTGTTTCATTCGTTGTGAAAGCTTCGTCATGAAAAATGATATTTGTTTGTGTAGCGCTGTTTTCTTCACAGCGAAACCCTAGCAACCATTTTTATCTTCTTCTTCCCCATTAGTCGTGAAACTTGTGCTTCATAAATTAAGGTATTATTATTCTTCCATCTTCTTATTAGATAGTTCCCTATTACCTCGTTTGTTGCAAGTATATTGTGTTGACTTTTCTCATTTTTTCAGATTCGTCTTCATAACCTTAACAAATAACATACTTTGGCTATGGTACATATTGCTTATGTAGATATGGACAAGTACAAGAAGTATAAAAGCTATGTTGGAAAATTCATCCACCTTGCACTTATCCTTCGTAACTGCATAAACAAGATGAATTTCATAATTTGTTATAATTCCACGATTATTTTCAATAAAAGACGCATTCTTGGAACATTTATTATATCTTGTGATGTTGTAAGTTAGTGTTTTGTTTCTAAAATGTATGTTTTTTTTAATTTTGTTGCATATATGTTTTCTTGACAAATAAGTTTGCGATTTCACGTGTTGATAACTTTCATGATGTTTGTAGGACTCAAATCAATAACAAAACATTGCTAAGTCACAAGATAAGTAAATGAAGAAACAACAGCAACATCAAACTTCGTCTAGTTTGAGATGCAACGAGAAGAAATGTAAGAATTATGAAGCTGTTGTGTAAACTTCTCCCACCTTATGTTTATTTTTCATTGCTTTGAAATTATATGAACCTCATAATTGATTCATTTTCCACTATTAATTTCAATAAGAGGTGCATTCTAGAAACATTTTATAATATCTAGTTTTGTTATATGATGTTATTTTGTTGATAAAAGGTTTTGTATGGTGTTGTTGTTGATTAATATTCTCAGAGCAAGAACAAAATATTGCTAAGCCACAAGAAAAAAAGACTTTTGTGACTTAACAACATTTTATTCTTAAAATTGTTATGCATATTGACAGAAGATTAAAGAAGATTAGCCTGAGTTTATTATATTCCATATAGATTGTTTGTTTCACTAACTCTCACTTAAAATACATTAATTTAAATTGACATAGAAATTTATAATCTGAAAATTATGTTGTATTTGAAAACCAATTCATATAAATCAATGTTCTCTAAATTGCACGTGTCTCGTTATTCATTTCATGCTTTTTTACATATAGATTATGGTATAATGACCTGGCTCCTTGGATGCATCTTCAGTTATAGTTAAATTTCATTTGCTACAAGACATTGGACAATCTGGCTCATCTTCAACACTTATCATCTAAAATATTATGATTATAAAAATTACGATGATAAGTGATGGCGGTGACGCAGACTATCCAATGTCTTGTTGTGATAGAAATTTCACTATAATCGTAGATAGCGATGTATCAAAGGAGTTAGACCAATAAACCACAACATATATGTATAAGAGCATGAAATAAAAGATGAGACGCATACAATCAAAAAACAATGGTTTGTTTAAATTGGTTTTCAAGAATAGTTTAATTTTTAGATTATAGACTTCTTCATCAATTTGAATGCTTATATTTCTTTAGTGAGGTGTATAGAAAATAAGAAATCTACATATTATATAATAAACTCTGGATATTTTTAACAACATTTATCTATTTGTAACCGTGAACAAAAGTAATTTATATTTTAATTTTTTTCGCTGATGTTGGGTTTCAAACCCAGTACCTACATGTATATATCATAATGGTTTATAAACATAACTGTTGTGATATGTGGCGTGCGTCCTGTCTTACAATAATGGTTTCTGGACCACGATGGAAACAACAAACTTATAACCATACCCTACTTAACAATGGCATGACACGCGCAATGGTACCTCTTTTCCAACCATTGTGAAAGGGTTTCTCCGTAGTCGTGAGTGAGGCCTGCAAAAATGCTCTCAGAGAATAGGGAAAGATTTAAAGGGAATAAGGGGAACTCCGTCTACAATATTGCAAAATGTTTCTACATATTCCATATATCGTTATATAGGTAAAGACAATTGGGCATATTCAATTGAAAGTAAGAAGCGAGCGTGCATCAACAGTTATATTTTGTCTTGGGTACACAACCAAACTCAAGTGAACTCGAGGGCACTAAGCCCTGTCACACCACTTCATGTATTTTCAGGTCATAAGTCAAGAGTAAACTGAAGAAATATTTTAATGATTGGACTAAATTTAATGCTCATGTTCCCCATTATACTTTGGAAAAACCAAAGCAGCGCATGTTAGTCGATGTCAGAATAACCATTCCCAAAGGCCATCCATAACCAGTAAAAGACTTCTCCGTCACCTATGATGCATTGTTTCGCAAGTGTACGAATTGTGTCAGAGTAATACAAAGGATTGTCAAATCCACAGAGATCAAGTGTCAATCTATCGTAATCTATTGTCATGATGTTTATCTAAAGCAAATCAATATTCAGGTTTGTTTGAGAGTGTGAAGAGAAAATAAATGATTATAAATAAATACTGATAAAAGACAAGTTCAAATGTAATTTCTAATGATAAGACCATTCCTAACTGCTTTTGGATAACCTACTTATAGGGCAATATTTTCTACTTTGAAAAGAGTCAATTTAACAGGAACTGTCGCTTTCGCGTGATCAGAACCAAGTTTAATCTTTAATCAATCCCTTTTATTGTCACTTAAAAAAAGGCGTGTATTGCGTTAAAGTAGAAAACCTACTTTAAGAAATATAACTTCTTGACTTAGTTGAAAAGTGCTTTTAACTCTTAAATTTAACTAAAGAGGTTCGTGGCTTTCGCTTAAGAACCAGATTTTAAACCCATAAGCGCATTTGAAAATAGTTTTAAAATCAATTTTCTAAGGAATAAAAATCCTCAATCAACCGAACAAAGTGCTTTCCCTCTACTTTGATCGATTGAAAGTAACCAAGTTTATCTTCAGGGTTGGGCGACTTTCAATCTTACCCAACCAAAATTTAAGTTCAGAAAACTTGTATTAAAGTTAAAATAGCCCTTAAAGTATTTATATAGATACAATGTAGAATATTATCTTAACATTGGTCCTTACATTCCTGCCTTTAGAAATTTAGCCAAACATGGAAAATAAATTATGCATGATAAATTTAGACATGTTAAAATTTTTTAAAAGAATTAAAGCGTTGCAAAAATAAACAAGCAGGTAAAAAGTGTAAGAAAGTAAATAAAGTAGTGCGAGTGCAAGAAAATAAAGTAAAATAAAGGCGAATGCGATAAAGTAAATAAAGTAAATGCGGAATTTTATAAATAGAAACCTGCTCCAAACGGAGACTTTAATTCTTAAAACAACTGGAAGTAAAGCGCGAAACTGTAAATGGAGGCAGGTTTAACTTCTACCAAAGTGCTCCAAAATTTATTACAGACTCAACTATTGGTGCAATAACCCTTCGATGTGAAGAGTTTATCGCTTTACAAGACTGACAGTATATGACTTAAGTTTGTAACTAAGCTTGGATGGAGAAAACTGAAACTGAAAACTTCTATTTATAGAATAATAAAAACCGAACAAATTACGGATTTGCCCTACAACTTCTTTTTGGGTGGGAAAACTTGACCAAGCATGGCGCCTCCACAAGTGCTAATGTAGGAAGAACATGACCAGGTGGCAGTTTATGGGAGGTTGAGTCCTTGACACATCACGAAGTCCTCTATGGAGGCCGCCATACTTACCACCACATGTACAAATGGATTGAAAACTTGATTTCTTGGCCGATTTGCTCCATTTTTTGCAGGAAGGCTCCGAAATAGATGACTATCTGAAAAGGGAAGAAAAAACAAACATAAAGCAGGAAAAGATAATAAAAACTAAAATTAATCTTGTGAAATTCAAGTAAAAAATGCAATGTGTTTCAGTGTTATCAAATCCTCCCACACTTAAACCTTTACTTGTCCTCAAGCAAAAGCTCTGATAAAGCACACTCAAAGAATAACAACATGAAGAGAGATTCGGGCAAAAAGGGCTTCTAAGTTTGAGATAGGATGTATTGGTGGGAACTCTCTTTCTGAACTAAGAGTATCGTGATGACACTTTCCGCATGTATGCGGGTGAAACTCCATTTCTATTCAAACCAACCCATGATACGCTACCAAATTCTTAGCGTACCTCTTCATCTTTGTATGGTTCTTTTTTCGTTCGGGTGCAATCAAATTAAGCCTGTTATCCGTACATTTCTCGTAGTAGAGTGACCGGTTAGTGATTATGATCTCAAGCAATTGGGGTTCTGGTAAGTTGGTGTACCCCTTTTTTGAGCTGTTTGCAGTTGTGGGGGATCAGATCGTAATTTGCCCTTCCAAGTTTAGCACAAGATACCACTGAACCAACTAGCAACGAGCTTTTTATTTTTCTTTTTGCAAAATTTTCATGACATTTTTGGGTTAAATGACTTGGTGAGAGTCACCTATCCACGAGTCACATCTTATATTTTTCACACAGGATCATTCACTTATTTTCATTGGTCCTCTACATGGAGTATGCTTAGGCCGGAGCCGACTACTAGTATAAACTACTTAAGAACTTTATTTTCAAGATGATGATAGAGGCCATAGATTTAGGGGTATTAAGGTTGGGTTCTTATAAATGATGGAGCTTAAGGTGTCAGGACGATATCAATTTTTTCAAAAATATTTTTCCTCATTCTGCAACATCCTATCTTAAACCTGTCTTATAGCCCAAATCTTTCTAAACAATGTGTTATCTTTGATTAAATTTTTGTGGTAGGGCTCAAGAAATTGGAAAAATGTACACTGGCACAAATGACTCGTCAGACATATGATAACTAGCTAACAAACTGGAAAAATAAACTAAAATAGAAAGAGAAAAAACATAAAAAGAGAAAAAGCATAAAAAAGGGAAAAGACAAGTAAAGCTCCTCCCACACTTAAACTGAACATTATCCTCAATGTTTCAATAGAAGTATAGGAAAGGAAGAACCAGGAATCACTACTGTTGTCCACTGGAACCTTCGGCGTCTTGGCCTTCCTGACGAGGATGATGACTCATACTACGACGGTGGCGGTCTCTGGAGAGCTTGAGCTGCTTAACTCTGGAAGATAGAGCGACACTATCCTGCGGTATCTGTCGCATGTTACCTAAAATGGATCCTCGTGTGTCTTCCACTAGGTTGAAATGCCTTTGAAAATCTGCTCGCTGATGAAGTTGCTCGCAAGAGATAGCGGCCTAGGACTCAATGAGACGGTGGATGGATCGATCAGTTCACTACTGCGAGGCTTCCATGAAAGCTCTATTATCGACCATTTGTTGGTGAATGAAAGTGAAGAGTCCATCACGTCTTTCTTCTCTGGACAAGTGCTCTCTCCACATCTCTTCATTAAAGATTAAACTGGGAGTGGTACCTGTAGGCGGGTTAGAGGAAGATGGTGCAGTATGTGCAGGTGATACATGAGGTGAGGGAACATCATGAGTTTGAGGATGTTCTTGCTAACCAAACTCATCATGGGTCTCGTGACCATCACTGAAAGGAAGTTTGGGTGGCAACGAACCGAGAAAAGTAGGTGCATCTAAATCATATGTCTAGTTTCTTTCCTGATGCACATCAGTGCACCGGGAGCACGGAATCACTATGCTCGGAATAGCTGCACCATGGACCATTAAATGGTAACCGCTTTCTCTTCGCACTTTGCACAAACGCATATATTTTAGAAATTTCAATTTTATTGTGCGGCGAGGAAGTGGTTCCAAGGTGGCCAATTTGGTGGTGAGATTAAGAGCTGTGGTAATAGAGATAATTAACCCGCCAAAACAAATAGTTCCAGCCTTCTTAACGGCGGAGCTCATGTGTACAATCATAAACGTGACGGGGTTAATTTTCTGGTTTGTGAGGCAGCTTTGCAAAAATAGAATTTCTTTTACATTAACTTTATTTGGATTCTCCCGGCCAAAAATAGTACAAGCAAGTAAATATCAAAAAACTTGAATGGTCGGGTTATGGATGCTCGAGGCTAAGTTTCCTTCAAAAGAATTAGAGGTCAAAGTTGTCAACCTTCTCCAAAATATCATAGCCTCGAGTGACCATTCAGAATCTAAAGGGCCTCACAAACATAACCTTCTCCATGAGGCATCCCTAATAACTCAGCAAGTTCATCGGTAGAATATTGATAGTCAACATTAAACATCCGGAAACTAACCGTACCGATCATTTTGGCGCTGTCAGGGTGAACGGTGTAAATCAAGGAACTTAAAAAATTCCTTAGTGAGCCTCTCATAGGTAGGTGCTTTTTAAAAAATTCCTTAGTGAGCCTCTCTATGACTAGCGTAGAAAATACACTATGGAAAATACCTAAAGCATATAGACAATCTTCATCAATGTACCTGGTGGAGAGGATTTCGTGAGTCCGTGATTTCTCCAGCAGTGACCTTTGTTTGTCTCTGATAACGCGAAATCATATCGTTTATATTACATGAAATTTACCCGTTTTGCATTATTTTGACCCGATTAACTCCCGAATATTTCGAGATTGTCATTACTTTTTGCAGGTATTCACAACTTAGCTCAAAACAGAAGAAAATATGAAACAATGCAAAAAAGCATCAAAAGAATAGAAGAAACAGACAAATCTGTCAAAGATTACAAACTTTGTATTTGTGATAATAGCATACCACGACCGTAACACATTCTGAAGAGTGTTACGACCGTAACACATCCATGACGACCGTAACACGGAGAAACCACAAGTCTGCTCGTCACACATCCACCACGAACGTAACGCGCATTATACCAGTTTTCAAAATATGCAGAACGTGGCCCAAGCATTACAGAAGGAGTTATGAAACTCCTTATTTCTCTCAAGTCAAGACCCGTCCACCACTTCCTCCTCAACTACCCACGTTCCTATATTTTGGAGAATGGAAGGCAAGCTACGTGGGAGGAATTTTAGGAACCAACGCAGATTCACTCTCTATAAATACCTCGACCCAACATCAAACACGGAGTTTTGAGAATTTTCTTTTGGGCTCTGAAATCAAACCATTATTCCATCGAGTTATTATTTTTCGCATTCAACATTTCCCGTTCTTTCATTTCATTTCCCAAATAATAATTTCCAACATTAGGAAATTATTATTATAGTTAATATTTATTATTCAAGCCTCGAACTTTTACGTTTCAATTTCGAATCCGATTTTCCGACTGTGGAAGAAGGATATAGGAGTCTTGCTTTATTTTCGGGTTTTTATTTTTGCAATTTGTTACAAGTATTCTTTAATTAATTAATGCAATTTAAATTATTATTATTTATAATGTCCAATTTGTATTTGTTTGTTTTACTTCACATGCGTTAGTTTTAATTTCCATGGCTAGCTAAACCTTTAGTGTCGGTATGGGATAGTAAGAGACATTAGGCATCGATCAACAACTTAGGCTAAAACTTTAATCAACTTAACTCGGTTATAACTTTTATGCTTAAAAACAAAACCTTACGAAAGTAAGAAGATAAATAGGTTAGATCGAGACCACGAAAGTGTGAGGTTTTTAACGGATAGCTAAAGTTAGGCATTTGATTTAAATACGGTGAAAGCGCTTTAAAGCAGTTAGAATTAATTAAGTTTCCAAAAATACTTCTAAACACTTATAGGCTAGCGAAAGCGGTATAGGGCTTTAGGCGTATAATCCGAGATAAGACCATGAAAGTGTGAGTTGAGGGTTTTAAACTAATTAATTCTAGATAAACTAAGTTGACCATCCTTATATGCCTAGGTCCGATTAGATCCTTTAAGTCGACTCTATTGCATACCGACCCTTTCATTTTATAATTACATTAAAACCAATTAATTTACCTTCCTTAACCTCCCTAAAACCAAGCGTGACAATTTCCGCCTTAGCTAAACAAACATTACTTTCCACACTAGAGTGATTACAAAGTCTCGTGGGATCGACAATCTTTTATTACTACGCGATAGGCGTAAACTTGCGATTAAGATTCCGTTAGACACATTAGGTTTATCGCACATCAAGTTTTTGGCGCCGTTGTTGGTTTGATCTAGTCACTAGTGCACTCTTAAAGTAGCCTCTAGGCTAAGGCAACTATTTATTTTCCTTTTGTGTATGCCAATCTGCGCTCTCAAGGGTACTTTGCATATACCCATTCACGATATCGGCGTTATCTTGATTAAGAAGGCGAATTCAAAGTACCGTGCACTCAACAATCTTCCGCCGTCATTCTTCCGGATCTCGACGAGTTCGAAGAATGGTGATCCACCCCTCCTCGTCCTCTTAAGGATTACGCAGTTCCTTCTCAGCGAAGCCTCATAACGATTGCAGCTCCGCTATTGCTCAAAGCGATTTCGAGCTAAAACCTTCGCTTCTTCCGCGTTCGGTAGAACCGGTTTCGGAGCTCCTCGGCGACCTAATCTACATCTATCCGTGTTTGTGCGATGCGGACCTTGAAAGACGGAGTAAACCCGGGCGATTCGATTGCGCCTATTTCCTTTTCTTTAAGAAGAGCTTGGCTTCAATCTCTTCACCAACTCAATCACCACTTGGGTGAGTTGAAGAAAGTCTTTAGCTAGATATTTTCCTCCAAGCAAAGCGCTATGCTCGAGCCAACATCAATGGTTTTAAGCAGGAGACAATGAATCTTTATTTGAATCATGGGAGCGATAAAATGATATGCTAAGACTACGCCCTCATCATGGTTTAGAAGAATGGTTGATTATTCACACATTATAATGGTCTCTTGTACAATACAAGATTAACCATAGGCTGCTGGCGGTGGCGCGCGATGGATAAACCATATGCGAAGCAAACCAACTTATCGAAAGTATGGCTCGAACCACTACCAATGGGGGCGAGAGAGTTAATGTAGAAATCTCACCCAAAGGATATCAAAGCCGAAGTGAACAGCTGGATCAAGTTAATGCAGTGGAAGCTCTTACCCAAAATTAGAGAATCTTTCCGCCACTCCTGCACTACCGTAGCTGCAGTGATTCCAACTGCGATTTATGTGGTATTCAATCACATCTTGCTCGAATGTCCTCTTTTGACGAGTACCGGCCGAACAAGCTAACTACGTGCAAGGAAATCCCTACGATGTCGTATAACCAGGTTGGAAGAATCATCCCAATTTCTCGTACAAAAGCAACAATGCGTTGTATGCTCCAGGACAAGCTCCTGCTACACCACCTGGTTATCCAAAAGCTATCCCGAATCATCCTAATAACGGACCTAATACTTCCAACGTTCCTAGGAAATCAAACCTCGAAATTATGATAGAGAACTTCATTGCTTCTCAATCCCAGACCAATAAGGATGTTTTAAATCAGAACTTACATACTAACGAGCAAATTAAGCAATTAACTAGCAAGGTCGATGCTTTAGCTACCCATAACAAGATGCTTGAAACTCAGATTTCACAAGTAGCTCAGCAATGACACTCTGCTGCTCCGGTGGAATATTTCTGGTCAACCACAACCTAACCCGAAAGGACACGCTAATGCCGTGATACTTAGGAGTGGAAAAGAACTTGACGGACGGTTGATCCAGAGCAGAAAACCCACTATGTATCGGAAGCAAGACAAGCCGAGTGAAAGCGAGAGCAACCGAAGAAAAGGAAAGCGAAACTCAAGAGGTGTGAAAAGAAACCTTATGTGCCTCCACCGCCCTATAAACCACAAGTTACGTATCCCGAGATTAACAAATTCTAAATCGATGAGCCAATTTAAGAGATTCGTGGAACTTCTGAAACAACTAAATATCACAATACCATTCTCAGAAGCCATTACTCAGATGCCATCGTATGCTAAATTTCTTAAGGAAATCCTATCTAATAAGAAAAAGTTAGAAGATAACGGAACAGTTACCCTTACTGCTGAATGTAGTGCTATCATTCAGAATAACATGCCTCCTAAGCTAAAAGACCCAGGTAGTTTCTCTATACCCTGTAATATTGGAAAATTTGTCATAGACAAAGCTCTATGCGACTTAGGAGCAAGTATCAGTGTTATGCCCTTATCTATTTGCAAAAAGCTGGAAATGGGAGAACTTACACCTACAAAATGTACATTCATTAGTGACCGATCGTTAAATATCCTGTAGGTATCTTGGAAAATGTTCCGATTAGTATAGGTCAATTCTATATCCCGACCGATTTCATAATTATGGACATTACC
Organism: Vicia sativa; assembly: GCA_021764765.1. Lineage (NCBI taxonomy): Eukaryota > Viridiplantae > Streptophyta > Magnoliopsida > Fabales > Fabaceae > Vicia > Vicia sativa. Next base: position 227,054,127 of record CM038795.1, on the reverse strand, counting down.
GAAGATTCAGTTACCCCTATCATATTAGGAAGACCATTCCTAGCCACAGCTGGAGCTATAATTGATGTAAAGAAGGGCAGATTAACATTCGAAGTCGGAGAGGAAAAAGTGGAATTCATCCTCACTCAATTTCTACAAGCACCCGCCATGAATGACACATGTTATTTACTTGATATTATAGATGAGTGCGTAAGAGAAATGGAAGCAAAACAAACCACATATTCCGAAACAATGAAAATTGAAACCCCTCTGATATTCGAAGACGATAATTGGCGAGAACCATACAAAGATGACAGTCTAAGCGAAAGTCTAGCACTTACGCCTAATCATATGCCATGTCCCAAGAAACCAAAACTAGAATTGAAAGTTTTACCTAAAAATTTACGATACGAATTCCTTGATATTGAACAAACTCGACCTGTAATAGTGAATTCCAGTTTAGGACCGCTTGGCGAAAAACTTTTAGGCGTTCTAAGGAAATATCCTCTGCGTTAGGTTACAACATATCAGACTTAAAAGGAATTTGTCCTTCAATTTGTATGCATCGTATTCTATTAGAAGAGGATTGCAAAACCTCTCGAGAACCTCAAAGAAGAATCAACCCGATCCTCGATCTTGTAGTCGAGATGAAATCAAAAAGCTAATGGGCTGGAATTATACCGATCTCCGACGGTAAATGGGTTAGCCAGTGCATGTCGTACCTAAGAAAGGAGGTGTTCTTGTCGTGAAAAAGCACAAGCGAATCGATAACACAAAGAGTAGTTAGTGGACATAGAGTGTGCATTGATTATAGAAAAGCGAACAAAGCTACTCGGAAAGACCATTTTCCTTTACCCTTTATTGATCAAATGTTAGAGCGATTAGCCAAACACTCCTATACATTATTTAGGCGGTTATTCGGATTTTCCAAATTCCTATTCACCACGATGATCAAGAAGACTACATTCACGTGTCCTTATGGAACGTTCGCGTACAGACGAATGCCGTTTGGGTTATGTAATGCTCCTGCAACTTTCCAACGATGTATGATGGCCATCTTCGCAAATTTCATTGACAACATCATGGAAGTGTTTATGGATGACTTCTCTGTGTGCGGACAAAGTTTCGAAGGATGTCTATCTAATTTAGAGTGTTTTAGAGCGATGTGTGAAAGTGAACCTTGTGTGGCGGGAAAAATGCCATTTCATGGTCAGAGAAGGAATCGTACTTGGACATGTTATTTCCAATAAAGGAATTGAAGTTGATAAAGCTAAGATAGAAGTGATTAAAGAACTCCAACCACCTAAGACCGTTCGAGAGATACGAAGTTTTCTAGGACACGCAGGTTTTTACCGATGTTTTATTAAAGATTTCTCGAAAATTACAAAACCACTTACCGGTCTATTAATGAAGGATGCTGAGTTCATATTCGATGTGATTGTCTTAAAGCTTTTGAAACCCTTAAAGCCGCACTTATTTACGCACCAATCATGCAACCGCCCGATTGGCGGTTACCTTCGAATCATGTGCGATGCGGTGATTCTGTTGTAAGCGCAGTTCTTGGACAAAGAAAGGATAAGAAACTTCACGCAATTTACTACGCCAGTGAGCGCTAGACTCACTCGGATGAATTCGCCACAATGAAAAGAACTCTTAGCCGTGGTCTTCGCGCTTGACAAATTTCGTTCTTACCTTGTAGGAGCAAAAATAATCATCTACACGGACCACGCTGCTATCAGATATTTACTTGCCAAGAAAGATGCAAAACCGAGACTCCTCCGATGGATCTTGCTTTTACAAGAATTTGACCTGGAAATTAAAGACAAGAAAGGAACCCGTCGTAGCGGATCATTTATCCGTTTGGAAGGTATAAAACCGAACAAGTGCCAATTGACGATTTTCCGTATGAACATCTGATAGCACATATGATAAGCGACCTAGCTCAATTGGATTTACATAAGCCAGAAGCTAAGGAAGTCATGGAAGCCATTGACATGACCATAGGATTGCCTTGGTATGCAGACATCGTTAACTATTTAGCTGCCGGTGCGCTTCCACCTGACTTAACTTACCAACAGAAAAAGAAATTCTTCCATGATCTCAAGAGTTATTATTGGGACGAACCACTTTTATTTAAACGCGGACCTGATGGAATTTTCCGCCGTTGTATACCCGACGAAGAAATAGAAGACGTCATTTCCCATTGTCATTCATCTCCTTATGGCGGACATGCTAGCACCTCTAAAACGTGTGCCAAAATTCTCCAATCCGGCCTTTTCTGGCCTAACCTGTGGAAAGATGTCCACATCGCCGTTAAAAACTGTGATCGCTGCCAACGCACCGGTAATATCTCGAGACGCGATGAAATGCCTCAGAAAGGAATACTTGAAGTTGAAGTCTTTGATGTTTGGGGAATAGATTTCATGGGACCTTTCCCATCTTCTTTTGGAAACAAGTTTATACTCGTAGCTGTCGATTATGTTTCAAAATGGATCGAGGCAATAGCTTCTCCTACAAATGACACAAGAGTGGTGATAAAGCTTTTTAGGAATATAATTTTCCCGCGTTTTGGTGTTCCTCGACTTGTTATCGGTGTGGTGGATCTCATTTTATTTGAAGATATTTGATAAATTACTATCTAAATATGGCGTGAAACACCGCGTAGCAACACCTTATCATCCATGAACTAGCGGGCAAGTCGAAGTTTCGGAGAGATTAAACAAATATTAGAAAAAACTGTCGCTATATCTCGAAAAGATTGGTCATCCAAGCTTAACGACGCTTTATGGGCTTATAGGACAGCTTACAAGACCCCTATCGGAACCACACCTTTCAAACTCGTCTACGGAAAATCCTGTCACCTCCCAGTAGAATTAGAACATAAAGCTTATTGGGCGATAAAGACACTCAATATTAATTACACTCTCTGGCGAAAGCGAATCCTCGATTTACATGAATTGGAAGAATTAAGACTAGACGCTTATGAAAACGCTAAAATTTACAAAGAACGCACTAAAAAATGGCACGATCAGCGTTTATCTCGGAAAGAATTTAGTGTGGGAGATGTCGTACTTTTATTCAATTCTAGACTTAGACTTTTCCCTTGAAAACTTAAATCTAGATGGTCCGGTCCTTCGAAATTACAAAAGTATTTCCTAGCGGGCGGTAGAAATTAAGGATAGAAATAGCGCCCGTTTATTGTAAGCAGGCAGCGGTTAAAACGATATCATCGTATAGATAATAGAGATTATCGAATAAGCTTAAACTTCATGAATTACCACCTATTTCTCCGACTAATCTTTCACTAGGCATTTCGTCGGGCTTATGGCGTTAAAAGCAATAACCATGGGAGGCAACCCGTTTTATTTGTTTTTGTTTGCTATTCTATTTACTATCTTGTTTTTGTTTGCTATTTTGTTTATTTTATTTGTTTTTGGTTGCTATATAAGTACTTTTCATCTTTTTAAACTTTTATAAAACTGCTGCTGATTTCAAAACAATTTTACTTGCTCTGAGTTTACGAAAAGTCTTTTCTCTTTACTTTCTCCTACTCTGTTTCCCGATTTACTTTTACTATGGATCCCCCACAAAATTTTATGGAAACCACCTTTAGAGGTAGAAACCAAAGGAGACGATTTGAGGCTCTGTCTCAAAGAACCATCAGTTTAACCCTGTATTATGATGAACTCACTATGGACACTTTAGGCATAACTGACAGTGTTTACTACATGTTTAACCGTTAGGATGGGAGAGCACATCGAAAAATAGGTTCATCACTTACCGAAGCTCACCCTTGAGTTCTTGAGTTCATTAGTTTACATCCACGAACATGGTGTCGGAGCCCGAAATTATTGTTTGAGACTTTTGGTATTGAGTTCACCTATAACCATAGGGACTTAGCGCTCTATTAGGATTCCCAGTGGACCCTTAGCATTTACTACCCACGAGGTGATTTATTGGATTTTGAGTGGACTATTTAAGGGTACTTTAGCAAAACTATCACCGACCCGAAAGCATGGATAACAATGAAATACATAACTTGACCATCCGTTATTTCCATAGGATTCTTGCCCACACTTTGTTTGGAAAGAACAAAACCAAAATCTTGTATCCAGGATGAACTCTCTGCTTTATTGTTTAAACACGGGGCCTACTTATCTTGTCCCTCGATGAAGACCTTTACGCATTAGTGAGGACCCTAATGTTCTGTCGGTGTGGGAGGATTGGTTACAATGATTGCAAATGCTCTTGGACTTCGTTACCAACTTAATAAGCGTGCACCATTTGGATCAATTAGGCCTATGAATATTGAATTGTTTCAACAACATGATAATAGGAAATTTAGGCCTGCACCTTATGATTACACGATAAGAAGCGAAGTTGTTACTCTTTTACCCTTCCGAACCATGCCGAGTTAGTGTCCATAACCGTGATAATTGGTTGTATGAATTGAATCCACGACCACCCGGAGACACGGAAACACCACAATCATATTTTGTTCTTGATAATTTCATGTCGGAAAAGCGAAGCGGATCACGAAACCCTCACGGTTACCATGACTTTACAAATATGGTGAAGCACAAGTAGGCCCGACCTGAACCAAGGAGAAAACACTACACAATTAAACACCATTCGACCACTTTGGATGCTTATAAAGCGACATTGATGGAATCAAGGATGAATTGAAGACTATGCGTTTGGATCTTATTGGTTTGGTGACATCACGGTGGAGCAATTCTATAACATCACCCAAGCTAGAGATTTTAAAAGAAAAATTGGATGAAGCGGTTCTTAGTTTTTAGTTTTTTAGTTTTTAGTTTTTCAATTCTTAGTTTTAGAATTTTCCCATTCCGTTTTGTTTCTAGGTAGTTTCAATTCTTGGTTAAATTACCGCATTTCAATTTACAAGTCAATTTACTTCATGTCGGAAAAGAACAAGCTACTTAATTTGAAGTAATGCAATTGTTTTCAATTTTGAATCTTTAAATCATTATAAATGCTTACAATGTTTTATGGTTTTACTCTATTAGATTTAATTATCCATATTGGAATATGTATGTTGAATGGAATAATGTTATGTTTATGTTGGAGTATCGAGATGTTACATTTAATATATAATGTTACTACGTGCAAGTATGTTACATTACATTTAAATTTGCAAAATTTGTAGCTCTTCGATCGTCATCATTCCCCACGACCGTAACACGCCCTTGATAGCGTTCGCTCGTCGACTAGGTGTTATGACCGTAACACGGGCTACATCGATAACCACAGCGAGCGTTTCCTTTTCTTCTTTCCTCAACCTTTCTTCTTCTTCGTAACTTATCAACCATCCCTCCCTCCATTGACCAACCATTAACTCTATTCAACCCACCATCAATCCTCTCCACTTTCAAACTTCCCACCATTTTTTCCTCTATATATTCACATTACCGCATTATCCTCTCATTCACCCATTCCTAAACCGTACCCTTTCTCACTCAAAAATCCTTGCATGCAAATGGCAAACAATCCCAACCTATTCCGGCGTTGTCCTACGTAGTGGTGAGCAAGGTGAGACTCAGCGCATTAAGTTTTGAAATTCCAGCGTGGTAGTGCACCCGCTCGGTATGTTGATCTTGTTGTTTGAGGGACCTTGGTTTGCTTGAAGGTGTTCAACGCCTTCTTGAGTGTCAATCTGTGGAGCACTGTGTAGCCACCCCAACCCATTCTGAGACACTCACTCTCGGGTTCCTCGGTTCATACGCTACATCACTCCACGGTTCAACTAACCAACTTTACGGTGTCGTGAAGTTTCGCATATTTGGTACCGAATCGAGTTCTCTCGGGGCGTTCGGACAATTGCTGATTTACGCGAGGAAGGTTCCCATCTCCGCGTACCAGACAACTTTGGAGAAGCATCTTTCGACCTTTGGCATAGCCTCACAAACAACCGAGCTCACTCCTATGATCATCTCAACGCCACTCAAATCCACCCCATACGCTATTTCCACGCATTCTAGGCAACCTGATCTTATGAGGCGGTAACCACAAGTTAAACTCCAAGAGTCTTCATGCATTGCGCATTCTCGGTCGGAAAATCAATGCGCACCTTTCCTCCTGGCCCATATCCACTCCATCTGCACGAGAGGTGGAAAACCTTTCTATTTTGGAGGACTTGTCACTTCTCTGGCTTTAGCACTAAACCATGGTGACACCCTTGGTCATCTACCATCCCGACCTCCGTTCCTGCTCACTCTTGACCATTGCAAATCAGCTCACCTCTCTGGCGGGACGATGGCAAGTTCCATCCGATGATCCCGCGTTTATACTAATATTGTTTTGCCTTGCGAGGATCGTATCGACCCTCGAGAACGAGCCAAGCGGCTTTTCAACCTTGAAGACCACGAAGGCCTGCTGCTGCGAAGATGAACCTCGTATCGGCCCGTGATGAGATGCGGGAAGAAGCTGGATAGAGCTATTCCGTGCACGACATACAGGTCGTCCTCTGCTCCTCCACCTCCGTCTCTTGGCGAGATCCTCCGAGCTATCCACCATCAAAATCTTATATCGCGAGGAGAGAGGGTGCATCGGGAGCGCGGCCTTAGTCGCGCGAATGCTCAAATCTTAAGTGGTCGGCGCTCGGCAGATGAAAGGCTTGAGGAAGTCTTGGCGAGTGAGCAGCTCGAGGATGGATGTTTCATCTTTCGGACCACGAGCGACTCGAAGCTACTCCTTCGGAAGGTCAGAACCCAAGCCGCCGATGCTTGATAGTTTTCTCTTTCTTTGTTGTTTTCCTTGTTTTCCGTTGTATCTTTCATTTAACCTCGCCATTATATCATAACATTGAGACAATGTTTGATATAGTGTGGAGAATCTTGCATTTAAAATTCGAGCAGAGTAATTTCATGTCTATTTTAGTTATATTTCGTTATTTCATTTCTCCCCGTTTTATTTAGCCATACCAAAAATTTTTTCGCATTTATATTCGCATAATCGTTAGTTACCTACTTTTACCGAAATCTTAGTTAGAAGGCGGCGATCCAACAAGAACTATCTGGTTATGACACCTTTGACTCCTACTTACGTATCGTCACTGTTTCCGTTATACCGATACTTTCAGTTTTAAGTCTTAAATTAGCCCCTAGTAGTTTATTCTAGCAGTCGGCACCAGTCTTAGCACAAGCCATGTGGAAAGCCGATGAATATAAGTGGATGATCTCCGTAATTTATTCAGAAAAATGTTACACGATTTAAGGAAATAGCCAAGGCACCAATTAAATTGGGCGATCCTCACCCGATCGTTTAATCCAACGGATGCGGAAGCTTTTACTAAGTAACATGAAAATCCATTGTTTTGGTGGTTTAGAAGCATCTGGTACTAAACTCGGTAGGGCAGACTACAGTTTGATCCCCCGCATCATGCAATTGGATATAAGAGGTTGCCACATAATTGTGCCAGAAACCGTTGTATTCTGATCAGTACCACTAACCGGCTATTCCACTACGCATGTGTATAGATAATGGGCTTAATGTGATTGCGAGAGCGAAACCGGGTGAACTAGGAGCGAGCTTGAGTTGAATTATAACGATATAATTGGACGTTTCGTCTAAAGCGGATAGTCGTCGACAAGCACTTTGCTTGTGTCATTAACGTATTCTTTGTTGTTTCATTCATTTTCTTGGCCAAACTAACTTAGGATTTCTTATGATTATTTGAAAACAAAAGGTATACTAGTCATATGCGTTTATAAAAACTTGTCCGATACTTCTAAATTGATTATTTTGCTTGAGGACAAGCAAAGGTTTAAGTATGGGGGAATTTGATAACGCGAAATCATATCGTTTATATTACATGAAATTTACCCGTTGTCCATTATTTTGACCCGATTAACTCCCGAATATTTCGAGATTGTCATTACTTTTTGCAGGTATTCACAACTTAGCTCAAAACAGAAGAAAATATGAAACAATGCAAAAAAGTATCAAAAGAATAGAAGAAACAGACAAATCTGTCAAAGATTACAAACTTTGTAGCTGTGACGGTCGTAACGCCCCTGCCACGACCGTAACACATTCTGAAGAGTGTTACGACCGTAACACATCCATGACGACCGTAACACGGAGAAACCACAAGTCTGCTCGTCACACATCCACCACGAACGTAACGCGCATTATACCAGTTTTCAAAATATGCAGAACGTGGCCCAAGCATTACGAAGGGTTATGAAACTCCTTATTTCTCTCAAGTCAAGACCCGTCCACCACTTCCTCCTCAACTACCCGTTCCTATATTTTTGGAGGTTGAAGGCAAGCTACGTGGGAGGAATTTTAGGAACCAACTGCCAGATTCACTCTCTATAAATACCTCAGCCTTCAACATCAAACACACGGAGTTTTTGAGAATTTTCTTTTGCGGAAGCTCTGCCGAAATCAAACCATTATTCCATCAGTTATTATTTTTCTGCATTCAACATTTCCCGTTCTTTCATTTCATTTCCCAAATAATAATTTCCAACATTAGGAAATTATTATTATAGTTAATATTTATTATTCAAGCCTCGAACTTTTACGTTTCAATTTAGAATCCGATTTTCCGACGTGGAAGAAGGATATAGGTCTTGCTTTATTTCGGGTTTTTATTTTTCGCAATTTGTTACAAGTATTCTTTAATTAATTAATGCAATTTAAATTATTATTATTTATAATGTCCAATTTGTATTTGTTTGTTTTACTTCACATCGTTAGTTTTAATTTCCATGGCTAGCTAAACCTTTAGTGTCGGTATGGGATAGTAAGAGACATTAGGCATCGATCAACAACTTAGGCTAAAACTTTAATCAACTTAACTCGGTTATAACTTTTTATGCTTAAAACAAAACCTTACGAAAGTAAGAAGATAAATAGGTTAGATCGAGACCACGAAAGTGTGAGGTTTTAACCGGATAGCTAAAGTTAGGCATTTGATTTAAATACGGTGAAAGCGCTTTAAAAGCAGTTAAAATTAATTAAGTTTCCAAAAATACTTCTAAACACTTATAGGCTAGCGGCGGTATAGGGCTTTAGGCGTATAATCCGAGATAAGACCATGAAAGTGTGAGTTGAGGGTTTTTAAACTAATTAATTCTGAGATAAACTAAGTTGACCATCCTTATATGCCTAGGTCCGATTAGATCCTTTAAGTCGACTCTATTGCATACCGACCCTTTCATTTTATAATTACATTAAAACCAATTAATTTACCTTCCTTAACCTCCCTAAAACCAAACGTGACAATTTCCGCCTTAGCTAAACAAACATTACTTTCCAGCACTAGAGTGATTACAAAGTCTCTGTGGGATCGACAATCTTTTATTACTACCGCGATAGGCTGTGCGCTTGCAGTTAAGATTCCGTTAGACACATTAGGTTTATCGCACATCAGTCTCCAGCCCGTCCTTCACGAAGAAGCATGTCATCAAACTCCATTGTTGATTTATGAAGATGAAGATAGTGAAATGGGTATTTATAGAGAGTTGGTGGAAATGGGTTTTTAATGAGTGATTTTGAAAATGGAAGTCGGGATGATTAATTGGACGGTGAGTAGATGGAAAAATTATGAGTTTTGGTGGGATTTAACGGAGGTTTTCAATGGGATAAAATGGGTTTTTGGAGGTTGAAGGAGGCAAATATGGAGTTTTTGGGGTTGCTGCCCCAAAATATTCTGTTCGTCATGGCAGGCGCCATGGGGTGCGTGGCGGGCGCCATGGGGTGCGTGGCGGGCGCCATGGGGTGCGTGGCGGGCGCCACGCCTTGTCTGGGCCGCCAAACAACTTTGGGCAATTGGGCTTTCTTTGGTTGTATTTTTTCCTGGAGGGGGTGTATCCATAGTATTTTCTTGTATTTGGAACATGGTTAGGCATGACATTTGTTAGAATAAAATAACAAATATTTGAAATAAAGCAAAATCAAATAAGGTTGAAACAACCGGAAAATAAAATCACAAAAATAAAATAAAATTAAAGCAACAGGAAAATAAAATCTCTCTCTCTCTCTCACACACACACACACACACACACACATATATATATATATATATATATATATATATATATATATATATATATATATATATATATATATATTCAAACTGGCAGTGTATGAAGTAAACACACAAAAAACAGAAAATATGTGGAAGCAAATAGTGCAGAAATATAAATAATAATAATATGTCTGAGAAATAAAAGTAAAGTAGAAAAAGGGAACAACTCATACTGTCTATCAATCAGGTAGGGTCATCAGGGCGCAAGACTGTCGTCAGTGTGTAGGTGTCCTCTAATCTCTGACAACTGATGTCGTAGATCGCTGATCTCCTCATAAAAGAGGTTAGTCTCTATCGCATGAGTGGCATCAAACACCTCTATCTATAATGTAAGATCTGCAACCTCCTGGAAGAGCTTTGCCATCTGTCTATGTAACTATGAGATCTCGCGACGCATTTAAGCAAGTTTAGGGTGAACATCTGATCTCTGCAAACTGAAATTGTTAGATAAAATAGTGGTCATCTCAGAAGAAGGTAATGGATGGTACTCATGCACTGGTGGCTCTCTGGGCTCGTCAATAGTCTCTCCCTGTCCCTAAAAAGCATATATCCAGTTACCCTTATCATGGATACTGGGTATCTGGTGATCGGGAAGTGCAATGTAATGAACAGTCTCGTGGTCGATAAGTATCCTGTACTAATTTGGGCTAAGAGGGCCCCTCCTAATTAGACCAAGGTCCAGGCAAAAGTCGATATGCATCATGGAATATCCGTAATGGAAGGTGAGAGAAGCAAGTTGTCGATCAAATCCAATAGCAGACGTGATCTGTGTCACTGTCCCACCCACATGAATAGGTCCTACAGATTCTCTAGCAACAAGGTGTAGTATCTCGATCAGGAATGTCCCACATGCAATAGGTAGGGAGCAAGTAGCAGAGTACATTAAAAAGATCTCCTTATGGCTGACATGGTCATCAAAGTCTCCCTTGCCAAAGAAAGTGTGTACCAAGACCATCTGGAAGTACCTGAAAGTTGGGTTATGGGTTTTTCTGGACATCTGGGCGGTCGGGTCTGGGTCTGCGCCATCAGTAATATCACTCCAAAACTGAGTAGTCTCAGGTGAGAGACGACTCTCAGGAAGCTCATGAGAGGTGTAGCGATGGTGCGGGAAACCTAGTAAGTCATCAAACTCCTTGAGGGTGAAGGCGTAGTCAAGTCCAAACATCCTGAAGTTAATGTAGCCTCTCTGGAGTCCTTTACCAACATATGGATCATAGGTGAGCGAGCTGCGGAACTCAAGGGTCAGGTGCTTGTAGGTAACATTAATCGCATCGACAAACTTCTCCCACTGAAGCTGGCTATATAGGTATCTCACACTCTCCTCAATGCCGTGAGCCTCAATGTTGCTGGAATTAGGGTATCTCGTGGGCAGCATCGGACGTGCAAAAAGGATCTCATAGCGCCTCCTCTGAGCATCATCTTGAAAAACAATGTGCATATCATCAAAGCTCTGCATCCTGAAAAATTGGGTTAGGTGCCAATGCTGTTACCCGAAAAATAAAAGTTTAATAAAGACCTTAAGTTAGAAAGTAAAACACTAATAAATAACCTTTAAAATAAAATAAAAAGGAAAAAGGAAAAAGGAAAGAAAAACTCATGGGTTGCCTCCTATGCAGCGCTTGTTTAACGTCTTTAGCTTGACGATTAAGGATCATGTCTTGGAAGTTGGTACAAGTGGTTGGATTAGAGTATGGCTTGAGTAGTCGATGAGGATGTCAAATCCTTCATAGTGCTTCAATATTTTTCCATTAAAGATGAAAGGTTCGCAAGAGTTGCTCTTGATTTCAACCACTCTAGACTTTAATACTCTAGAAACCTCAAATGGACTTGTCTATCTTGATCATAACTTACCCGAAAAGAGTCGTAATCTTGAGTTAAATAAAAGAACGGGGTCTCTGACTTTGAAATTTGTCTTTACGATTCTTTTATCGTGCCATGCTTTAGTTCTTTCCTTGTAGATCATGGCATTTTCATAGGCATTGAGATAAAGTTCTTCTAATTTATGAATGTCAAGGATGCGTTTTTCACCGAATGACAAGTAGTCAAGGTTTAAGTTCTTAATGGCTCAATAGGCTTTATGCTCTAGTTCAAAGGGTAAGTGACATGATTTTCCATAAACCAATTGGTAAAGAGTTGTTCTGATAGGGTCTTGTAAGCATTTTTGTAGGCCCATAATGCTTCACTGAGCTTTTGAGACCAATCTTTTCTAGATATTGAGACATTTTTCTCTAAGATCTGTTTAATTTCCATATTAGACACCTCTACTTGACCGCTGGTTTAAGGATGATAAGGGGTTGCTACTCTGTGCTTAACTCCATATTTTCTTAAGAGTTTGTCAAAGATTCTTGATATAAAGTGTGATCCTCCATCACTTATGATTAGGAGGGGAACTCAAAATCTGGGAAAGATGTGTAGTCGCTTGCATTGCACATAATTTCAAGCGGTTGGGTCCAATCTGGTGGTTGTATTATGGGTTTTGTGATCAAGGCTAGTTTTAGAAGGTTGAAGGCTTCAGTACACTTTTCATCAAAAATAAATTTGGCGTCTTTCATTAGAAGGCCTATTAATGGTTTGGTTATTTTCGAGAAGTCTTTGATAAAACGTCGGTAGAAATTGGCGTGTCCTAAAAAGCTCTGAACTTCTATGACATTTTTAGGAGGGGTCAAGTTTTTTATGACTTCTATTTTTGCTTTGTCAACTTCAATGCCCTTTTCTGAGACGATGTGCCCTAGGACTATCCCTTCGTTGACCATGAAGTGACACTTTTCCCAGTTTATGACAAGATTTACTTCTACACATCTTTGCAGTATTTTCTCGAGGTTGATGAGACAATTTCTTAAATCTAGTCCGCATACTGAGAAGTCATCCATGAATACTTCCATGATTCCGTCAAGATAGTCTGCAAAAATGGACATCATACGGCACTGGAAAGTAGTTTGAGTATTAGAAAGCCCAAATGGCATACGTCTGTAGGAAAAAGTTCTATAGCAACATGTGAAGGTCGTATTTTCTTGGTCTTCGGGATGGATAGGAATCTGGAAGAATCCTCAATATCCATCTAAATAGCAAAAATAGGAGTCCTTGCTAGACGCTCAAGCATTTGATCAATGAATGGTAACGGGAAATGGTCCTTACTAGTTGCCTTATTTAATTTTCTATAATCTATGCACATGTGCCATCCGCCTTCTACTCGTTTGGCTACATGTTCTCCTTTATCGTTTTGTACAACTGTGATACCTCCTTTCTTAGGCACCACATGTACAAGGCTTACCCATTTTCTATCCGAAATCTAATAGATAATACCGGCTTCTAGAAGTTTAAGGACCTCGTTCTTGACGATATTGCTCATTATAGGATTTATTCTCCTTTGGCGTTCTCTAGAAGGATTTGAATCTTCTTCGAGTAAATTTTGGTGTGTACATACAGATGGGCTTATTCCCTTAAGGTTAAAGATTTTGTATCCTAAAGCTGAGGGGTATTTATGCAAGATATCCAAGAGTTGATTCGTTTCATTAGAGTTTAGAGATGCACTGACTATCACAGGGTGGTGCATTTCTTCGTCAAGGAACTCATATATTAGATTCTCTGGTAATTCCTTAAGTTCTAAAGGTGGTTTCTTTGGTATCGGATCATGGGTAAGGGCTAAACATTCATGTAAGTTGTCATCAATATAGGGTTCCGTTTTTTCGAATTCTTCATCCTCCATGATAGGGGTTTATGGCTATTTGATTATTGGAGATTCTCCGCGATCGAGTTCCCTTATGCATTCATCGATTATGTCGATAACAAAAATGCATCTCCTAGAATTGATTCCATCAGGAACTTCGAGAGAATGAATTCTACCTTTTCATCACCTACCTCAAAAATCAATTTTCCTCTTTTGACATCTATTATTGCCCCGACTGTTGACAAGAATGGTCTTCCTAAGAGAATCAGAATTTCGTCATCTTCTTTAATATCCATAACGACGAAATTTGTCAGGATATAGAGTTGACCGATCTTGGCAGGGATGTCTTCTAAAATTCCTATAGGATACTTTATAGACCTACCAGCTAATTGGAGGGTGTAACACGGTGAACTGACTTTTTAGGATTTTTGTATCGCAAATGTGCGAATAGCAAGAGTCGCCACCGACTTTTATTTTTATCCAATTAAGGGAAGGTAAAAGTACAGAAAAAGACCTTCGTTAGATTAAGTAAGGAGAAGGTTATGAAAGGGAAGGTATTAGCACCCTTTTCATCCGTAGTTATCTCAGCTCTTAGTTGCTCTAGATCACTTTAAAATTGCTTTCTGTGTGTTTGAAAAAAATGTTTTGAAAAGGCATTTCGCTTTGACTTTGTAATGATTCATGTAGGAATGTATACAAAGTGTTTGGAAATGTTTCGTTTTGAAAAGAGTTTGAACTTTGACAAAAGTGTGAGGTGTGAAAAGCATTTGATTTGAGCAAGCAACTAAAAGTCTTATTACCTACTCAGAATTGGTCGTTTTCATATTTTTACTTTCCTTTAGAATAGTGCTATCCGTACCATTAGTTGGTAGGTAACCCTATTTGTTGGATGTAGAAGGGACATTCGAAGGGACATCGGATGGTCATAGAAGGCAACTTGTAGGAAGTATCCTAGCACATTCGAAGGGACTATCATCATTTTCGTGGCGACAATCGAGGGTCAAGATCATGTATTCGGAGGCGACATCGTGGGTCTTATGATCTTTGTATCGAAGGGACTATGATGATTTGTTTTGAAGGCAACGGTGCTAGAATACCTCTACGTTCGAGGGACATGACCGTTTGAATTCGTAAAGGCAATGAGAGAGAATTACCCTAAGGGGTGCATGTATGAAAAAGAGTGTGTTGATTTCGGATATTTTATCTTTGAAAATTAGTGGTTGTGTTGATTATTATCTTGCCATACACGCCTAGTTACTATCAATTTATAGGGTGCGGAAATTAAAATGCGGAATGTAAAGATGCGGAAGATAAATGTCTCGCTATTACATGGCTTTGGGGCGGATACATAATTTAAACTTGCGAAAAATAAAACCCTAATTTAAACTATTACATCCATGAGCAGTTACATAATTGGAAAAAATAAGCGAGAAAAGCGAAAAAGCAGAATAACTTTGTGAAAGAATGAAAAATCGGAAAATACGATGAAATTGAATAAGAAAAATATTAGTAAAAATGCAAAATTTTGAATGAGAAAAATATGACATCTTTGGAAATAACATAAATATACTAAAATAATTTTTGGGATTTTTGGATGCAATTTAATAATTTAAAACTAATTAAAATTGATTTAAATGCTAAATTATAAATAAAATAAAATATGCATGCAAAATTATATTTTTTAATTTTATAAATTAAATAAAGATTTTCTGAAAATAAATGCAAAAGGAAAAAATATTTTGATGTTTTTTAATGCATGAAATAAAAATATGAAAAGAATTAAAATTGCATGAAAATATTGAATAAATAAGAAAATATGAAAATAATATGAAAAGTGAAGTTTGTAAAAAGGAAAAGAGAATGGTCCCTGGCTGATTCGAACGGGAGACCTGGAGGAGTATCTGTGAATAGGAAGCGCTTTAACCACTAGGCCATGTGACATCTGGTGTTGGAAAAAACAAAAATATTTGAATATGAATGATGACGCGTCAATGATTATGTTTCAAACCCAGTCAGCCGTGTGGACCCCAGTCAGCGCGAGAGAACGAATCAGGATGCATGTAGATGCCACGCGTGCCTCCACCGGAGTCAACCGGTCAGCGACGCCGGAGCCCTAGCTCCGGTCGTCTTCTCCGGCGAGGAGGATGTCGAACACCGCAAGCAGCCACGAATAAAAGGAAAAAGACCTTGTCCACCTAAATCGGACCTTACGGTCCATTGGTGGCATCGGCTTTGTTGAATCGGCTGTCTGAGCGGTTCGAAACTTCACATTTGGGAACCCTAAACATGGCAATACACGATTCTTCGTTCAACCTCTCAAGCGATTGCCCGGATCGGTCAAGTAGAACCTCATGAACACATTGAATCATTAGAAGCGATTAAAGCACGCAGAGAATAGTAAAATGCAATTTCAAGAAAAATTCAAATATGTATGAATGTATATGGCACGATTTGGCTTGCTTTGATCAATGATAAAGGTGTGTTCTTACTCTACCCACGAGCACGTTTGGATGGTGGAAGAGGTTGAGAGAAATTTGGAAAACAAAATTCGATTTTCAAGTTTCTTGAAAATTTTTGCAAATAAGGGTTATGCTTTGAGCTAGGGTTTAGTCCTTTGTGCTTGGCAAAGTGAGTATTTATAGAGGATTTGAGAGAGAAAAAGAGTGAAAAAGATTGGTTAATCAATGTGCAATATTTCTCATTCAAATAAAATCAAATTTCCTTAAAAATTTGATTTTTTCTTTCCATATGCATGCTATCACGAAATTGGTATGCTTGGTGGGCTATCTTGGACCTCAGTAAGATATAAATCAATCCATTTGAAAAATATCTTATTTTCATATTTTATATGATTTAATTTTGAATTAAATGTTTTAAAATTCAAAGATAAATCATAAAAATAGAAAATTACCATATTAACATTTATGGGTCAAAAATGATGTCATGAACAAGTTTGGACCAAAAGATTTTAGGCCCATTTGGAAAATTTTGCATTTTGACCAAAATGTCCTTTTGTGCAATTGTCCAAAATTGCCCAACTTCTGAATAGTGTATCTTGCTCATCTTTCCACATTTTTGAGTGTTCTTGGACTTTTTGGAAATCTCTAAGAGTCCTCTAACCAACCTTTTTGGTCTCATCTCAATTGGAGTTTCCATGCTCAATATATCTTCAAAACAAAATATTGACTTTTTGTTGACTTTGAAAATGACCTGTAATGTTTTGGGCCATACCTCTCAAATGAAGCATTTTTTGGACATTCTTGTGAGACATGAAGTTGTAAAGAATTGAATTTCCTTAAAAACAAGAGGTGGTGGAAAAATTTCTGATAAAGTATGAAGAAGTTATGATTAGTCAAAGTTCAGTTGACTTTTCACCTAGAAACCCTAATTTAGAAAGTTGGACTTTTGAGCAAATCTTGAGTTTTCTTGATGAATCATGATCAACCCTTGATCAAATGATGAATGTAACTTAAAAATGAGGATGTTGACCAAAAATTATGAAGTTTGACTGTATGTTGACCACAATTGACTTTTTGTCCAATCTGTGATTTTCGACCATCGAGCAATTATGCGAAACTTGACTTGTGAGGCTTGAAACTTGACATGGAGAATCTTTGAAGAATATGAGGAGGCATGATGAACATTGGAGATGTTGGAAGTCCATCTGGAGCTGAGAATTACCAAACCCTAGTTTGGGTTGATTGTCTAGGAGAGGGTTTGTCTGATCATCTCTTGAGGAATCATAGAGCATGGATGTATGAAATATCTTGAGAAGATGGAGGGCAAATTTTGGGGTATGACAGCTGCCCCTGTTCAATCTTCTTGTACTGGAAGGTTAGATTGGCATGCTTGCCTTTCGTGACACGGAGGTAGAAGATGATTGAACACTCAATACACAAAAATTTGCACTCGCTGTTGAATGGATGATGCGGGAATGGGCTTACAGATGCCATTTGGAGAAGCTGGAGATTTCGCTGGGGAACGAGTCGTACGCTAGACTCGAGGTTGCTGACATGAGAATTGCCGATGATGGGCTTAAGATGCCATCTGGAAGGGTCGATCTTTGGGAAGTGAGTCGTCTTAGGCTCTGTGAGCGTTTGGAAGAACACGGAGATGGGCTTAAGATGCCATCCGGAGGGAGTCGTATGTTAGACTTTGTGCTCATCTTTGAATGAAGTTATTGGTTTGTATTGATTTTTAACCAAATATGCAGCATTCCAAAAGGGAGAAATGTTGACAAGTAGTCGGAGATGGGCTTAAGATGCCATCCAGGGCAACTGAGTCGTACGCCAGACTCTGTAGTTGCTGTTGATAATAAGAGAGGGTCAGAATAGATCTTCGTGCTGATTACTCTGAGGGGATAGTAATTTGTCCAAGTGTGGATATCGTCCCTGTTGTGCATCGGGTATTAATCCACTGCCTGTTATCGGAGGATAACTTGTGATCGTTCGGATAGGGTTTCCCGTCTAGCTTCGGGTATTAATCCTGGATCCGTTGTCGGAGGACAACGAGGGCGGTCGTTCAGATAGTTTTCCCGTCGAGATTCGGGGCTTAATCCTAGACCAGTCGTCGGAGGACAACCAGGGGCGGTCTTTCAGATAGTTTTCCCGTCGAGATTCGGGGCTTAATCTTGGACCTGTGTGCGTCAGAAGTGATTTCCACCTGTTTTGGAGAAAACAAGAGAAACTTTGATAGAATATTTGTTAGTCTTATGCAAAGTATGATGCATGACAATGTATATGAATGACATATGCATGAATTATGACTTTATGAGTAATGTATGAATGATAGATGTTGTGGTATTTCAAAACATATCCATCTTGAAGAAGATGCGGATGTTCTGCTTGAGGATTCCTGACTTCCGTTTGGGGATGGAGATCACGAGAAGAAGAACTTGATCCCTCCGATGCACTATCTGACCAAGTCTTGGGCCTAGATATTGTTGAGGAAGGTAGAGATAGAGAAACTCGTTGTTGGAGATCTCATACATAGACCCTGCTGGGGAGAGTCTGGGATGCAATCTGTTGGGTATTTTGTAATGTAGATCCTGGGAGGAGGAATTAGGAGGCGCTCTATTGGGGATTTTGAGGGTAGATCTCGCTGGAGAGCGTTTGATGGTCGTTGGGAGACCGGGTTGGAGCCTGTTGAAGTCTCTGAATGGGGAATAAGAGGTGTAGGTTTCCTCCGGTGCACTATCTGACCAAGTCTCGAGTCCGGATACCGCTGCTGGAGAAAAGGGGAATTGTTGGGAGATATTCTGCTGATGACAAATACCTCGGCTGGGGATGAAGCGTTACTGCTTGGAGACTGATGTAACATTGCTCAGTTGAGTGGAATCACTGCTCGGGGATTAACGTATACTCCGCTGAGGAAGGTTTGTTGTGAATGACACTGCTGTGGGGATCATGCTCTGTGGGGAAATGCACTGGTGACTTTCGTCGTCATCTCGATTCCTAGAGCCTATAGTAATTACTTTTGTATGTCCACTTTTCGCATGTTTGTGAAGAGATTCTTATTGTCAAATGCATATAATCATTCAAAGCAAACGTTGGACTTATTGCAAACGACAATAGTGAAAAATGTAAAGAGAAAGAATTTGTATTCATTTGAAATGTGGCGTATGGCCAAGTAGTTTGTACACAAGAAAGGTAAAAAGCTATGCGGAAACAATCTCGTTAAGTTCCAACTATGCTAGTACTCATATATTTCAAATATCTCATCTCCTTGTTGTCAGTAGAAAGTGAGCGGATTGATCTTCGCCATTTGAATCTTGAATGCTGATAGTAGTCTGGAAGTAGGTGATCTGGAAGAGACATAGTCGTACGCTTAAATCCCTAACTTTTGCCTAGACCGCCCTTTCGGGTTTTCGTCTGGGATACCCTTTTTTGCCCAAGCCGCCTTTTCAGGTTTTCGACTTCGGGTGTACATGTTTTGTATATATCCTTAACTTTTGCCCGAACCCTTTTGGTTCGCCGGGATGCTATATTTTGCCTAGGTCAGTCGACCTAGCGGGTCTCTTTATGCGTAGTATTTTTTGACTATGTCTGCGTTCACAGGGTGTGGAAAGTCTTCACCACCCATGGTGCTAAGTATCATAGCTCCGCCGGAAAATACTGTCTTGACTACAAATGGTCCCTCATAGGTGGGAGTCCATTTGCCCCTGGGATCACCTTGTGGAAGAATGATGCGCTTGACTACTAGGTCACCAACTTGATAGACTCGGTGCTTGACCTTCTTGTTAAATGCTTTGATCATTCGTTTCTGATAGATCTGTCCATGGCAGATGGACGCAAGTCGTTTCTCATCAATCAAATTAAAGTGGCGATGCGGACCCGATCGTCTTCGCCTAACTCTGCGTCTGGAGGACTACGGTTGAGGTATCTGAACCTCGATTGGTGGGGCCCTTCCATACCGTATACAAGAGAAGGGGTTGCCCTGTTGACGTTCGTCTTTGGTGCGATAAGTGAAGGCGAATGGTAACATCTCATGCCAATCCTTGTAAGTCACTATCATTTTCTATATAATCTTCTTAATGTTCTTGTTGGCGGCTTCCATTGTGCCATTCATCTTAGGCCGATAAGGAGAAGAGTTGTGATGCTTGATCTTGAGCTGCGTGTAGAGTTTGGTGATCATCTTATTGTTGAGATTGGAACCGTTATCTGTGATAATCCTTTGGAGTGCCATACAAGCGAGATAAGATTATGCTGATGAAGCGAGCCACAACATTCTTGGTAAGATGCGAGTCGCCTACCCACTTGTAAAGTAATCAATTGCCACAAGGATGGCGATGTCCATTGCTTGTGGGCTTGATTTCTCCGATCATGTCAATGCCCACATTGCAAAAGGCCAGGCGGTTAAAACATTGCAGGACGTGTACTTTATCTGCGTAAATCGGCATTTGTGACAAGATCGGTAGCGGTGACAATCGGCTTCCATGGTGGACCAATAGTAACTGTTTCGAGAATCTTCTTAGCCATGGTGTGTCCATGGAGTGGGTACCAAATGTGCCGTGTAACTCTTCCATGATGCGTATTCTTGTTTCGGTCTACAGTGGAGTAAGCATAGATGGTGGTTGCGCTTGTATAAGATGTCGTTCTTGAGGAAGAATTTAGAAGCGAATCTCCTCATGAACTTCTTATCGATGATTCCTAGGGATATTCACGAGTCTCAGATACCTCTTCACGTCGTAGTACCAAGGTTTCTCTTCGTATCAAGCTCACAATATCTTTGGTTCATCAAACTTCTCAATGATGATGCGGGAGCCTCGTTATCCCATCGACCTTGAACATAGATGACATAGTATGTGTCCTTGTTGATTCTCTTCTCGTGGAATGTGATCAAAGTAATCTCTTGTAGGGGATCAAACTCGAACATGCTCGATCAGAATGAGGTTTGGATGCTTGTTATCTTCTTATGTCGGTGATCACCAAAGTGAGTCTCCATACACTTGTAAGAACTTGATTCTTAAGTCAATAGCGACTTTGATACCCATGATGCAGCTTCATATTCGGCCATGTTGTTAGTCTGTTGAAACAAATCTGCGGTGAAAGCGTGTGTCCTTTGTGGGGATGTAATGATGGCGCCAATGCCATTGCCAAGTGCGTTGAGGCTCCATCAAAAACCATGGTCCATCGGGATCCTTGTTCGGTCCTTCGTCCGGGCTGGTTCTTCTGATCGATGACTAACAAAACATCTTCATCGGAAATTGAGGCTGCATAGGTGATAGTCATCTATGATGAGGTCAAATGATCGGCCACTACACTTCCTTTGATCGCTTTAGAAGTGTCTTGGATGTCATATTCGGTCAGGATCATTTGCCATCTTGGTATTCTTCTTGAGAGGCTGGTTTCTCAAATATGTATTTTATCGGATCCATCTTGAAATCAACAAGGTAGTGTGAGTCAACATATCTTGTCTTAGTCGTTGACAGACAGCGTTGCAAGTTTTCTCATTGTGAGTATCTTGTTTCACGTCGGTAAACTTTTTGCTAAGGTAGTATATTGCATGCTCTTTTAAACCGGACTCGTCATGTTGCCCCACACCCATTGAATTCTCTAACAACGTCAGTACATGATAAGAGGTCTTCCTTGCGTGGCGGCATCGGGATAGGAGGATTACGTAGGTACTCCTTGATTTTGTCAAAAGCAATCAATCGTCGTTCCATTCCACTACTTGATCTTTCTTAAGTAACTTGAAGATTGGCTCACGGTGGCGATTAGTTGTGCAATGAATCAGCAATGTAATTCAATCATTAAAACCTCAACTTCCTTCTGGTGCGGGGGCTGGCATTTCTTGAATAGCTTTAACCTTGGCGGGATCAACTTCAATACCTTTTCCGCGACAACAAACCCTAGGGTTTTCGGATCGACTCCAAAAGTGCACTTGTTAGGATTGAGTCTCGACTGTACTTCTTTAACTTTGTCAAATAGTTTCGCAAATGATCAAGATGTTCTTCTTGATCGTGATCGAGCTATCATGTCGTCGACGTAGACCTCTATCTCGTGATGAATCATGTCATGAAATAGTGTTACCATAGCTGCGATAAGTGCACCCGTTCTTGACCCGAGCAGCATAACCTTGTAATAGAAAGTGCCCCCTTTGTGTAACAAAAGTAGTCTTCTCCATGTCTTGAGAGCCATTTGATCGATTATAGGGAGAAACCATCCATGAAGGAGAAAACCTTATCTTTGGCGGTGTTGTCAACGAACATCAATGTGAGGAAGTGGGAAATCGTCTTTCGGACTTGCTTTGTTCGGATCTACGTAATCTACACACATTCGTACCTTACCATCCTTCTTGGAGTACGGGCACCATTACAACCCATTGTGGATAGGAAGTACGGTAGAAGCCGCGTTGAACTGTTTCATAACCCGGCTTTGATTTTCTCGACATCTCGGGACGCGTCACAGACATACATTTCCTTTGGGAGAAATCCTTCTTGTTAGTGTTTTAAGTTGGCATCAATTTTGGTAAAACTAGGCTTTAGAAATGTCTTGATAAATGTCATGACATTCGAGATTGAAGATAAATCCTACTAGACAAGGATGGTAAAAGTACGACTCCATGGCTGGGAAGCTAAAGGCATCTTTGCAGAAAAGCAGTCGATATCATAACGGATGTTATGACATTCGATGTGACATTACGATTCGAGAATCGATTTTTCGAGATCTTCGGGAAGTTTGTTGAGCATTTATTTATGTTTTTACATTAGAAAGCATGCTCACGTGGCTGCTAGGTTAATCTTAATTAAACCTAAATTGGTTGTTGAACAAACCATGTTTTAGGAAAAGTTAAGTGAACCCTAGCTATCTTTATAAAAGCCAGGAAGATTAGGGATTGCTTCTATATAAAATTCAACCACCTCTGCACGCCTCTGGATTCCATTGAAGACATTGAAGGCTTTGTTTGTGTCTTGTTAGGATTTGTAACAGTTGGTATTGTGTAATTCTAGTTTCTCTTGTGAGCCAAGCAACTATCAATTGATAAGTGCATTGGACTAGGATTTCTTTGTAGGTAGTTTATCACTCAAAGCTTTAAAAGCACGTGTTTGTCTCTTGATTAAAGCTTTGAAGCAAGATCAAGATATTTTATTGAAGTGTGTCTTCACAATTCAATTAGTCAATAAGTTGATATCACTGCGGTGATTGAGGGGAGTGGTAGGAACTCGGATCTAAGTAGGACTTAGGTTGAAGTGTCATTGGGTAGGGATTAAGTGAGGAGTTGTAAGCGGGTGAGTTTAACTACGAATTGATACTACTAATAGTGAATTTCCTCCACGGCTTGTAGCCCCGGATGTAGGTTTGTTGAGCGGCCGGGTGAACAACTTATTGTGTTATTCTTGCTACGTATTTCTTGTGTGAATTGCTAACCACATGTCGGAATCTTGTGTCATAACATTCTGTGACATCAAGTATGCTGCCGGAATTTCAATTGGCATCGAGGCGGGCACCTTGCTTGTTATTTACGGGTGAGATCTAGGGATAATAGTTTACGGCGTAATGGATAAAGAAGAGTTTGGAGGAAGACCACCTATTCGGATGGGTCTAATTATGATTCTTGGAAGCCTCGTATGGTTACCTTCTTAAGGTCGGTGGACATTAAAGCTTGGAGAGCTGGCGATAAAGGATGGAAACATCCACAAGCTTGAGAAGATATGGCTTGTCTTGAAACACGAGGAGGAATGGAGTAAAGAGGAAGAAGAGCTAGCTCTTGGGAACTCTAAAGCATTGAATGCTCTGTTCAATGGTATTGACAGAATATCTTGAGGCGGTTCATCAATGTGGTGGCCAGGATGTTTGGGACACTCTCAGAACTACTCATGAGGAACATCCAAGGTGAAGATGTCAAGACTTGGATGCTCACTACCAAATTTGAGAATTTGAAGATGAAGGAAGATGAGAATATTCATGAATTTCACATGAATATTTTGAAGTACCAATGCCTCGGGGCACTTGGTGAAAAGATGTCGAAGAAGGCTGGTGAAAGATTCTCGGATCCTTGCCTAAAGATTTGCAATGAAAGTCAACTGCTGATAGAAGGCTCGAGACATCCACACCTTGAAGGTTGAAGAACTTATTGGATCCCTTGACTTTTGAGATGGGAATCGGTGGCTGTTGACAAGAAAAACAAACATAGCACTTGTATCAACAAGAAGAAGGATGCAAGGTGGAAGATGAAGAAGATATCTGAAGCTATTGTCATGCTTGGAAGCGCAGTTCAACAAAGCGATCGGGAGGATTGATCAAAGTCAAGGTCAAATGTCAAGGACATTCCATCGACATTAGCGAGATCTTATGACTCCAGTGAGAAGATCCAAGTCGGAAGGAAAGAGGAAGTTAAAGCGATAAAGTCCAATGTCATGAATGTGGATATATGGTCATGTTAGGGCTGAATGTCACCTTTTAAAGAGAGACAAGAAAGGGATAGCGATCGCTTAGTGCGATGAGTGAGTCGGGAAGTGAATCGAGGAAGAAGCATCATCCTTTGCACCTTTACGGAAGATGTAATTCGAAAATGACTCTAGTGATGAGGAAGTGACCTTTGAAGAACTTAGCGATACTTACAAGCGTATGTATCGAGTGGTGAGTATGTCGATTGAATGAAAAGCAGAAAAAGGCGATTGAGAAGTTGGAGCGAAAATGTGAAGTTGGAAGCTGAAAAGAAGGAGAATCTGAGACACTATAAGACATCTCAACAATGAAATTCAGTGTTAAATTCCAAGCTTGATCGGATGACTAAATCATCAAAATGTTGACCTCTGAGAGAAAAGTTGGAAGAAATCCTTGACTTGGGCAAAATCTTTGGAAACAAGCATGGTCTAGGATATGTGGTACGCAAGACACCTTGTGACAAGAAAGAAGAGGCCTGGGAAACCAAAGTCAAAGCGATGTCACAACATTGAATCGACATCGGGATCGAGAGAAACATGAAGAAGAAGTTTCAAAGATGGAGATGTCATCATTGTGGAAGGTTTGGACACATAAAACCCATACATTATAGGCTACATGGATACCTAATCGGACTCCCTATGTTAAGCCTAAAAACATCAAAGTACCATACACTTTCAAAAGTGGAAGAAGAAGGCGGAAACAATGATAGCTCACACTTCTCTTGGAGTGTACGCAAGGAAGATTGGTACTTTGACGGTGGGTGTTCTAAGCATATGGTGGAATAAAAAACCTCTTGAATAATGTCGAACCTCATTCCACGACTTTGTTACCTTTGGAGATGGAGCTAAAGGAGAAATCAAAGGTGTTGGAAACTTAGGCTGCTCACGGGTTCCAAATCTAAGTGAGTCTTCTTTGGTAAAAGGCTTGCTGCTAACCTCATAAGCATAAGTCGACTATGTGATATGGGATTCAAAGTTAACTTCACTAGATGGAATGTCTTGTAATCAATGATCAACAAAAGTAGTTATGAGAGAATCGGATCAAAGACAAGCTGTTACATGTGAGAATCGAGAACACCAACCTCATCTGTATGTTCCACAGACAAAGATGAAAAGGAGGTCAAGTTGTGGCACCAAAAACTAGGACATCGCATCTCGGAGGAATGAAAAGATCATCTCAATGGAGGCATCGGAGGGATACCAAGACTTCACATTGATGAAGGAAGGGTGTGTGGTGAGTGCCGGTTGGAAAGCAAACCGGAATGTCACACAGTAGACATCGAGACCACATCTAAAATCTTGGGCTGTGCACATGGACTTGATGGGGCCTATCGAGTTGAAAACCTTGGTGGAAAAAGATATGCCTATGTTCTTTGTGGATGACTTCTCCGGTTACGGATAAACTTCATCAAAGAAAAATCGAAGTGTTTGATGTCTTTAAGGAGTTATGCAAAGACTTGAGAGAGAGAGGAAAAGCATGTTATCGAATAAGAAGTGACCATGGAAGGAATTTGAGAATAGCAAGTTTGATGAATTACATTTCTCGTAAGGGATCAACCATGAGTTCTCTTCTCCTAACACCTCGACAAAATGGGGTTGTGGAAAGAAAGAATAGGACTATCGAGGTCTGCGGAGCAATGATTCATGCTAAAACTCCTATTCATTTTGGTGAAGCTATGAATCTGACTTGCTATGTTCTAACAGGTTACCTTAAGAAGGGGCTGTCTCCACCTGTATGAGCTATGGAAAGGAAGAAAACCAGCTGTGAAATACTTTCATGTGTTTGGGAGCAAATGCTATATTCGACGGATCGTTATCAAAGGAGAAAAATGGATTCTAAGAGTGATGAAGGCATTTTTAGGATACTCCACAACAATGAGAGCATATAGGGTATTCAACTCGGAACCCGGGTTATGATGGAGTCTATTAATGTCATTATTGATGATCATTATCAGGGCACAATGTCCCATATGATGTTGAGACATGGTTTGAGACATCACCTCAAGTACGATAAGGAAAATGTTCCTACTCCTACTTCACTAAATCCGAACACGAGGAAGCAAACAAAGATCCCTCAATCGAGATTCGGAAAGATCATCAAAGGATCTCATCATTGGAGACCCAACCAAAGGTGTTGTTACAAGATCGAGCTGTCTCAAACTCACGCCGTGTCAAAAATAGAGCCAAAGAATGTCAAAGAAGCTTTATGTGATGAATTTTGGATTGGAGCAATGCAAGAGGAATTGAACGAGTTCAAGCAACATGAAGTATGGGAAT
This sequence comes from Vicia sativa, assembly GCA_021764765.1. Lineage (NCBI taxonomy): Eukaryota > Viridiplantae > Streptophyta > Magnoliopsida > Fabales > Fabaceae > Vicia > Vicia sativa. The sequence goes on along the minus strand of CM038795.1, from coordinate 227,027,256 downwards.
TAGTTCCTAGACGGAAGGAACAAACATCATTGGCACTAAGTGGATCTACAAGAACAAGTCGATCTGAAAGGAATGTCACGGGAATAAAGCAAGACTTGTTGCTCGGGGTTACACTCAGTGGAGGGAATTGACTTTGATGAGACCTTTGCACGGTGGCTGGGCGGAATCAATCAGGGCTTACTAGGGTTGCTTGCATTACGAAATTCAAACTATTTAGGATGGATGTGAAAAGTGCCTTCCTAAATGGCTACTTAAATGAGGAAGTATATAGAAACGACCTAAAGGATTTGTGGATCAAGTTTTCACGAACATGTATCTGATTAAGGAAAAGCCCTATATGGTTTAAAACAAGCCCCAGGGCACAGTATGAAAAGGCGACCAAGTTTCTTACAGACAAATGATACGGGAAGGAGGATTGGATAAAACTCTCTTTGTCAGAATGAAGGTGGGAAGGTTATGGTGGCTCGAATCTATGTTGATGACATAGTATTTGGAGGAATGTCGAGAGACAATGGTGAAACAATTTGCCAATCAAATGCAAGCGAGTTTGAAATGAGTCTCATGGGAGAGTTAACTTACTTCCTTGGATTGCAAGTCACGGATGGAAGATTCAACATTTCTTTCAAAAGCAAGTATGCAAGGAATATTGTCAAGAAGTTTGGAATGGAGAATGCCCGACCATAAAAGGACTCTGCTCACACATTTGAAGTTGACCAAGGATGCAAGTGGAGAAAGGTTGATCAAAGTTTATATAGGAGCATGATAGGGAGCTTGTTGTACCTAACCCAGCCAGAGACGACATTGCTTATCGGTTGGGGTATGTGCAAGATATCAGGTGAGCCTAAAGTAAGTCACATTAACCGGTGAAAAGAATCACGAAGTATGTGGTGGAACTTGCAATTATGGTATCTTATATTCCGTGGATGTGAACCAATTACATGCGGATATTGTGATCTTGTTAGGCTGGGAGTCTTGATGGCGGAAAAGTACCTCTGGAGGATGCTTCTTCTTGGGAAACAATCTTGTTTCTTGGTTTAGCAAAAAGCGTGTCTCCACATCCTTCTTTGAAGGCTGAATACATAGCGGTGGTAGCGATTGTTGTTCTCAAATAGTGCGGATGAGCCGAGATCTTTGTCTGAGTATAATGTCACACGGGATGTCATGACATTGTCTTGTGACAATCGAGTGCTATTAATATCAAAGAATCCTATTCAACACGGTGGGACTAAGCACATAGACATCGGACATCACTTCATCGGAGAACTTGTGGAGGAGGTGATTAAATTGGATCATGTAGTCACGAACTTCAAGCTGGTGACACATTTTTACCAAGGCTCTTGATGCTAGTCAATTTGAAAACAGGACAAGCGGATCATCGATTATGAGGAATTGTAGCAATTAAGATTGCCTCCAAGAAAGGAAGAGACCATTTATTAATTATAAGTGGGTGGGTTGCTTATTTCCCTCTTATTTTATAGGGTTCAAGAATGTGAAAAGACTCCTCCATATAACTGACCTTTTCATTTGAAAGTATCATACCTTCTCCATCAACGGATACTCTCAACCGCTTAATCATTCTTGGTCTCGATTCTCGACCCTTTCCCGATATGTCTTCTTCATCCTCTTCTTCCCAAGACTACATTGTTCATCTCCACCATGGTGAGATTAGGGCATTTCTTTGAAGCCATGGATATTGAACTGTGAAGGTCTCCCCTCGTTCAATGTGGCGACTCAGAATCGGCATGCGCGAATGATCAAGGTTCATCGGTGATCTCTTGGTAAGACCGCCTCTTTTCCCGAGGATAAGAAATAGGAAGATACCAAGTATGTGGAAGAAGTCATTGCTAGGATAGTCACGAGTCCTAGCGAACATCACTATGTTCACGGAATTTGTCCCCTTAATCAAAGACGCTAGCCCTAGTTTAGCGAGATGATCGAGATGTCAAAGAATGTCATGACATCGATGATCCGATCGAGCAACTCTGTGAACCTTGATTCTTCTAATTTCCTGTCAAAGCAAAGGGAGGTATTTACGGTTCTCAAGTTGAGCAAATAACGGAGCGGAACTTCCTCAAAAGTATAGAGCTAAATTTGTTGGTTGTTCAAAATGCAAAAGGACACCAATGGCCAAGAAAAGGAAAGCTCCACAAAAGCTGAACAAGCTTACGATAAGGAAGATGATCTTGATCTTGATCTTTGCGACAATGAAGATATCTCTTGAGAGAGGAGAGCAACTAATTAAGTTCTTTATGTTGCTTCCATTTTGATTTGTCAATTTTACATCAATTGTTTTACATTTTACATTACATTTCTTGTATTTTCCCATTTGTGCTCCTTTTGGATGTTTGTAAACATTGTCTTGACAGATGTGTATCCACAATATACCAATCTTTGGTATAATTATTCTTTGGTATATTTGTTTTAGTCTTGTTTGAATTAAAAGTTTGGGAACTTATTGTTTCCTTTGGCCCTTTGTGGCTAAAAGGGGATAAAAATCTTGTGGGAGTATTAATGTTTGGGAAACTGTATGGGGATTGGGGATTGTATGGCCTGAAATTTTATGGCCTGTTTTAAATTGTGGGAAATTGTGGGATTTGTGTATGGGTAGAATTTATCTTCTCTTAGTTCTAGTTACTTGAAGCTTAGGAAAGTTTAGGAAAACTTAGAACTAGGTTGTTAGTCTTCTGCTGCATTTTGTACTCTGATAGGTCTAGTAGTTTTTAGCCAAAAATGTGCCAAAGGGGGAGTTTGTTAGTGTTTTAAGTTGGCATAAATTTTGATAAAACTAGGCTTTAGAAATGTCTTGATAAATGTCATGACATTCAGAGATTGAAGATAAATCCTCTTTGGACAAGGATGGTAAAAAGTACTGACTCACAATTGGGAAGCTAAAAGGCTGTCTTGGAAATGCAGAAAATAGTCGATGTCATGCGGATGTTATGACATTCGGTGTAACATTACGATTGCGAAATCGGTTTTTCTGAGATCTTCGGGAAGTTTGTTGAGCATTTATTTATGTTTTTACATTGTTAGAAAGCATGCTCGGCGTGGTACTAGGTTAATCTTAATTAAACCTAAATTGGTTGTTGAACAAACCATGTTTTAGGAGAAAGTTAAGTGAACCTAGCTATCTTTATGGAAACTGAAGATTCGATTGCTTCTATATAAAATTCAACCACTCTACCAACGCCTCTGGATTCCATTGAAGATATTGAAGGCTTTTGTTTGTGTCTTGTTAGGATTTGTAACGATTGGTATTGTGTAATTCTAGTTTCTCTTGTGAGGCAAGCAACTATCAATTGATAAGTGCATTGGACTAGGATTTCTTGTAAGGGTAGTTTATCCTCAAGCTTTAAACACGAGTGTTTGTCTCTTGATTAAAGCTTTGAAGAGATCAAGATATTTTATTGTGTGTCTTCCGCAATTCAATTAGTCGATAGGTTGATATCAACTGCGGTGATTGAGGGGAGTGGTAGGAACTTCGGATCTAAGTAGGACTTAGGTTGAAGTGTCATTGGGTGAGGATTAAGTGAGGTTGTGCGGGTGAGTTTAACTAATTGATACTAATAGTGAATTTCCTCCTGGCTTGGTAGCCCCGGATGTAGGTTTGTTGAACAGACTGGGTGAACAACTTATTATGTTATTCTTGCTGCAGTATTCTTTGTGAATTGCTACACGATTATCGAATCTTGTGTCATAACATTCTCTGTGACATCAATGTCTGTGCAGAATTTCACTTCTTTTGTTGTGATCGGTGTACCACAATATCAATGTCTAAACCGAGGCATGTCTCGTATGACAAGCAAAACCTCAATAGTCTCGTAGCATCTGACCAATCTTTCTTTAACAACTTGTACTGAGACCCGCTCTATCTTGATCTCTTTTACTGTCTTGTCGGTACCCAATTCACAATCTCGACTTGCTCTTGTGTGGGCTGTATAACTCGCTCTTCTTCTTGTGCAGTTTGGCAAGTTCTCTGGCACTTCACATCTTCCTCACTTCGTCTTGACTTGGTAGATCGGATTATCGAGTCGTATTTAGCAATAACATAAGCTGTTATTGAGATTGGTGATTACTGCGATGTATCACGTGGGTGTGTGTAAAAACACATAGCTTTTGAAGGGGTGATAAAGTAAAGAGAAAACAAACAATTGAATGCAAAGTCCAGCGAATTTATTGAATGAAACAACGACGAGATAATAACCATGAGCGAGCCATGATGCCGGGCAGGCACTGAGGCTTTCAAAGTTTATTGTTCAAAACATAAAGAAATACGAAAAGCAAAACAAAACAAGAGAAATTACTCGACTAAAGGAGATTGGTATAGCGTCTTGAGTCTTCCAATTCTTGAGCCCATGATCGGAGTTGGGAAGATTCACTAGCGATGTCGAGCCGTTGTCGTTGTCTTGTAGCATGGATTCCACTCCGGCGGATGCGAAAGGAAGTTGGCCGACACGTTCGCGGCGTATCATCTTGACCCTTGGGTGAAGCCTAAACCCGGTCTTGTCGGTTTGAAAGGAAGATCGGGGCGACCCCAAATGAACTACCTTCTTCAGCTGCGGCTTGAGCATCTGGGTGAGGCCATCCTGGCGGAACTTTAGCAACCCGGGTGAGGGGAGAGTCAGCGAGCATGACTGGGTATTGTTCAAAAGCTTGACGGGGTCTCGAAGAATTCTCCTTCCATCTTGAGGTATCGGAATGGTGTAGATGGTGACCATATACTCCTCTTCACCACATCTTGTAACAACTTTCCCTTTGGGTATTTCAACCGATGTAAGGTAGAGGTAGACCGCCCGTATGTCAAGGGCGTCAAGTAGGCAAGAGTAAGTGGGCGATGTCCATGACAAAGAAAGTAGAATCAAAGTCGGGAACCCGACTTTAACGGTGATGAGCTCTCAATCTTGTTAGCTTAGAACCATCAAAGATCTCACAATAATGTCCTGGGTTTGGGACCAACCCTTGACATCAGTCGATCAAAAGCGGTGTTTGGTAGGATGTTGAGGCGGACCGGTATCCACCAAAACATGAGATAATGTGCTTGCCCATTCAGCGAGAGATGTGCAAGGCTTTGTTGTTCCTTTGTGAGGTCAAATCGACATCGAGAGAAGCCTGGGCCGTTGTTGGCGGCCGGGCTAGCAATACAAACTTAGTAGGTCGATGGTAGTGTCTTGAGTGCGTGAGCATTCTTTAGAAACTTCACCAGGCATTAGCATGAGCCTCGAGCTGAAGCGAGCAAGCAGAGATCTTGGGCCAGTCTGTCCCAGCGTTCCACAACATTGTAGTCACTCTTCTTGATGATCTTGAAATTTCCTCCATTTCTTGTTTGGAGGTGTCTTGACAACTTCCTTTGGTATACAGTTGAGCGGGATGAGTCACTAGTTCTTTCCTCTAGCTTGGGAATGGATTGAATAGGCGGAATGCTGTGGAGTCGTGAGTGTCTTTTGGAGGAGAGATTTACGGAGAGAATACCCTTGGGTTACTGTCACCTTACTTGATCAGGTGATGTTGTCAATGTCGGAATAGTAGCTTCAGCTGTAAGATCTTCAATGGTCAAGGGTCTTGCTTGGCCATATGATAGTAAACATCGACTCCATAGTTCCAGAGATAGCCTTGTCGGAGGAATATGGGCGGCTGGAGAAGGTGCCAGCTCTGAGCACCGTCAATGAGAGAAATCCTTATGGTGTTAAAATGACCATAGTCTTAAAATCGTCACCCATCCGGTCATTAACATCTTGATAGGAATATTGTAGCTTTCGGGGCGATGTACTTCACCATGTAATCATACTTTCCACTTGGCTGCCCCGGTATCCACCAGATGATGCTAGTTTCATTTGCATTGTCAATCTTGACAGACATTTCTTCACCGACACGCAGGTGGTTTGAATAGTATCTCACGGTTGTCCATCATACCTTGAACCGTCTTCTCGACCAAGACAACCATCGGTGAGATGGGCACCAGACAATCCTCGGGCATCACAGGTTGACAAACTTGGCAAATTCTTCTTAGCAGTCATCGGAGAATGGTCAGTCATGTCGAAAATATAAGTATCATCCCAATGACATTGGAACTCTTGTCATGATTAGGCATAGGCGTGTTGATCGTTCGGTCTCAGCGGGAGGATCAACTCAATCTGTTGCTTGATCATCTTGAATCTTGTTCTTGAGCCCGACAATCATCGTTACTATGTCACGGGCTATTGGAATGGTAAGCACTTAGCATTAGGATTGTATCTCGGAGAGAAGTGTTGACATTAGGGAGGATCCCTCAATGTCGACTACCTTTCGACATGTGTTGCAAGGCTTGCGACAATGGCATGTTGATCTTAATAGCTTGTCTTCGTTGCGCGTTACGTTCAGCGCGTTGTCTCGATGAGGTTGTCTTGATGCGAGGATTGAAGATCCAAGCGCCCACAGTTGAGCACGATCGATCTTGGCTCGGCTTTTACGACCGTACGCGCATTAACTTCTTTCTTACCACCAAAGATCTCTTGTGCATTTGATGATGGCTCCACACAGATCTTCCCACTCTTGATACTGACGATCGCTACGCTTTGTCAATATCGACTCGGTGAACCGGTGAAGAGTTTCAATCGGATGATTGAAGAATGGGCTGTCGGTTCCGTAAACATATCAATAACTCCCATTGGACAAGGGTGGGAACTACTGCTGCTAGATCTCTCCAACTGTGAATACGCCTTGAACTTCTCATCACGACCCGTAGACATGCTTTGTGGTTGCATGCGAGTGGGTGTCAATTGACATTATTTTCATCTTTTGTGCTAAAAGCATCCCAAGATCACTCAATCTGGATCGATCGTTCTCTGGTGATAATACTCGATTGAGTTAGGACAAGCTCTCTTGAAAAAATGCATCCTGACTTTACATCATCGGTGTGGGGATTGATCTTGAACATAAGACTTCAAATGCGACTTAGGCAAGACATGCCGTCATACTTAGCAAAGTTGGAACTTTGAACTTGGGAGAATCACACCGAGACGGACTCAATCATCAAAATTGACCGGACATCTTGAGTTCCACGACATTCAAGCGGTCTTCAGTTGCTTGTACTTGTCATCTTCATCGAAATTGGCATATGGTTCTTCTCGGCCTGGTGTGCCTTCACCATGGCCCTTGTTACTTTGTTCGGTCTTGACACTTCCTTCAGAGCTGTCAAGTGACCCTCTTGGACCCACTGCAGTGATGCGCCCATGTTGAAGACCATGACCTTATTTTTACTGTTGATGAGCTTCTTGATCTTCTTATTGTTGGACCAAGCGGTGAACATCTCTTGGCCAGCATTACGAGCTTGGAGATCTTTGTGAATTTGTTGAGAGCCATTTACGCTAAAATAAATAGCGAGAGAATGAAAATCAATCTTGATGTACATGATGCAATGTTATGCTATGATATGCGATGTTTATCGAATGCAATGCAATATTTTCAAAGACCTTAGAGATTTAAATTTGTTAAACAAGCAATGAACAAACATTTATTAGTACTCTTTCATTATTCTTTTTTTCTTTTTAAGTACAAAGATGGTTCAAACAAATAAAAGAAAATCCTAAAGCTACAAGTCTCCCATGCTTCCTCTTGGTGCCGGGTAGGCGTTGATGTTTGCTCCTCGTGAAGTAGCTTGGTCGACTCTTTTCTTCTCACTTGCATGCCAGGCTTGGTATCCTCTTCTTTAGGTTGAATCCGGGATCTCTTAGTCTTCAAAATCGGTGGGCATGTCGGGATGGAGAGCGGTATAAAGTGCGTCACCTATAACAGGTTCCATAATTCTTGGTAGAAGCAGTGATGAATGGCATCATGAGGTTTGAGCTCGAGCTACGCACCATTTGGTGGAGTTCCCAAGAATGGAGTTTTGGTGCCCCAAAGTCTTGGTATCGATCTTCTTTACCATGCCTGATGTATGAACCTTAATCGGGTAGTGCAGAGATCGTGATTGTGTCCAGACAATATCTTGGAGAAGCATATCATGAGGACCATCTCTTGAGCAAAACCAAAGCGGCGTAGAGCTAGAAGGGTTGTAAGTAATACCTCCCTTATACCCAGTAGTGGTACATTAGAATTCTCACTTTCAATGAAGGTGAAGTCCTTTTGAGAGAAAAGACTCAACGGATATCCCGAATGAGAGGTGACATTAATCTTTGAGACCACTTCATCCTTTATCGTTCTTGGCGGGGAGGATGCGAAATAAACCACCAGAAAGTAGCGGTTGTACAACACATGAGTTCCTTGTCTTTTGATGAATGCAGTGTGGAGGAATGAGATATCTCCAGTAAAGTAGGCCTTTGGATTGGGTGAAACAACTTGATGGCGTTGACATCTATGAATTGATCGAGGGTTAGAAATAGAACCAAACCATAGATTAGCAGGCCCTGATGTCTTCAAATGCATGAAACTCGTAACTTTGAGGAATTCTCGGACTTTCTTAATTAGGAACTTGGAAAGTAAACCCAACTCCACTTGGTTTCCCGATTAGCTGATGTCGTAGCTTTGGTATAAAAGCGGATGCGATGTCTTCGTGTTAGGACCTTTTCTAAGCATTGAATGGCATTTGATAAAGAATAGGTATCCCAGTAGCGTAGAGAACTCTTCCAGAGGTAGAACCAAGCGATAATCAGGGAATGTAAAGCAGGTGTTTGGATCGAAAAGGCGGAATAGGACATACATCATATCTTCTTCAAGCAAGATAACCAAATCAGCAGATAACCATGTCTTTTGATGGGCAGGGCATGGTAGGAATTTGAAAACCAATTCTTTGAGTTGAGAAGGTATACCCGTAGGTTGATTCGGATAGTCTTTCTAGAAGCCATAATTCCTACAAAAGCAGGCAAGATAAATCCTAGGTCTTTGAAATAGTTAGAAATGATATGCAATCTGAATGATGTCATGATGTCATGTTTAGCACCTGAACAATTCACCTGATGAGCCTAGGTTTAAGGCTTGAGGTATAGGTGATTACCACCAAAAGTTTGAGTTGGTTCGTCACGTCCTATAATGTGTAGGGTTCTAGGAATCTCACATCATTGATCTTTCGTAGGCGTTTATTTCATCACACTACCAGTGATCGACAGAAAATATCCCAAAAGCGATCTTAATGAGCGTGGCATCGGTGTCGGCCAACCTCGGTCTACACAAAGTCCATCACTGCCTTAATGGCCAAGATGGGTTGATTAAGGTTCTAAAAGTTTAGTTAGCGCTTGATGACACCGCGAAGCCAAATACTATCCTCAACTTGAGAA
>CM038795.1:225363831-225679735 GCA_021764765.1 Vicia sativa | reverse complement strand
AACTATCAACAATGGATTAAGGTGATCGAGTCCTCAATTTGTCAATAGATATTCCACAATCATAATGAGGTATAAACCATTACCAACTACAACCGTGTTCCCTTAACATTTGTACTCACTTCACCAAAATTATCATAATCCATCAACTTCCAATATTATCCAAGCACGCCCACCGACGCCTTACACTACACACTAATACAACTCAAGATAACATCGTAATGAAATTTCTTACACCATTCAACACTCCTTATTCTTGAAATCATACTCTTCGTGATTTTCAACAACTTCTACAATTAATTTTAATATTCTACAACAAGGCCTACAATAATCCATCACTTAATCATTGTTTCACAATAATATCTTATGCAAGACTACTTGAACGATAACTCCACAGCTCACCAACCATGTCAATGTATCAACCGCTAAATTCCATCCCATATCAATTATCCTTGTTACTTAACAAATACTTTCCGAAACATCCAATTCGCATCTATACTTGCACATCAATAACCATTACACTCGATCCTCATCCTTCGAAGTCAACACCAATAATTCCTCGATCATTCTTTTCCAAGGCGCCCTAACTCATCAAACGACCAAAATCTTAAATCCATGTTACCTACGCATTTCAGAATCAACTAAGCTCCAACGACGCTACATTATAGCCATCAAGCGAAGATACTAGCTAACATCTCACAACCGAACACATCCAAGAAGCAAAGCTTCTCCCCACTTAGCTTCAACTAACTCGCTACAACAATCGAACAACAAGTACCGATGTTGTTCCACACACTTGTCGCATAAAGGAAGTAAACAACGTTAGACAACATTGGCCTGGACAGACCGACCGCCTCGATACCAATTGTAACACCCCATTTTCCCAATACTAGTAAATATAATAAAATACGATCATATATCGTAGTGCTCCACAATGGATATCACATAATTCAAATTCTCAAGAAGTTTCATAATATATTTTTATTTCAAAATAATTATTCATTCAATGTAAGACAATTTAATTCAGCCTATGGCATTCTAGCCTCAACATCGATTCAAATCCACAAAGACACGTGGTTCAACAAAATTTATAAGTCAAGATACGAATAATAAACAAATAAGAGAATACGGCACTGCCAAATCCTGTTACGATCGTAGCAAGACTCTATATTCGACAAGCGCTAGAGACTCCAAGCCATCATCACACTTCTACGAACCATTCTCTATCACCGCACGCTATCAATATAAAGGCAACGATTTAAAATAAGAAAGGATGAGATATCAAACCATATAATTGAGATTAAGATAAACAATATATAGTCTCGAATTATATAAAATCATTAGATTACACCACTATTCTACAACAAGTATACAACCACCAATAATGTAATTAACACGCACAACTTATTAACAAAGAACAACCTACATTAATCAATCACGTAGTAACCACAACAACAAACTTTAACACTACAAACAACTTATCAAACAATAATAATAATTTATATCAAACAAGAATAATACATATATTAAACAACAAGCTCAATGCCAACAATAAAACTAAGACTTAGGCATCACCACCAACAACGACAACAACTAAACCATACAAATCAAATGCGACTGACTATGCGAATTCATGGTATTACTGCAGTAAAACCCCAACGAAATAATTGCTGCCAAGAATTACGAGGCATCAAGGTGCACCTTTAACATAATCATCCCGACCCTAACGACTAACGTGGTTTGCCCTCACGGCTCAACGTAATATGCAAATGTATGTATGATCACATTCACAATGTCAACTTATCAACAACGATAACAAAATCACAACCCTTTCAAGCCTATAACATGATTATTTTTCCTTACGGCCAACGTAATCAATTTTCCATTTACGACTCAACAAAATAAATTCATTAACACCTGACCATAGGCCTGCAGATTTAATTAACAATCCAACCATCAATGTTACCTATCAAGTCTCTACCAACAACATTCAACAACAACGGATTCACATACGGAAACTACATCAAGTCATCCAAAACTCACCTACTGTATTTAAAAGTATCATTATAGGTTAAATCATAATTCTAGCTTTCCAACGGTTCAAACGGCAATAAAATCGGAGTTACGGTCGCAAAGATATGACCAAAACAGTTTTCTCAAAGTTATGTTCTGCTTCAGACAAGATGATCGACGAAGTCATGTGTCGGCTCATAACTTAAAATTTCAATTTTTCACACAATATGTATCGACGCATAGGTCGTATGTGTCTGCTCATAGCTTAAAATTTTCAATTTTTCAAACAACTTGTATCGACTCATAGCTCTATGGGTCGACTCCATACAACATTCCGATTCTGCTTTCAAATTCCATTCAAGATGACGATGCATAACTCAGATCGACACATCATTCACAAATTTAGCCACATGAGTCGCGATAGCATTTTATATCAATACATGTGTTTTAAACTTCTGTTTTCAATCAATACAAAGATGTATCGATGCATACATACTGGTTTCGATTCATGCATGAAAACGCCTAAAACCAATACACTAAATCCCATGATCCATTGGGATTTTCATCAATCATAACAAGAACATGATACAAAATAGTAAAATCATACATCCCTAACTACCTATCATCCATCATATTCCCAATTAGAGAGCAAGAACCACACCTTACCTTTGATTCAAAGTAGTTTTACTTTTCTCAAAAACCTTCGCCCCAAAAAGCTAAAACCTTCTTTTTTTTTCTTCCAAAACTTAATTCCTTTATTTCTTTTTAATCCAATAATAATAATAATATAATAATAATAATAATATAATTACTATTATTCCTTAATGGACCTATTTCTTACATCTCCAAGTGCTTCATACAACCACAACAAATCAATCCAATACAATTAAATAAAATAGTCCATTAATAATATTATTCTTAATATTATTCATCCGATTTATCCGACTAAAATCCGATTTTAACTTAATAATCCAAACACGCCTATAATAATAATCGATAAATCCAATCACTCGAGTAATTCTCAAACTTCATCTAAATCCAATAATTAAATTCTCAATAATTTAATTAACTAATTAATTAACTTTGGGTGTTAAACACGCACGGGGATTCATCAGTTGGATGGCCGACGATACTGGGGATGCGTCGACGCAGCCATTTTGATTTTAGCCCTGCATTTCATTTACATGCCGACGTGGGTCGGACGTAATCCGTGGTGTTGCTCTTAAACGCGTGGATCGAACTTGAACTTGCATCGACGCATTGAGTCCTTTTTTTATTTCTTTGTTTTTCTTGTGACACCTAGCCTTATAGCACACACATACGCATTATGGGGCTTTTGCCATCATTAAAACTTGAGCATGCATTTACATGAAGAAGGCAATCAAGGTGATGCAACTTAAGTATTTTAGTTTTATGAACTATCCAAGTGGAAAGTATATAAAGCCTAAAGTGATCTAAAGCAGTTGTTAACACAAAGATAATATTTGATAAAGGGATTGTAGGAAAGAAATTAATATCCTAATTTAGTAAATGAGTGACTTTATATAATCCAAGGCTTTGCATAAAATTATAATTATATATGCACACACACTCAAATACCTTTTTCAAATGTTTTATCAAAGAGAAAATATCTTTAAAAATATCTTTGAGTCAGTGCCCAATGTCTTAAGAGTTGTGGAAGTAGATAGAGGAAACAATTGACTTATCTAATCCATTGGGATTTTGTCTAATTAATTAGATTAGTTCGAACTTACGCCCCAAGCCACTTAGATAACACCTTAATGATGTGTAACGACTATATAGTTTTCCATTTACAAAGACTTACAATCAATTATGTTTCAAATTATAATCGATTAGGTAATCGAAAATCCATTGATGGCAACTTTTGTTTTGGCCACACCTCTTGCCTATAAGTAGTAGGCCTTTTTTCATTTCAAGTCATCCGTAATCATATTTTGACACCTTCTTTGAATCTCTCTAAATTTTATTTTAACTTTCTCTCACTAGATGTTATAGGCAAATGCTTTTGTGAGAAAAGTCTCTCAGAGTGAGGTTACTTTTTAATTCGAAAAGGTAGAATTGTAAATTCACTAAGGAATAGTTTATATACATCTGTGAATAAAGTCCAATTAAGGATTATTTGTGATTCAAAGCAAAAATCGATAAAAGCTTAGGTTGGGGATTGTGTGATCGGTCCTAGGTTGAAATTAGTCGTTATTAAAATATTCCCTGGTTCGTGGTTAGCCTTGTTAAAACCAGGGATGTCAATTTGTACCATAGTGGGATCCTCACGGGATTCCCCATTCGGGGCCCCAAAGATGGGGAATTTTCCCCTCGTGGGGACGGAGATGGGGAATAAAGTTCCCCCGAAACACTTTGGGGATAGGGATGGCGAACATGTCCTCCGCCTCGTGGAATCTCCACCCCGCACTAGAATTCGAATATCGTTAATTAATATATAGTTTAACATTTCTATGTAGGTTTATTTATCATTTCAAATAACTTGTTAGTAAAAAGAGAGACTGAATGACTATTTTAATTTTTAAAGTTTGAAAACTTTGTGTTCATGATTCTCAAGATTAAATATTGTTAAAATATTATATTTATCGAGATGATTAGTTTACTAATCTATTGTTATTATTTTTAAATTTTTTAATTAAATTAGTTAAAATAATAAGTAAAAATTTATGTTTATAGATATTCACAAAACTGGGATCTGGGGACCTGGAGATCCGTGGGGACGGACTGGATAAATCTCCCGTGAAGGGGACCTGAAACGGGGATGGGGAATAAATTTGAGGACAGGAATTGAGATGAGAATGTATCCTCCGCCTCCGCCCCGCCCCATTGACATCCCTAGTTAAAACCAAGATAGGTTGAAGATTAGTTTGGTTTTAAAATCCTCATAGGTTAAGAGATCAATCTGGTTAAAATCTCAAAGGTTGTTTGGTTATCCTGTTAAACTTGAGGAATTAAGCTCATATATTTTGGAACTTTAAGACTAACCGCTCCAAGGTTCGTGGTTCGTGAAAATAAGATTAACTACTTCACCCACTATTGGAAAGGAAGATTGACCACTTACCTCAACATTATATTAAAGAAAAGACGCCAACACCCATATCTATCGTCTTATAACATTTTGAAAATCACCCATCATTTCCTTGTATAAGAGGGTTCGTGAGCCATTCTTACTAAAAGCTCTCAAGTATTATTGGAAACTCTCAAGACAAAGTCTTGGGGAAAAAAGTAAGTCTTTTTGATTTGATCGGACCTCTATAAGTCTCTTTATTCTTATTCTTCTCTTAACTATTTAGTTTCAGTTATTTATATTTTGTTGCTTAAACTTTTAAAATTTTTTAACTATAATTTAACTTATCAAAAGTTTTCAAAACTAAGTTTTTCCAAAACACACAATTCAGTCTCTCTTATGTGTGAAGTCTCAAGTCCAATAACTTCCTCTAGAGGTGATGATTTTTGTTGAGGTGATTGAGGAACTTGTTGAACTCATTGATTAACATTCAAGGTTTAATTCTTTCTCCACTTAAAATTAGGACGATCCTTCCAACCAGGATTATATGTGTTGGAATATAGATTATTCTATTGTAAGTTCACATATTGGTCTTCAACACTATCAACACCGCAAGTGCGCTCCCAACCGCAAGTCCATCTACACATAAATTACACCGATTGCTGAACTTGACTCACGTCATTGCAAGCCGAGAGCAACTAATCGCTTAGAGAGCACCTTCATTCGAGCTAATAACATTGTTTTGTTATTTCTTTAAACGTGAAATGATCATATTGTATTTACTTAATACTCTATAACGCTTTGTTCAAAAGTAATATTTTAAATACATATTATTATTATTGGAAATATTACAAGTGTAAGTGTGTGGAAATAGTCCCACATTAGTTGAGCATGTGGTGACTTGAGCATTTATAAGTGGAATAACCCACTCACATATTGTGACACCCCAAATAATTCAATTATTAAATAATTAGAATTTTAATTATTAATTTAATTAGAAGTTTAATTATTAGTATTTTTGAATTATTAGATTTAATTAATTAATTAAATGGAATGGAAGTGTTGGGGTGTTGGGGTGTGAAGTTGAATTGGAGGTGTGTGGAGTAAAACACTCTAATTACTCTAATTATTTTATTTTTATTATTTGGAATAATAAAAGGAATAAATAAAGGAAAAAGGGAAAAAGAGAATTAGAGGTTTTTCATTCTACGTACATTGGAGAAGAGCAGAGAAAGAGGAGAAAAAGCCAAATCGTCAGAATTCGAAGAATCACCGCAAGGTAAGGGGTGATTTTGTCTGGTTAATATACCTTATAGGTTTTGATAATCAATAGGATGGAATAATACGTTAGGAAACTCGAATTAGAATTTTCTAGATTATGCCCTAACGTTATGATCCGACGTAAAAACCCCAATTAGAATACGTGATGATTGTTACTATGTGAAAGTTATGTCGAGATTGATTGTGGATGTAATCCTACTATTAATTGGATGTGAGAATGCATAATTTTTACTACATATGATGTACCTTGTATGTGGGAAAGTTTCTGGTTGATTGGGATTGCAAACAATGGGAACATAACTGGTTTTTGGTGGAAAAACGCAGCATGAGTCGACACAAGGACCTTTGCATTGATACAGGCTGCGTTAATTTAAGAAAACAGGGGCTGGAAAATTGCTTGTGTCGACACATACAGCCATGCATCGACTCATGTGGTGTTTTTGGGAGTTTTGTATCGACACAAGAGAAGCACGTGTCGACTACATCAAGAAAATAGAAAATGGATTTTGTAGAACGATGAGTCGACCATACGGTTTGGTCGACACACGCTGGTTTTGTATCGACACATGAGGTTTTGTATCACCTGCCGGGTGAAACAGATGCTTTTGAAAACTATTTTGGTAATATCTTTGCGATCGTAACTCGATTTAGTCGTAGCTGGTACCGCTGAAATGAAGCATGCACTTTCCGTAAAACATTCTTAACACCTAGTAATTGAATCTTATCGATTAATATGACTTTCGTGATAAGGACTCATTGTTATTCGTGGTTGTCCGTCATTGATATCAGAATACTTGATAGGTGTAAATACCATGTGTTGTGATTACCGTTGTATATGCATGATTATGTTGTCGTTTGATGGTGTTAACCGTATAAAATGATGTTGTGATATCATATTCTTATTTGAATGTTGCATGCTTTATGCTGCGATGCATATGCATTCGTGGTGGTTAATTCATTGTGTGGAATGGACCGCAGAGCCAATACTGCACCAAAGGGTTTAGTGGTGGTGAGGCTAGATTCGTGTCCCAAAGGTGTATGGGTGAATCGCTGATTAACGCTTTTCGAGGTGTGAACTAACAAGGTTTAAATTGAGTTAACGCTTGGTACCACATGCATCGAGTCTCGCATTGCATATGAAGTTATAACATGATAGGATGGTTTTAGTGTTATAATTTCATTGTTGTTATCAGGCATATTGATCCGTGTGAATTGTAATTTTGTCGTAATCGATTATGCTAATGAAGGTGAAATAATGTATTAAACTTTTATTGTTTTAGAAACGTGATAATGTATTTTAATTGTTGATGAAATCTCACCCTACTTTAATGATTTCGTATTAAAGTTAGCAACCCGTGAATCGTGAGGATGGCTTATAGAGTCGTATAGTTAGTTACCCGCGTCGTTGTCATGCTCGATAGTTGTAACATCGGGAACTTTTACGAGAATTTTGTTTTGTACTCATTGTTTTGATTATTTTGGGAATACTTATGAATCAAGTTTATTCCGCTTTGGTTTCTATTTTCCACCGTGTAGACATAATTATTGGTTTTAATTATATTTTAATAAAGTCCTCGTGAAGCATGACTATCAAGTTATGATATTTTATATTTTAATAAATTGTAATGCCCTTTCATTTATGTTAACTCCGATTTAAATGTTAATTAACGGGAAATTTAGAAGGAGTGTTACAATAATGGTATCGAGCATAGTCATTGGACCAAAGGTCTTAATGTTATTAACTCTTTGACGCCGAAGTGTGTACAACACCGCTTAACTTGTTGTTTTCTAATTGCTTATTGCAGGAGTAGTGAAACTGTGGGGAGAAGAGATGCCCTGACATGTCCGATCAGAAGTCATCGTACGAGGTACCGCCGAGAAGATAGTGCAAGAGTGGTTGTGAGTGTTGGAATCGCTTCGATCGTGAGTCATAGTCGAGTGCAAAAGGCGTAGCACGACCAAAACGTAAAGTGTTGGTAATGATGGTTTATACTCAAAGATGATTATCGGATGTCTATTGACAAATCGAGGACTCGATCACCCTTAATCTTTGCTGATAGTAGACGGAATCGTATTGGATGGTATACAATTGTCTTGCTATCTAAATGGGGCATAAAGTGATGAATATGAATGAAGTTCGATAAGTCAGAACTATGAGTCGACGAAAACCTAATAAGGACAATGAATTAAGATGGATGATTGAGTTACGCAGTGTTAATGATGCGTATCTATGTTGTATTCTTCGATGGAAGTAAGGGAAAGCTAAGAGTAGTGAATCACGGTGGTGAATGAATTTCTCAAGTGTTTCCTAAGACGCTGGTGAATGCACACCGAGAGGAAGTGGAATTTGCTATCGATTTGATTCCCGGAACTAGTCCGGGTCGATAGCGCCTATCGCACGCCAGATCTAAATTGTCCGAATTGAAGAAGCGTTGGAAGAATTACTTGAGAAGAAGTTTATTCGGCCCTAGTGTTTCGCCGCAAGTGCTCCCCGTGTTGTTGGTTAAGAAGAAAGAGGTTCGATGAGACCGTGTGTTGATTACGTGCAAATAACAAGTTACAATCAAGAATCGATCCATTTTCAAGGATCGATGATTCGATGGATCAACTAGTCGGGGCTGTGTATTTAGTAAGATCGATTCGAGGTTCGATATCATCGATTCGTAAAGGCGAAAGATATTTAGAAAACCGCATTTAGAACGAGGTATGGACATTATGAGTATTCTGTTATGCCGTTTGGAGTTACTAATGCACCTGGTGTTTTCATGGAGTATATGAATAGGATATTTCATCCGTATCTGGATAAGTTTGTGGTGGTCTTTATTGATGACGTCCTAATTTATTCAAAGAATGACAAAGAACGTCCAGAACATCTTAGGATTATGTTGGAATTGTTGAAAGAGAAGAAGCTCTATGCAAAGTTGTCCAAGTGTGAATTCTGGTTGAGTGAAGTAAGCTTTCTTGTCCATGTGATTTCCAAGAATGGTATTGATGTTGATCCTACAAAGGTAAAAGCAGTATCTCAGTGGGAAGCGCCGAATAATGCTTCTGAAGTCCGTAGTTTTCTTGGTCTTGCAGGTTACTACAGAAAGTTCATTGAAGGATTTTCGAAGTTAGCTTTGTTGTTGACTAAGTTGACAAGAAAGGGTCAAGTGTTTGTTTGGGATTCTCGAATGTGAGAAAGGATTCCAAGAGTTGAAGAAGAGGTATTAGTTCTAATTTTGATTTTGCCGAATCCGCAAATCTTTTGTTGTACCGTGATGCTTCATTGATGGGATTATGTGGTTTTGATGCAAGATAAGGTGTAGTGGCTTATGCTTCGAGACACCAAGGTTCATGAAAGGAATTATCCGACTCATGATTTAGAGTCGGTAAATGGTATTTATTTTGAAATTATGGAGGCATTATTTGTATGGATCTCGATTGAGGTATTCAATGACCATAAGAGTCTCAAGTATCTTTGATCGTAAAGAGCTAAACATGAGGTAGAGAAGGTGGTTAGAATTCGAAAGATTATGATTTCGTTTGAATTACCATCTTGGTAAGGCAAACGTGGTTGCGTATGCATCGAGTAATAAGTCGCTGCATATGTCTATGTTGATGGTGCGGAATTGGATTTAGCCGAGCAATTCGTAGACGTTTGGTATGTGAGACTACCGATAGTGTTAAACTGGGTATGTCAAGCTAACTAGTGGTATTCTGGAGGAGATTGAACCGACAAAATCGATGTTGGTTTAGTTGATAAATCGACATTGATCAACCAAGGTCAAGGAGGTGAATTCGAATCGACGAGAACGGTGTTATGAGATTCGGTGATAAAGGTGGTTCCGTATATTGCGAACCTAGGAAGAGTATTTTGGAAGAAGGACATCGTAGTGGATCGAGTATTCATCCCGGTGCTACTAAGATGTATCATGACTTGAAAAGTTATTTTGGTGGCCTCGAAATGAAGAAGGAAATTGCCGAAGTTTGTATGCTTGTTTGGTTTGTCGAAGTCGAAGGTTGAACATCGAAACCGCTTGGACCGATGGAACCGTTGTTTGTTTTGATTGGAAACGGGATGACATTTCTATGGATTTTGTGTCTCGTCGGCAGGCCAAGAACTCGATTCTATCTCGGGTTATTGTTGATCTGACAAGTCCGCCATTTTATTTCGATAAGAATGGATTATCCTGGAGAGGTCAGCAGAGTCAGATGTCGAGAAGATCGTGAGTTTGCACGATATTCCTTCTAGTATTGCGGTCGGATAGAGATCCGAGGTTTGTGTTAAAGATCTGACAGGTTGAAGCTTTGGGTACTAAGTCATACCAGTTTCTTACCACCCGCAGATGATGGTCGAGAGAGAACGATTCAATCGTTAGAGGATTGGTGCGAGCTGTGGGAGAAAGGTGGAGCTGGGATAGTTATCACCATTGATCGAGTTTACCTACAACAATAGTTTTCATTCGAGTATTGGTATGGCCCGCTTTGAGGCATTGTATGGCGGGAGGTGTCGACACCATCAGGTTGGTAATGAACTGAGAAAATGTTGTGATTGAACCGAGATTGTCCAACAAACTTCGTAAAAGATCAAGAAGATTCGGAGAAGAGAGAGCTTCGTAGTCGCCGTAAGAGTTATCATGATAAGAGGAGGAAGGATCTCGAGTTTAGTGAAGGAGATCATGTGTTTATGTGAGTTACTCCGATGACCGGTATTGGTCGAGCCAAGTCAAAGAAGTTAACTCCATGCTTTATTGGTCCGTTTCAAATTACCAAGAAGGTTGGAAGAGTTGCTTATCAGATTGCTTTACCGCCATCGCACGAATTTGCATAATGTATTCCATGTATCTCACTGAGGAAGTACCGATCCGCTCCCATGAGATTCGTGTATGATATAAGGTGCACGAGATAATTCAGAGAAGCATTACCGCCGTAATCGAGGATCTAAGTCAAGCCATGAGGTAAAGAGATAGCTCGTGAAAGTAGCTCGGGAGGACCAAGCAGTGGAAATGTTATTCGGAGAGCGATGAAAGACTCGATCCCGAACTTTTCGTTTAAGGTATGTTTTCGAGAACGAAAACTCTTTTTAGTAGGGGAGAGTTGTGACACCCCAAATAATTCAATTATTAAATAATTAGAATTTTAATTATTAATTTAATTAGAAGTTTAATTATTAGTATTTTTGAATTATTGGATTTAATTAATTAATTAAATGGAATGTGTGTTTGGGTGTGAAATTGAATCGAGGGTGTGGAGTAAAACACTAATTACTCTAATTATTTTATTTTTATTATTTGGAATAATAAAAGGAATAAATAAAGGAAAAGGGGAAAAAGAGAATTAGAGGTTTTTCATTCTACGTACATTGGAGAAGAGCAGTGAGAAAGAGGAGAAAAAGCCAAATCGTCAGAATTCGAAGAATCATCGCAAGATAAGGGATGATTTTGTCTGGTTAATATGCCTTATAGGTTTTGATAATCAATAGGATGGAATAATACGTTAGGAATCTCGAATTAGAATTTTCTAGATTATGCCCTAACGTTATGATCCGACGTAAAAACCCCAATTAGAATACGTGATGATTGTTACTATTGTTAGCTGGAAATTTCGATAGGATAAAATTGGCAGAAGTAAGTGATATTTCGAATCAACCTGGAGAAGAAGCTTTTATTAATAAATGTTGGTGAAATATAAAGACATTTTTCTAAAAAGAAGGGTTCTTCGAATGCCTGTGTTGGAACGGTCCAAACAGAGGATTAAGTCAAAATTCAAGTAAATGTAGAGTTCGAATTTCGAATAAGATTAAAGATTCGAATTTTAAATAGAAGCGCCATTTTGGAGGACGCGGAAGCCTGAATAAGGAGGTTTGCATGTCTCAAACGTGGCGCAATGTTAAAGTAAGACCGTTAGGGTCAATGCACTATAAATAGGTGTTTTTATGTTAGATTTAGGTGTGTTCGTTTTATGTACTAAAAAATCTCAAATACTCAAATTACCGTAACTGAAGGGAAACGAGGCAAGGAGACGAAATGTACGTTATGAACATCATGATCCTTTACAATTTAAATACAAGTTCTTTTATATTCATTTCTAGTTTACTGCACTTTTATTCTGTGAGCCTTCGATTTCCTTCCATGTCCTTATTTTACTTGCCTTTAAACACATTTATTTCTTCGTAAACCGCACTTTACTTTTATCTTTTCGCTCAAAGCATTTTACGTGTCCGTAAACTTTATCTTTTAAAGAATCTTTATCCTTACATTCAATTATCAACATTCAAGTTTAAATTCAAGTCTTTCTTTATACAACAAGATATTTCCATAGACAATCTTTGTAGAAGTCTCTTAAGGGTTAATTGAGATAATGGTTCGAACATAGGAATCTATTATGACACATGTGTCCTAGGATCAATCTAGTCGATCCCGCAAGTAACCAATAGTAATTAGTAAAATTGAAGACTAGCTATTGTTTACCGTAAATCATCAAACAAATTGGCACACTCAAGGACCGGTCATATTAGAAACCGCTTATCAAAACTGTGAAAATTGTAGAATTTGAATTGGTATATGAACCTTCGAAGTGGTAAAATAAAAGACAATAATCTACATATACCCAGAAGACAACATACCAAAACAATGACTAACACAACCAACCAAGATAGGGACAAAATCCACTGGGGCTTCGGCTAATCGCTTCAAGTTCGACCGATGCCTCCAAGACCATCCCCTTAGCTCAATACGTCCCTGTTGGCATGACAGAAATTCCATCTAACATTTCATCAATCCAAACTATGCCACACATAGGAAATCAGTCGTATTCGACCCCCACTAGGCCCCTGTGTTTCGAGCCTCGAGACCCGTAAACTCTATATGGATGCCAACTCGCTCATGGCAGATTGCACAATGCATCCACTTCGCCCCTCGTCCAAGAGTCCGTTCAGAATGAACCGTTTGGGTACAAACTCCCAAAACTTAGGAAATTACACCCAGTTTCCTACCCTTACAACTAACAATCAAGCAGCGCTTAGGCAACAAATGGATGATAGTAACCATGACATGGTAGGAGTCTTAGCCCGTGAAATGAATGCTATTTTTGGTCCATTAATTTAGAACATAAATATAACAAACCAAGAAAATGCAGTCCAGATGTCTAGAATAACAGATTTTTGTGCCCCGACGCTACCTATGAGACGAGGCGTAACCCAGTGGCGATTCGAAATGAAGAACCCATAATCAATGATTCGAACCCCATACGAGTGGTCAAGAGAGAAATAGGGCAAGATTAAGGCAACAAGACGCTCAGAAGATCGATCGAATAAAATTTAGACCAATAAAGTGGTTGTTAACAGAGACCAAAATGCGCATTTAAATTGTCCACGTGGTTAGAATGACAATTTGGTGGCGTAAAATAATCTAACCACTATGATAGAGAGAATAATGGCCCCGAATGGTTTAAATTCGTGATTTAGAAGGCCAAATTACACATCTCCCATCAGAGGTTACGCTCGCAAAACAAAGTTAACTGTGGGCTTCAAAATCCCTAAATTTACGAAATTTGCTTCCGACACGAAAGTGAATCAACTAGTAGAGCATATAGCAAGATACTTAACCGAAGGGTGAGATATATCCAATAATGAAAATCTTAGGATAAAATATTTTCCAAGTTCTCAACAAAGAACGCTTTTACTTGGTTCACTACCTTACCGGCTCTGTGGACACTCGCCCTATTTGAAAGGCTCTTTCATGAACAATTTTACATGGGTCAATCTAAAATTAGTTTCAAGGAATTAGCAAGTATTAAGAGAAAATTCACGTAACCAATAGATGACTATTTGAATAGGTTCCATTGTTAAAATCTAGATGTTTTACAAGAAGGTTTTAACACGAATTGGTCGAATGGTCTGCAGGAGGTCTAGATTATTCCATTTGAAAGAAACTCGATACAGACCTCGTGACATGGACCAATTAGCAGATAGAGTTCGACAAGTCGAAGGCTAAAAGTCAAAAAGGCTAGTAAAAATCACAAGAAAGAAAGAATAGCTTATATAGAGGCGTAAGGGAAAACATAGACGACTCTAAGATCCATACGATTTCGATCACCAAATAGATCTTGAGTTAAAAGAAGCACCCTCACGCTTGAAAAGTTTTGCTTCCTTCTAACTAAAAGACTCACGAAATGAGAGGAGTGATAAATTCCTAAGAAAATATATACTGATATAACTAAATGTGATGAAATCTTTGACCTGCTTGTTAAAGATGGCCAGTTAATAGTTCCTCCCAACCTTAAGATTCCTCCATTGGAACAAAGGAAGAAGAGGGGTTTATGTAAATACCATAACTTTCTAGGCCATAAAATCTCACAATGTTTTCTTTTCAGGGATCTGATACAAAATGCAATCAAGGATGGCAGGCTAAAGTTTTCAGACAAAGGGAAGAACCCCATGAAAGTGGATACGGATCCGTTGCTGATGGCGGAGACCAATTATGCTGAGCCTTTGGACATCAACGTGGTGGAAGTTGCTGAGAGCAAGGTTCAATCGAAAATGGAATTCGAAGAAGATGGGGACTTCGTGTTGGTTAAGAGCAAAAAGGAGGTTACTGATGGCCTCCCAAAAGTGCTCAAAGCAAAGTTACTAAGGGAAGCAATGCAGGCTGCTGAAGGCCAAAGTGTTGCTGACAAAACTTTGACTGAGGCTACTGAAGGTCTCAGGGTGAAATTCGAAAGAGTCAAAATTGTTGATGACCAAATGCTGGGAGTAAACATGGTGGATTTCAAAACCTACCGAGATTGAAGAAGTGGAGCGATGGTCGAGAAAGAAAGAGAACAAAGAAGAGAAAGCTTGCCAAAGAAGGATGCGAGTCAAGACGTACCGCTCCATCGCACAAGAAGTTAACCAGACAAGTTGTCGTGCCTAAGGTGCAACATCATTTGTAATCCCGCACTGTCAATTCGAGAGGCTCAAATGGTCAGGGTCAATCGAGGCAAGATAATCAATTGTATGTAGTCTATCCAAAAGTCGGAGAGTCGCTAGAGTTCCTAGTTCGTTGTCACAAGATTGGCACAAAATGTTTAATTTGTCCCGTGCGCAGCAGTTTATGATAAAGAGATGTCTGAGGGGTTCGAAAGAGTCCCATTTGCTTCAGTCGGGGCGCCAAGGTGGAATGCCTTCAAATCCATGATGTCGCGTAACCATGCCGAGGAGGCCGATAGTCCCTATCCTGTGGAGCGAAGAGAGTGTCTTTCAAGTTACCGCAAATTCCTACCGATAGTGGTCAAGCAAAAGTCGAAAGGGAAAGGGTAAATGGTGAAGCTATCATCAAGGCTAAGAATCGCAATGGCGCAAGGTGAACTTGACTTTGTAGGTTTTTGTATCGCAAATGTGCGGATAGCAAGAGTCGCCACCCACTTTTATTTTTATCCAATTAAGGAAGGTAAAAGTACGTAAAAGACCTTCGTTAGATTCTCGAGTAAGGGAGAAGGTTAAGGGAAGGTATTAGCACCCTTTCCATCCGTAGTTATCTATGGGCTCTTAGTTGCCTTAGATCACTTTAAAATGTGCTTTCGTGTGTTTGACAAAATGTTTTGAAAAGGCATTTCGCTTGACTTTGTAATGATTCATGTAGGAATGTATACAAAGTGTCCGAAAATGTTTCGCTTTTGAAAAGATTTTGAACTTTGACAAAAAGTGAGGTGTGAAAAGTATTTTGATGAGCAAGCAACTAAAAGTCTTATTACCTACTCGTAATTGGTCGTTTATTTTTACGCTCCTTTAGAATAGCGCTATCCATACCATTAGTTGGTAGGTAACCCATTCGCTGGATGTCGGACATTCGGGGACATCGATGGTCATGTAGGCAACTCAGGAAGTATCCTAGCACGCTCAAGGACTATCATCATTTTCAGAGGCTACAATCGAGGGTCAAGATCATGTATCGTGAGGCTTACATCGTGGGTCTTATGATCTTGTATCGGGCGGACTATGATGATTTATTTTGAAAGCAACGTGTAGAATACCTCTACGCTCGAGGACATGACCATTTTGAATTCGCAAAGGCAACGAGAGAATTACCCTAAGGTGCATGTGTGAAAAGAGTGTGTTAATTTTATATTTTATCTTGAAAATTAATGGGCTATGTTCAATTTTATCTTGCCATACACGCCTAATTACTAGCAAATTATAGTGCGGAAATTAAAATGGAATGTAAAGATGCGGAAAGATAAATGTCTTATGCTATTACATGGCCTTGGGGCAGATACATAATTTAAATTTGCGGAAAATAAAAACCCTAATTAAGCTATTACATCCCATGAGCAATTACATTATTGGAAAAAAGAAAACGATAAAAAGAAATCGTCCAAACGGATAACCCGTGAAAAGATAAGAGATCGAAAAATACGATGAAATCGAATAAGAGAAAATGTTAGTAAAAATGCAAATTTTTGAATGAGAAAAATATGACATGCTGGAAATAACATAAATATGCTAAAATAATTTTTTGGGATTTTTTGGATGCATTTTAATAATTTAAAACTAATTAAAATTGATTTAAATGCTAAATTATGAATAAAAATAAATATGCATGCAAAATTATATTTTTTTAATTTTATAAATTAAATAAGTATTTTCTGGAAATAAATGCAAAAGGAAAAAATATTTTTATGATTTTTAATGCATGAAATAAAAACATGAAAAGAATTAAAATAACATGAAAATATTAAATCAAAATAGGAAAATAGAAAAAAGTTTGTGAAAAGGAGAAAAACCAAATGGTCCTGGGGAGAATCGAACCCAGGACCTTGCCTTCACAGGTCACATGCCTTGCCAACCGAGCCAAGCATCGGTGGAAATCGGAGCGAGTGGATTACAACAGTGTCGCCCCGACCGCCTCGCCTTCGCGCTAACCATCGCCTTCTTCGCTTTGAATTTTCAAAAGTTAGGCCTTTTTCTTCGACGCTACAGGCCCTGGCTAAAACGAAAATCAAGCACACATAATATAAATAAATTCTAAAGCCATGGTTCGATTCCAGACATCATTCCGAACGCAATGGGCATAGTCTCGTGGTCCAATTTTTCCTATTTTGTGAAACCCTAAAACGGCACAGGAAACCCTAACAATGGTGATACGCGTTTCCGACCATGGAAATTCAATCAAAGTGCCCAGAAAGCTTGCAATCTTCCTACTAATCACAAAAACAAACACAAAACATGTTAATAATGCATGATGATTGAAATACGATTTTGAAAAAAACAAGAACAAACCGATTCATGATTTCTTAATTCTTGATGGTTTTGAGCAAAGTGAAGGTCTGGATCTATTCAAGAGGTATCAAGGAATGTGTTTTGATGCTTAGAATCAACTAAAATGATCCAAAACCAAGGCTGCCAGTGCTTAAGGTCACGGATTTTGAGTTCTAGGTTAGGTTCTTGAGCCAATTTTTCGTTCTCAATCATGTGCTATGCATTATACATTTATAGTGGATGGATTGGAGTCGATTTGAGGAAGAAATCATCACTAATCATCGTAAATCAAATTTGATTTTTGTACAAAATCAAATTTTCAATTCTTGATCAATTTTCAATCCAATCTTGCCATATCAATCCAAATTTCGAAATTTGCTGGCTTTAATGAGTTGCTTGGATCTCAAGGAAGAAATAAAAATCAAGTTTGTAATTAATTTTGATTTTATACTTTATTTTTGAATTTAATTTGTATTTAAATGAATAAATTCCAAATTAAATAGAAAAATAAAATAAAAATTTATGGCATTGGGCTTGGATATTCCTATTTGTATAAGGAACAAGTTTGGATGAAGAAAAAGTAGGCCCATTTGCAAAATTTTTGATTTTTAGAAGTATTTCTCCTTGTGCACTTCTTCAAAATTGTCCAACTTGTGAATGGTGTATCTTGCTCAATTTTCCACATTTTTGAGTGTTCTTGGACTTTTTGGAAAGCTCTAAGAATCCTCTAACCAACCTTTTTGGTCTCATCTCAATTGGAGTTACCATGCTCAATATATCCTCAAAACAAAATGTTGACTTTTTGTTGACTTTGAAAACGACCAGTAATGTTTCTACCATACCTCTCAAATGAAGCATTTTTGGACATTCTTGTGAGACATGAAGTTGTAGAGAATTGAATTTCCTTCAAAACAAGAGGTGGTGTAAAAATTTGAGAAAGTATGAGAAAGTTATGATCACCAAAGTTCATTGACTTTTCACCTAAACCCTAATTTAGAAAGTTCGACTTTCGAGCAAATCTTGAGTTTTCTTGATGAATCATGATCAACCCTTGATCAAATGATGAATGTAACTTCAAAATGAGGATGTTGACCAAAAATCATGAAGTTTGACCGTGTTGACCACTTGACTTTTTGTCCAATACTATCGATTTTCAACCATCCGAGCAATTGTTCGAGCAATCTTGACTTGTAAGGCTCAAACTTGACATGGAGAATCTTGAAGCATATGAGGAGGCATGATGAACATTGAGATGTTGGAGGTCCATCCGAGTCGAATTGCCAAACCCTAGTTGGGTCGATTGTTGTAGAGAGTCATTCGATCAACTCTCGAGGAATCTTTGAGTACGGATGTATGAAATATCTTGAGAAGATGGAGGGCAAATTTTGGGGTATGACACCGCCCCTGCTCAATCTTCTCGCATCGAAGGTTAGATTGACACGCCCGTCTTCGTAACCGGAGGTGAAGATGATCGAACACCGAATACACCGAAAATTTGCACTTGTTGATGATGCGGAACGGGCTTACGATGCCATTTGGAGGAGCCGAGATTTCGGGGAATGAGTCGACGCTAGACTCGAGTTTATTGACATGAGAATCGACGGTGATGGGCTTAAGATGCCATCCGAAAGGTCGATGGGGCCGAGCCGCCAGCTTTATAGATGTTCTTGATAGTGGGAGGAGTATGGAGACGGGCTTAAGATGCCATCCGGAAGGGGTCGATGTTAGACTTCATGCTCATCTTTGAATGAAGTTATTGATTTGTATTAATTTTAACCAAATATGCAGATTCGAAGCGGAGAAATGTTGATAAGTAGCTCGAGATGGGCTTAAGATGCCATCCAGGCAACCGAGTCGTATGCCGACTGTAGTCATGTTGATAATAAGAAGGATTCGTAATAGATCTTCACGATTACTCGAGGGATAGTAATTTGGCAAAGTGTGGATATTGTCCGTTATGCATCGTATCGATCCACCGCTCATATCGGAGGATAACTTGTGATCGTTCGGATAGGGTTTCCGTCCTCGCCGTATTAATCCGGATCCGTGGTCGGAGGACAACGAGGGCGGTTGTTCGATAGTTTTCCGCAAGGTTCGGTTTAATCTCGACCGGTCGCCGGAGGACAACTGTGGCGGTCTTTCGATAGTTTTCCCGCCGAGATTCGGGCTTAACTCGACCTCTTAGGGGTGATTTCCACCTTGAGAAAACAAGAGAAACTTTGATAGAATATTTGTTAGTCTTATGCAAAGTATGATGCATGACAATGTATATGAATGACATATGCATGAATTATGACTTTATGAGTAATGTATGAATGATAGATGTGGTATTTCAAAACATATCCATCTTGAAGAAGATGCGATGTTCCGCTGAGGATTCCCGACTTGCTTGGGATGGAGATCCCGAGAAGAAAAGAATTTCGATCCCTCCGATGCACTATCCGACCAAGTCTGGGCCTAGATATTGTCGAGGAAGGTAGAGATCGAGAAACCTGTTGGAGATCTCATACATAAACCCCTGGGAGAGTCCGGGAGGCAACTGGGGATCTTGCATGTAGATTGTGAGGCGCCACGGAGATTTTGAGTGTAGATCTCGCCAGAGAGCGCTGATGGTTGCCGAGACGGGTCAGCCCGCTGATTCTCCGACGGGGAATAAGATGTAGATTTTCTCCGCATTATCCGACCAAGTCTCAAGTCCGATACCGGAGAAAAGGGAATTGTTGAGAGATATTCACGATGATAAATACCTCGGCCGGGATGAAGTGTTACCGCTAGACCGATGTAACATTGCTCAATTGAGTGGAATCACCGTCGGGACTAATGTATACTCCACTGGGAAGGTTTGTGAGTGACACGCTGGGATCATGCTCGTGGGGAAATGCATTGGTGACTTTCGTCATCTCAATTTAGAGCCCGTAGTAACTACTTTTGCATGTTCACTTTTCGCATGTTCGTGAATAGATTCTTATTGTCAAATGCATATAATCGCTCAAAGCAAACGCTGGACTTATTGCAAACGATAATAGTGAAAATGTAAAGAGAAAGAACTTGTATTTCATTTGAAATGGCGTATGGCCAAGTAGTTTATACACAAGAAAGGTAAAAAGCTATGCGAAACAATCTCGTTAAGTTCCAACCATGCTAGTACTATATATTTCAACTATCTCATCTCCTCTTGCCAAGAGAAAGAGTAATCGATCTTCGCCATTTGAATCTTGAATGCCGATAGTAGTCAGGTGTGATCCGAAGAGACATAGTCGTGACGCTTAAATCCCTAACTTTTGCCTAGACCGCCTTTTCGGTTTTCACCACCGGATACCTTTTGCCCAAGCCGCTTTTCGTGTTTTCGACTACGTGTACATGTTTTGTATATATCCTTAACTTTGCCCGAACCCTTTGGTTCGCCAGATGCCCTTATTTTTGCTTAGGTCACGACCTAGGGTCTCTTTTATGCGTAGTATTTTTGACTATGTCTCGCGCTCACAGGTGTGGAAGTCTTCACCATCCATGGTGCTAAGTATCATAGCTCCACCGGAAAATAACTTGACTACAAACGGTCCTCGTAGGGAGTCCATTTGCCCGGGATCACCTTGTGGAAGAATGATGCGCTGACTACTAGATCACCGACTTGGTAGACTTTGGTCGACCTTCTTGTTAAATGCTCGATCATTCGCTTTTGATAACTGTCCATGGCGTATGGACGCGAGTCGCTTCTCATCAATCAAGTTAATCCGTCAAGCCGAGTCAACCCAATCATCTTCGCTTAACTCTCGGCCCCGAGGACTCGTCGAGGGTATTCGAACCTCAATGGTAGGATCGCCCATACCGCATACAAGAGAAGGCTGGTCTGATGTCCGTGTTGTGGTGCGATAACCATGAAGAGCAAATGGTAACATCTCATGCCAATATTTGTAAGTCACCGCTATTTTCTCAGATAATCTTCTTAATGTTCTTGTTGGCGGCTTCCACCGCCATTCATCTTAGGCCGATAGGAGAAGAATTGTGATGCTTGATCTTGAATCGTGCAGAGTTCTATGATCATCTTATTGTTGAGATTGGAGCCATTATCCGTGATAATACTTTCTGGAGTGCCATATCGACAGATAAGATTATGCTTGATGAATCGAGCCACGACATTCTTGGTAATGATGCAAACGAGGTCGCTTCTACCCATTTGGTGAAATAGTCAATTGCCACAAGGATGAAACGATGTCCATTGAAGTCGGGCTTGATTTCTCCGATCATATCAATGCCCCACATTGCAAAAGGCCAAGGAGTCATAGAACATCTTGAGGTATCGGAGGTATGTGTACTTTGTCCGCAGATATCCGCATTTGTGACAAGATCGAGCATAGCGATGACAACGCCTTCCATGGTGGACCAATAGTAACTCGCTCTAATCTTCTTAGCTATGGTGTGTCCACTAGAGTGGGTACCAAATGCGCCTTCGTAACTCTCCATGATACGCATCTGCTTTCCGTCTACACAATGAGTAAGCACAAGTCGTGGTCTTTGTATAAGATGTCGCTCCGAGGAAAAATTTGATGCAAATCTTCTCATGAACTTTATCATCGATGATGCTCTGCGGATATTCCCGAGTCTCAAGATACCTCTTCACGCCATAGTACCAAGGTTTCTCTTCAGATCAAGCTCGTAATAATATGCGGTTCGTCAAACTTCTCAATGATGATCCGGGGAGCCTCGTCCCATCCGACTTGAACATAGATGACATAGTAGCCAATGCGTCTCGCTAACCGACTTCTCGTGGAATATGATCAAAAGTAATCTCTTCAAGTAGGGATCAAACTCGTAACATGCTCTCGATACGAATGAGGTTCGGATGCCAGATCCCACTCGCCTTAACTGGATCGATCACTAAAGCCGAGTCTCCATATACTTGCAAGAACTTGATTCTTAAGTCAATAGCACTTTAATACCCATAATGCACGCTCAGATTCGCCATGTTGTTAGTGCAATCAAACATAATCAGCGGTGAAAGGTGTGTGTCGTCATAGGATGTAATAATGGCGCCAATGCCATTGCAAGTGCATTTGAGGCTCCATCAAAGACCATGGTCCATCGGATCCTTGTTCGTGTCCTTCGTTTGGGCCTCTTCACAATCAGAACTAGTAAAACATCTTCGTCTCGAAATTGAACGCATAGACCGATAGTCATCTACGGCGATGAGCCAAATGATCGGCTACCACACTTCCTTTGATCGCCTCGAGAAGTGTATTGATGTCGATTCGGTC
The DNA here is from genome assembly GCA_021764765.1 of Vicia sativa. Taxonomy (NCBI): domain Eukaryota; kingdom Viridiplantae; phylum Streptophyta; class Magnoliopsida; order Fabales; family Fabaceae; genus Vicia; species Vicia sativa. The sequence goes on along the minus strand of CM038795.1, from coordinate 225,656,946 downwards.
GATCATTTGCCATCTTCGCTATTCTTCCGAGAGTGGTTTCTCAAATATGTATTTTATCGGATCCATCTTGGAAATCAACAAAGTAGTGTGAGTCAACATATATTGTCTTAGTCATGAGCAGCCCAAGTTAAAGCTGCAAGTTTTCTCGAGCCGTGAGTATCTTGTTTCACGCCGGTAAACTTTTGCTAAGGTAGTATATTGCATGCTCTTTTCGACTGCACTCGCCATGTTGCCCCAACACACACCCCATTGAATCTCTAACACCGCAAGTACATGATAAGAGGTCTTCCTTCGGCAAAGTGCATCGGGATAGGAGGATTCAGAGGTACTTGTTTATTAGGGCTAAAGTAGAGCAAGACGGGTGAACAAAGTACTAGTTAATGGTGGAGTCAGTTAACTGATGCCCTTCATTCATCAAAAGGATAGGGATGCAGGATTAAGACGCTCGACCTCATAACATGGTGCTCTCAAATTATGAAGGTAAAGTTGGTAAGACATCGGGGTGATACAGTGAATCTAAGCTGGTTCCCTTACTGCACCAACCATGTTCATGGTTATATATGAAGGCCAACTATAATTTGCTACAAGAGAATGGATCCACGGAATTCAAAGCCTTCTTCAATGCATCAAAGATTGGTATTATGGAGAGATGATGGAATAGTTGAAAATATAGAAGCTGACCATAGTTATTATATGACAGAGATTAATCATGTTGATAAGAGAAATTTCGACCGCAACATGGCCAACATTGGGCCATGCAATCCACCTGAGGAATACTTCGAACCAAATGAAAATGCCTATTATTCTCTAACACTTCGTCCCAATGGGTTTCAATGGGATAGGGAACTGATGTGGGATGGACAGGAAGTTGAGGAAGAAGGCGAAACTTCGACGATGCGACCAACTGGCTAGGGGAGTGAAGGTTACTATGACTGAGTCAAATTACTATCAGAAGATTTCGGCCTATCTGGCTGAGAATAAAAGAAAGACGGCTCTCGAAGCCGAAATACAAAACATGGCTGTTAAAGCCATAGATACAAAAGGAAAAAACAAAGCAGAAATAGCAAGTCCTGAGGGAGACAATTTACCCCCACCTAATGATGAACAAACTTCCGCAACAATGGATCAACGGCTGGACGCTATCTATGATCAAGAGCCCTTAGGGTTCGAAAAGGATCCGGAATCAACAAATGCTAAAATGTTGGCTCAAGACCCTTTGGAGGAGGTTAATATTGGGGATGGAAAAGAGAGTGACGTATTAGTGCGAAACTCAGTCCCAGTTTGAAACATAAGGTGATCGAAATGCTTAAATTAAATAAAGATTGTTTCGCCTGGGACTACGACGAAATGCCTGGTTTAAAAAGGGAACTGGTGGAACATAGGCTTCCAATCAAGGATGGCAAGAAGCCCATCAAGCATACGCCTAGAAGATTTGCACCAGCAATCCTTTCAAAGATAAAGGCAGAGATAGAAAGATTACTCTGTTGCAAGTTTATCAGGACCACAAGGTACGTTGAATGGCTTGCTAATATCGTACCTGTTATTAAGAAAAATGGTTCTTTACGTATTTGCATAGACTTTAGGGATTTAAATACTGCCACCCCAAAAGATGAATACTCTATGCCTATAGCGGAAATGTTAATTGATTCTGCTGCGGGCTATGAATGCCTAAGTATGTTAGATGGATATTCTGGATATAATCAGATTTTCATTGCTGAGGATGATATCCCCAAAACTGCATTTCGATGTCCAGGTGCTTTAGGTACCTATGAATGGGTAGTAATGCCTTTTGGGTTAAAAAATGCTGGGGCAACATATCAAAGAGCAATGAACACCATTTTTCATGATTTCATTGAGTCATTTATGCAGATTTATATAGATGACATAGTAGTTAAATCTGTTTCTGATGAGGATCATTTAAATCACCTGGGCCAATCATTCGAGAGAATGAGGAAACATGGCTTGAAAATGAATCCTCTTAAGTGTGCTTTCTTTGTGCAGGCTAGGGATTTCCTTGGCTTTGTGGTCCACAAGAAGGGAATCGAAATCAACTTGAATAAAACGAAGGCCATCATGGAGACGAAGCCCCCTTCTACAAAGAAAGAGTTGCAATCATTCTTGGGTAAAATCAACTTTTTAAGGAGATTCATATCCAATTTGAGTGGGCGTACTCAAGCTTTTTCTCCACTACTGCGTATAAATCAAGGGCATTTCGAATGGACAGAACAACATCAAGAGGCATTTGAAAAGATCAAGACTTACCTGATGCACCCTCCGATCCTTGCACCCCTTCTAAAGATAGCCAATGCGACTATATCTCCGCTCTAATGTAACTATAGGTAGTATGTTGGCTCAGAAAACGAAGATGGGTCGAAAGAGCCATCTATTATATTAGTAGGGTCCTAAGTAAAGCAGAGACTAGGTACAATAGTATAGAAAAACTATGTCTTTGCCTATATTTCTCTTGTACAAAACTCAAGTATTATATTAAACCTGTTGACGTCTATGTTTCATCTCACTTTGATGTTATTAAACATATGTTGTCAAAACCAATCATGCACAGCAGGATTGGTAAATGGGCTTTAGCACTCACTGAATATAATTTGGCCTTCAAGCCTTTACAGGCTATAAAAGGACAGGTTGTTTCAGATTTCATTGTTGACCACTCCGTGAATGAAAACTTCGCATTAGATTATGTTGAGATCCAGCCATGGAAATTATATTTCGATGGGTCAACACATAAAAATGGAAGTGGTGTTGGAGTATGTATTATTTCGCCTGAAGGAATTCCAACAAAATTCAAGTACAAGTTGGAAGGCCCTCATTGTTCAACAATGAAGTCGAAGCATTGATTGCTGGACTTGAAGCTTTGTTGGAATTGGGGGCAACCAGAGTTGAAATTAGAGGAGATTCAGAGTTAGTCATTAAACAAATAACCAAAGAATACAAATGTATCAAAGAAAATTTGATCATGTATTTTGTTATTGCTAATAGATTAATCAAGAAATTTGAATATGTGGATTTAAAACATATTCCTAGAGTTGATAATCAAGAAGCAAATGACTTGGCTCAAATAGCTTCAGGATATAGGATATCAAAAGAAAAACTCCAATACCTCGTAGAAACAAGAGGTAGAATAATGGCTACTAAGTTATCACCATTAGACCTAGAGAATTCGAAATTGGGTTATGCAGGCCAGGAAGAATTCGAAGTATTAAGCATAGATGCTTTAGCAGACACGGATTGGCGGAATCCCATAGTAAATTACTTGAGAGATCCTTTAGTGAATACAGAGAGAAAGGTCAAATACAGAGCATTATCTTATGTGTTAATAGGAAATGAATTGTTTAAGAAAACCCCAGAGGGACTATTACTCAAATGTTTAGGGGAAAACGAAGCGTATCTAGCCTTGTCCAAGGTGCAAGGCATGGGGCACATCAAGGTGTCACAAAATGAAGTGGCTTTTGTTCGATATGGAATGTATTGGCCCACTATGCTCAAAGATCGATAGAATTTGCCAAAGGTCATGAAGAATGCCAAATTCATGCAGTATTCAACATGCTCCAAGAAGTTTAATTACATTCGATTGTTAAGCCTTGGCCTTTAGAGGATGGACATTAGATTTAATTGGTGAAATTCACCAACATCATCTAAAGGATGTAGATATATTCTCGTGGTATAGACTATTTCACAAAATGGGTCAAGCAATTCCTTTAGTGAATGCGGACCAAGGAGCTATTATAGAATTTATCCGTATAAATAATTTATGTGTTGGGATACCGAAAGTATCACAATGTATCAAGGTTCAATTTTCACGACTAAAATGCAAGATTTCGCACAAGAAATGGGATTCGTTGCTTACGCCAACACCTTATTATGCCCAAGCGAATGGCCAAGTACCAATAAAGTCATAATAGGTTTGATAAAGAAGCATGTAGGTCGAAAACCAAAAATTGGCATAAAACCTCGGACCAAGCTCTATGGGCGGTTTAACATCTCCTAAAGAGGCAACGAATACCACCGCTTCGACTTACATTTGGACACGATGCGTGTTACCAATAAATACATCTACGATCACGTAATCCAAAGACAAAACGAAATACCAATGACCAATATTGGGAAATGATGATGAATGAGTTAGTAGATGTAGATGAAGATAGGCTACATGCTTTGGAAGTTATGAGAAGGCGTAAAGAGAGTAGCTAGAGCATATAATAAAAGAGTTAAAACAAGGTATTCTTAACTAATGATCCGTATGGAAAGTCATTTTGCCTATGGATAAAAAGAACAGATTCTTGGGTAAATGGTCACCCCATCGAGGGACCTTTTCGTGTTTTAAAACATTTTCAATAATGCTTATGAAATAGAGGAATTAGCGTAAGATAGGAGAATCTTAAAAGTAAATGGAAATACTTAAAAGGTATAAACCATACTTGCAAGAGATTCAATTACTTTAATAATTAGATGGATAAATAGAGCCAAGAGAGTATTACATAAATACCAAAATAAGTTGTGTTCGAATTACGTGAATACATAAAAAGAATCTTTAACTTTTCCAGGAAGTGAAAGGAGCATCTCGTATTAGCCTAGCGAGTTTGCTTTTGCATAAATTGATTTTACATTGAGAAGAATTTCTCATGCTTTCAAGCTCTTTAATTTCTTGGTTTATCCCTTCAGCTACCTCCATTTGTTGGAGACTTTGCGTGACTAGACTTGCAAGCCCTCGTCATCAATGGACTTCAAAGTTGTTTTCAAAGTTGTTTGTTCATTTCTCGCATCCTCAATCTTCTGTTTGAGCTCTTCAATTTGAGATTCCCAAAACAAGATAGATCGATCCAAAACGTCATGCCTATCTTTGGTTTGGTTTTTAGCGAGCTCTAAAGCTTCTGCTTGTTCAGTAAGCTTCGAAGTCTGGTCATACGCTTTAGATAAAGCTTCTTGCTTGGTTCGAATTTTAGCCTCGATACCATGTGTCCTGATATATGCAGTGTTGACTTCATCAAGCAGGATTTGCAGATCATATATAGTCTCAGCCACGTCAGATGGACAAATACTGAGGTCTATTCGAGACAACAAATTCTTCATCGAAAAATAGGCCCCAGGATTATCTTTTAAGATAGTAAAGAGATCAGCCTGAAGGATAGTTTTGTTAACTTCCTGAAGAAGTTGGTCAAGAGAAGTGAGAGGGGCATCCTCTTTCGATTGGTTCGAATCTTCAGATTGAGTTTTGCTCGAAGACGAACCCCGTTGGGCTAACATCAACTTGAGGTACTTTAGGGGATTACTCATCTTCATCTCCTCTTTTTGTTCTTCAGATAAGGTTGGAGGGGTTGTTTTGGCAAAAACAATTCCAACAGGAACAAGAACTTCTACTTCTACTTGCATCCCATCATCCTCATCTTCTACCTGCACCTCCTCGTTTTCATCTTCTTGCATCCCCTCATCTTCAGCACCATCTGCAAAGTAATGGCTCACAGTATTTGTGTCGCTCTCTTCTTCAGACTGATCAGCGAAATGTACCTTTTTTGGAGAAGAGTCACTGGGAATGTTGATGACGGGAGTTTCGATCCCTGTGTTTGGTTCATCAGCCTCAAGGTCCTTTGCCAATGGAGGAGAGGCTGCCTGTTGATCTAAGACTTCAGCCAATGGAGGCGAAGTTGCTTGTTGATCCAGGGCTTCGACAGTTCCCACAGGGGTAGTTGCAGTAGATGAGCCTTTATTTAAAACATTGTCATTGGAGCCTTCTGGTTGGGGAGAGGCAGTAGATTTTTGGTTTTGGATGTTGGGAGGATCAACAGGAGCAGAAGGGGCACTCTGCATCAAAGATAAAGAGTCAACATAGTAAAACGTTATATAGCTTATTAGGAAAAAGCATCAAAGTAAAATTTACCTTCTGCTCATCAGAAGTTGTGTTACTGCCAATATGTTCTGAGACTATATCCTTCGAAGATGGAGATTCCGAAGGGCCTTTGGATTTGGATTTGGGAGCAGCGGCAGGAATTTCGTTGCCAGTTGGATTGATGGTTTGAAAAGCTTCACCAGATTGTTTGGCCTTCTTCTTTTTCTTTCGCTTGAGAGGCGAAACATCTTCGTCCTTCTCTGATTCGTTTTCTGGTTGAGCATCATCATGTTTCCGTTTCTTGGGAGATTTTGGGGGCAAGCCACTTGCCTAAAGTATGCAAGAGGACAATTAGTCAAGTTAAAGTAATTTCGACAATAATAAAGAAGTAAGTGAAGTATTACCTTTTTCTTTTTCTTCTTCAAAGTATCATCTTCGTCGACGGGAGGATTTTCGGTGGTGGTGGTTGTTGCCTTCGAGGTTGAAGTGGAGCCAACTTTAGGCACAATTTTTTCTTTCTTCAAAGACTTTAGATCAACAACTGAAAAGAATTTTTGAAACAGTTAAGTTAAAACAACATGACAAAATATATAAGGGAACTTCGATTTTTCTTCAGTTCCGCACCTTCGCCTTTTCGAGACGTAATAGACATGGCTGACAAGTCATAGCGAAGGTGCCCTCTGAAATTGTATAAATCATGTTTCACCCACGTTACCCTCTGGGCAGGTTTTTTGGCATCATATTCGCAGTTGCGAAAAATCTCCCTAAAATATAACCACCCAGGGTATGGGGGAAAAAAGGCCAAAGCCAGCTCTGAAGTAGGTAAATTTGGAAATTTAGGTGGTTGATGTTTAAAAGCCCACCCATACCTATCTTCAGGTTTTACATAAGGAGGACATCGAACTTTTGAAAGTTGTTTTTCAAATTTTTCTTTCAAAGTTTTTGCTGCGTCACAAACAGTTCGATGTATGTCCATAGGATTATAGACAATTTCAAAGTATTTTTGAAAGGCTCAAATTTCCTTGACGTGAGTGAGTCTACCTTTTTTGACATTCTCCTGCATAATGGAAAAAGCTGTTGTCAATTGCTGTTGAATTTCGATGGTGCTGAACATATTATTCGAATAATAGTTCGTCCACCAGGTGTAAAAATCTTTTGTTTTGTAGAAAGAGGGAGTAAAGTAAACTAATGTAAAATCAGCGAAACCCTCATGTTGTTTCTGCCTAACTTCGATCTCTTTAAAAGGGTAAGGCACCCCTGCCAGACATATCTCTCTTTTCCTGTCGAAAAGAGGCTCAGGTAAAATTTGACACAAACCAAACTGACGAGCCACAAAATTGGGCTGGTAAGCAAGGATATGTGCCTGACTTCTTACAGGAGTGATTCTGGAGGTAATTAATCTGGGAGTTAGGAAGGCGCGCCAGATATCCCTTATAGTTTATTCGAAAGCTTGCTCTAGGGCATGGTGAACCAAGATGGTCCACTTGAGTGACAAAAGGGCCATCAAGGATCAAATTTATGTTTCTTTGAAAAATCATCATATAATTGACAAAACACGCTTTGAAGTTCTCTTTCATCATCGGGGTTAACTTCAAGAATCTAGTTCCTCAATGTTGCGATTCGCAACATCGAGTGTTCTTCGTTAATTATCCCGTGGTTGATAGAGACGGTTCGAAAGTGGCTTCACCGAGTTGCAATAACCAAAAGGCCCAGAAGAAGATTGGTGCCACTTTGTAGGTTTTAGCTTCAACACCGCAACGCATATGCCTCATACAAGCGGTCGAGAACTCGATGCACTCTTCGACCGTGGTGTAGTTGATTTGCCAAGTAATGAATCGCTTGCCACTTGTAGTGATTTACGCGAAAACATATTTTGATAACCATAGCCGTAAACGCTATATGTTCGACTTTGAAACTTCTTCTACCGAGTGGTAAGGCAATGTATTTTGAAAATCGGCATGTTTAACATCGAAATCGATGAGGTTTTCATCCTCATCAGTCGAAAGTCTCTCCAATAGGGGAGAGCCCAGTAATGGCAGCTATATCAAAGAAGCTAGGTGTCAACATCCCACAAGGGAGATGAAAAGTGTTATAGGTACTATCCCAGAAATACAAAGAGGCTAGTAGAAAAGGGTGACTATAGCTAAAACCTAGTTTCGACATGCGAATTAGGTTAAGAATGCCTAGGTTTTCCCATTCCTGGGATTTTTTGTTCTCAATCTTAGTGAGCCAATCTTGATATAACTGATCAGATGTGGGGCATGAACGAAAGGGTTTAAAGTTTACAGTAACATAATCCATGTTAAAATCATCCCTTCTAAGTGTTGATATTATACCCTCACCAGTTTCCTCTAGGGTTCTGGGTAATTTAACAGCAGATTCATTGTCTTTAGGTTTTAACGGAACAAATTTATTAATGATAGGTTTTGTTTGGAAATAGGCGGGAAAGAATCCCTTTGTTTTTTCTAGACGCTCTGTGGATATCAGAGGACCCATAACCCCTAGGGTTTTATCAAAGACAGTAGTGAGAATGATTACCTGGGAAGCGTAGATAACTTTCTGTTCTGGGGTAAGTTTAGGAGTTGAGATGAACTCTTGGTTGTCCAGATTGATGATTTTACTCGCTGGTTTAATGTTGGAATCAGAGACTTGTTTTGACTTCCCAGATTTCTTGGATACAGAGGCTGGCACTGATGAAGAAGACATTGTTGGAGATGAAAAGTTTTTTTTCCTGATAATGAAAATATGGGTTTGCTTGAAGAATGAGAGGTATTTGGAAAAATTCAAAATGAAGAAGATGAAGTGTTTTTATAGCCTTCTCCAACGGTTAGGAAAATTTTTGACCTTTGGAAAAAAGTGGGACACGTGTAACTATTTTATTGAAAGGAGGAAAAGGTGAATTTTTCAACTTCCTAGGAAGTGACGTGTTGTCACTTGGGAAGTGATATGTTGTCACTAATTATTAGCCTTAAACTGCTGTGATAGCACGTTTAGGTATGTTGATTGGACATTTGCAGAAAGTTGGATACCTACTCTGACGTCATATACAATGTGATCATCATTGGTGTATCGAAATTTCATGGGACATTCAAGAACAAGTATTTCTTTATATCTATCGAAATAAATGTTCTTGAGGGGCAATTTGTTAGCTGGCAATTTCGATTGGAAAAAATTGGCAGAAGTAAGTGATATTTCGAATCAACCTGGGAGAAGAAGCTTTTATTAATAAATGTTGGTGAAATATAAAGACATTTTTCTGAAAAGAAGGGTTCTTCGAATGCCTGTGTTGGAACGGTCCAAACAGAGGATTAAGTCAAAATTCAAGTAAATGTAGAGTTCGAATTTCGAATAAGATTAAAGATTCAAATTTTAAATAGAAGCGCCATTTTGGAGGACGCGTGGAAGCCAGTGAACGAAGGAGGTTTGCATGTCTCAAACGTGGCGCAATGTTAAAGTAAGACCGTTAGGGTCAATGCACTATAAATAGGTGTTTTTATGTTAGATTTAGGTGTGTTCGTTTTATGTACTAAAAAATCTCAAATACTCAAATTACCGTAACTGAAGAGAAATTAGGCAAGGAGACGAAATGTACGTTATGAACATCATGATCCTTTACAATTTAAATACAAGTTCTTTTATATTCATTTCTAGTTTACTGCACTTTTATTCTTAGAGCCTTTCGATTTCCTTCCATGTCCTTATTTTACTTGCCTTTAAACACATTTATTTCTTCAGAAACTGCACTTTTACTTTTATCTTTTCGTTCAAAGCATTTTACGTGTCCAGAAACTTTTATCTTTTAAAGAATCTTTATCCTTACATTCAATTATCAACATTCAAGTTTAAATTCGAAGTCTTTCTTTATACAGTCAGTATATTTCCATAGACAATCTTAGAGAAGTCTCTTAAGGGTTAATTGAGATAATGGGTTTGAACATAGGAATCTATTATGACACATGTGTCCTAGGATCAATCTAGTCGATCCTGCAAGTAACCAATAGTAATTAGTAAAAATTGGAAGACTAGCGGTTGTTTACCAGAAATCACTGTAAACAACTATGTGTGGAGTTATGTCGTAGATTGATTAGGGATGTAATTCTACTGTTAATTGGATGTGAGAATGCATGATTTTTACGACATATGATATACCTTGTATGTGGGAAAATTTCTGGTTGATTGAGATTACAAATAGTGGGAACAGAACTGGTTTTTGGTGGAAAAACGCAACATGAGTCGACACAAGGACCTTTGCATCGATACAAGCTGCGTTTAATTTAAGAAAACAGGGGGCTGGAAAACTGCTTGTGTCGACACATACAACCATGCATCGACTCATGTGGCGTTTTTGGGAGTTTTGTATCGACACAAGAGCAACATGTGTCGACTCATACTGAAGAAAAATAGAAAAATGAGATTTTGCATAACTTATGAGTCGACTCATATGAAGCTTGTGTCGACACAAGCTGGTTTTGTATTGACACATGAGGTTTTGTATCGACCTAAGCTGGCAGGAAACACAAATGCTTTTGAAAACTATTTTGGTCATATCTTTGCGACCGTAACTCCGATTTAGTCGTAGTTGGTACCGTTGGAAAGATGGAAGCATGTACTTTCCTGTAAAAACATTCTTAATACCTAGTAATTGAATCTTGTTGGATTAATATGAATTTCTGTATAAGGGATTCGTTGTTATTCGTGGTTGCCCGTCGTTGATATTGTGAATACTTGATAGGTGTAAATACCATGTGTTGTGATTACCGTTGTATATGCATGATTATGCTGTGCTGTTTGATAGTGTTAACCGTGTATAGAATGATGTTGTGATATCATATTCCTTATTTGAATGTTGCATGCTTTATGTTGCGCATGCATATGCATTCTGGTGGTGGTTAATTCCCATTGTGTGGAATTGGACCTGCAGAGCCAATACTCGTACCCAGTGGTTTAGTGGTGGTGAGGCTAGATTCATGTCCCAGTGGTGTATGAGCGAATCGTTGATTAACGCTGTTTTCGAGGTGTGAACGGAACAGGGTGTAAATTGAGTTCACGTTTGGTACCACATGCATTGAGTCTGCATTGCATATGGAGTTACAACATGATATGATGGTTTCCAGTGTTATAATTTCATTGCTGTTGTTATTGTGCATATTGATCTGTGTGAATTGTAATTTTGTATTGTAATCTGATTATGCTAATGAAGGTGAAATAATGTATTAAACTGTTTTATTGTTTTAAAAACGTATAATGCATTTTAATTGTTGATGAAATCTCACCCTTACTTTAATGATTTCAGATTAAAGTTAGCAGCTCAGGAATTGGTGAGGATGGCTTATAGAGCTGTGCTAGTTAGTTACCCGGTGTTAGTGTCATGCTCTGATAGTTGTAACACTGGGGAATTTTTGGTTGAGAATTTTGTTTTGTACTCATTGTTCTTTGGTTATTTTTGGGAATACTTATGAATTGAAGTTTATTCCGTTTTGGTTGCTATTTTCCGCTGTGTAGACATAATTATTGGTTTTTGAATTATATTTTAATAAAGTCCTCAGTGAAGCATGACTACTGTTATGATATTTTTATATTTTAATAAATTATAATGCCCTTTCATTTATGTTAACTCTGATTTAAATGTTAATTCGCGGGGTAATTTAGAAGGGGTGTTACACATATCACCTTAAGGTTTTAGGTGAACAAGTGGTGTGTCTCCCCCAAAGTGTGTTGCTTAAATGGAAAGTCTTGAAGTTAGAATGCTCCTCGCTCGACCCTCCCTCGATTGTTGCGCAAATAACTGGTATTAGAGCCTTTGATTTCGAGATAGAGACCGACTTACTTGTATCGAAAGGAATCACCACGCGGACAAGGATAAGAGTCCCGCATGTAGGTAGAGGTGTCCCGTTGAAGAGTCAACAACGATACAAAGTGCGAGGGAGAGCATTGTGGTAGACTCACACCTGAGGGGGAGTATTGGAAATATTACAAGTGCGAGTGTGGGGAAATAGTCCCACATTAGTTGAGCATGTGGTGACTTGAGCATTTATAAGTGGGATAATCCACTCACCTATCACCTTAAGATTTTAGGTGAACAAGTGGTGTATCTCCTACAAACGTGTGTTGCTCAAACGGAAAGTTCTGAAGTTAGAATGCTCCTCGCTCGATCCTCCCTCGATTGTTGCACCAACAATTATATAATTTATCCTATAGACAAAATAGAGAAAAATACATGGTTTTGTCCTAAGAAATGTTTGAGTATCATGAATGAACACAACTGAATGAAAAGTATCTGAATGAAACAAAACAGAATAAAAATTTCATTCCATCATTTAATAGTATTTTCGAATAAAATAAGATAAATTCTCTATTCTATTCAAATCGAAAGAGAATAAATATGATTGTAAGTAAAAAATTGAAATACATATCAATCAGTCATGCTTTACTCCATTTGATTTTAATTGATCCAAACAATAAAATATAGTTTCATACATTATATTCCTTCACATTTGGTCCATCAAAATTTACACTCACATAGTCCTTTTCCTTACTAAAATATTTGAACAAAAAAGCCAACACAACTATAACTCTGATAGACTTTAACACACCATTGAAATTATTTAGGATATGTTTGAATCGGTGGTATGAGATTTTTTTTTTGAGGATTATACAATAATATGAGACAAATCGAATAAATATCTAAATAATAAAATAATATCTATATTCAATTTAGTTATGCTTCATTCCACTTAATTATGTTCATTTTTGTTTAATTTATACTCCACCTAAACATACCCTAAATAGCCTAAATGGTAAATAGAATAAATGATTTATAGTTTGATAAAGCTTTGGACATGTTTGTTTTAAAAAAATGAATTTATTTATTTTTTAAATGAATTTTTATAAAATTGTTATTTAAAATATTATAAATTCTTTTATATTCAAAAGAAATTATAATTTTTTTTAAACTATTTAAAATAACTTTAAAATTAAGTGACGTTGAAAATTTGATATTCTTAAATAATTTTAATAAAATAATAAAATAACTAAAATAACATTTTAAAAATAAATTTTTAAATCAAATTTAAAATTTACCTATTTCATGTGAAGTCACCTGGTTAGGAGTTACTCCTTCAATCTTGAAAAACACAGCTCGAGACTTGGCACTCAGAAAATAAATCAAATTTAAAATTTGAAGTTTTTACAAAACATATATATATTTTTTTGACTAGTACTCTGATTCTTGAAAAAAAGGGTCATAATAATTCGGAATTCGTGCCAAAAGGCCACGACACTGATGAAATATTGTTCCAATCTAAGAATCAAACCAAACATTTTCCGAATAACGAGGTTAACAATTTTACTAAATAAATTTATAATAATATATGTAATATGTAATACTATAAATACTATAAATTAATTAAAAAAAATTAGAAACAAAGTGCCCTAGTAAAAACCAGTTTCGTGGGCGACTCACCGTACCAGCAAACTGCGGAAGTGCAGTGCATCGCCTGAACCGGTACTTTCACTTCATGTTGAGATAAACCTCCGTCACTTCAATTTCTGCAACCTCACCGTACTCCCGCTTCCACTCTGAATCACCATGCTTCTGCTCTGCAAATCCGGCAGAGCATTTCTAACCTCATCATCAACAAGAGAAATCGGTAGGCAAATGTATTCCATACGAGCACTCTCCTCGCACCGAGAGGATCTAGAAATGAAAGATTTAGTTGATTACATCGATTCCTTGAAAAATTACGAGAAATCCGGGGTTCCTACCGGTGCAGGAACTGATTCCAACGACGGATTTGATCTCGGTAGAATGACACGCCTAATGGAACGTTTTGGTAATCCTCATTTCAACTTCAAGGTTCAATCTCTCACTCGTGCATTTGCAGTACTTTCCTTCAATTTTATGCAGTTGAAGTGAGTTGTAATAAGGGTTTTAGTTACTGTTAATTGTAGGCCGTTCATATTGCTGGGACAAAAGGAAAAGGATCAACGGCTGCTTATATATCTAATATTCTGAGAACTCAAGGTTATTCTGTTGGTTGTTATACTAGGTGAAGTTTCTTTATCATTTAACTTTTCTTTTTTACTTTTACATAACTGCAATAGCTTGAAATTGTCTTCAACCCATAGGTTCTTTATGATTGGTATATCATTGACCACATTTTTTTGTTTTGTTTCTCGAGCAGTCCACATATCCAGACTATCCGGGAACGCATTCTGCTAGGAAGGTCGGGTGATCCTATTTCAGCAAAATTGTTGAACAATCTCTTTCATAGGATCAAGCAGGATCTCGACCAAGCAATAAAAGAGGAAAATGGTTGCATAAGCCATTTCGAGGTGTTGAATTGTGGAATGTTGTTATGAAATTGATGTGTTAACTTAGAAGTTACTTTGATGGGGTTTTGTTGGAAATTTACGCGTAGTTGGATATTTAATGCGTCATAAGTTATGTTCACATAACTATCTTACGGATATGTTTCAGGTTTTCACTGCCATGGCATTCATCTTGTTTGCTGATGAGAAAGTTGACATTGCGGTCATTGAGGTTATTATCTTTCTTACTTCATCCAGAAAATAGTTGTTAGTTGTTTCAAGCTTGGTATCAAATGTTTCTTCTGATTGTATATCTATCACCAAAAGAATCATGAGTTGATGCTAACTTTTTGTGGCACCAGCTAGTGTATTAGGGCTTATTTGAGGTTGTTACATGTTGATATCAGCCTGATATCCATCTGAATTATTTGTTTAAGCAGAAATGTAAAGGAAGGCAGTAGGGGGGATGATAGGAAACAAATAATGTTGAAGAAGAGAGAGAGAGAGACTAAAATTTCGACCGTATATAGATGCAACCATGCAGGATCAGGGAGTGAATTCCCTTACAAAGTGTGACCCTTTTATTACAGTAGAGTAACTTAGTTAACTAGCATTTATACCAACCTATCCCTGGTCTGTACTACTATATAAATTCTAACTTCTAACTAACTACTGCTGCAATCTATTTTGTTTACCGACTGACCTGCTAACCATCTTGGTGCTTATTCCGTTATGTACTGATCTTCAAAACCATATTTTATTGTATAGGCTGGGTTAGGAGGTGCACGGGATGCAACAAATATTATATCAAGCTCTGGACTTGCTGCTGCAGTCATAACTACTGTAGGTGAGGAACATTTGGCAGCTCTTGGGGGTTTGTTGGAAACTATTGCAATGGCAAAGGCTGGAATCATAAAACAAGGCCGCCCAGTTAGGTGTATCTCTTTGTAGGTCTCATATTCATGTTAATATGATATGCTGAAATTGACATGTTATTTATTTCCATTTCTAAGTGAATTTGACAAATTTAGATCCAATTCGTTTTTTTGGTGAACAAGATACAATTCTTATGTAAATAAAAATAGCAGTTTTTGTTCTAAAACAGCGAGCCAATAATGATTTATGTAAATTTTTTTTTTTTTTGCTGTTAATCTATAGTCTTATGACATTTTCTAAGACAGATATTAAAAAATGTTAGTTAAGTTGCGCATTTTTTAAGGATGAAGTCAAACATTTCTTTTCATGTATTGTTTATATGTAATGTCTAAATACATATTTTTCTACAAAGAAATCTTGTTGCCAAGCTGTTGATTTACTTTGTTCCTTTTTAATTGTTGTATTTCTAGATTACTTTGTTTTAAGTATTACTTTGAAAAAGGCCTTTTTTCTCCTTCAATTTTTGGTGACTGAATTAATGTACGTTTCAGTTGGTGCTTGGTGGGCCGTTTCTCCCTCATATTGAGCAGATTATTCGAGAAAAAGCGGTAACCATGGATTCCCCTGTTGTTTCGGCATATGACGCTGGGAACAGCCTTGCAGTAAAAAGTTTCAGCATACTTAACGGCAAACCTTGTCAAATTTGTGATATAGAAATACAAACTGACAAGGACCTGAAACTGGTAAGAGTTTGCATTCTCTAGCTTTTAGTTTTTGTTCAGATAATGCAATGTAGACTAGGCACATACCTTGGTGGGGGTAGCTTTTGTCCAGCGGTGGTCACTGAGTGCTTGGGAGGCATCTTGGCAATATATTGTGCAGTTTCTGAGCTAGCATTATGCTAGAAACCAACTGATATACAAAAGGAAATAGGGAAAATCCTTTTGAATTATAGAATAATATCGCAGAACTTTGAGGGTTTGCACCTCCCCCTAATTCCAAAATGTCCCCTTTCCAATCTAATTCCAAGATAAACACTCTTCCCTATTTATTCTAAACATAAACACACAACATTAATAAAACATAACTGCTCCTAATACTATAATAATTTTCCACGAATCACTCCTAATAATATAATAATTGCTGCTTAAAAATATAATTGCTAACTAATGAAAAATCTGACACATTATTTAAATCTGACACATTTGTGGGAAACTCATTCTTCAAAATGGGGTTTGGGGGAAAGTTCATA
Organism: Vicia sativa; assembly: GCA_021764765.1. NCBI lineage: Eukaryota > Viridiplantae > Streptophyta > Magnoliopsida > Fabales > Fabaceae > Vicia > Vicia sativa. Next base: position 225,640,669 of record CM038795.1, on the reverse strand, counting down.
AGTATTGTTTTATTCTGTACTTGTAATCTATTTTTATTCCACATGATTCGAGTGAGTTATTCTCCGGAATCTCATGATTATAGTCAACATTTTACGTACATACTATTCAATGGAAGAGTCTAGAAGAGCTATTTATAAGTTCATGTGTTTGTGTTAGAAACCTAAATGAAGAAGCGAGCCTTGATTTAGAGTGGAGAGTGTACAAAAGGAAACGGGGAAAGGGAATGAAGGTTGATGAGCTGGCACAAGGAGAAATGAAAAGCATGTGTTAGTTAGTTGGCATAAAGTGTAGGATGGAGAGAGAGGAGGGCACGTAAGAGTTCTGTTAGTGAGATCACACTTTTTGGGTTGTGAAGGAGCCTAGTGCTAGTGGGGACTGATAGCTCTCTATCAGTTAGTTACTCTGTTTCTTTACTCTGTAATTGTTCACCATTATCACTACAGTTGCAGATTTTCCACAGTTGTTCTGTTACTTATTAATCTTTTTAGTTCACTATCCCATGTCTTGTATTTTTTGTCTGAATATTTTAAGAAATGCACCCCATCTCTGATCTCTCTACCACTTTACTAAGCTATTTTAACTGATTTTCAATCTATATTTTATTTTTGTTGATGGGAAAGTTTGAGTAATTTACTGGGTATTACTATTCATATAGTCCTGTAAGTTACATGATTTGAAGCTGCAAATGCCTGGTGATCACCAACTTCAAAATGCAGCAACTGCTACTTGTGTGGCACTCTGTCTTCGTAGCTTAGGTACACCTTTTCTGCTTTATGTTTGTCCTTTGTCTTCTCTTGTATGAATAGAATATCTTGCTACTCTAGTTCATAAGCTATTCGTGGTTAAGATGTGTGGATCACATCTAGGGTTTCCGTTAAATTTTTAGGCCTTTTTCCCTTGCAAACCTCTTACCAAATACCAAGCATTTATGTGTGCTATGTAATATAATGTCTCTTATATTTCTGTGCAGACATTGCTGTAAGTGTTTTCAACTGCTCCAACTCATTATTTTACTGTTTTCCCGCCGATCCATTCTCTGTCATTTTGACCATGACATATGGAATCAAAGTCTTTTGTATTGTGTTACGTAACACCATTCGTTAGCAAGTAACAAATAGATAATTAGTAGACACAAGTAAGTGGATAGGGTCTCAATAGGAGAGAGAAAAGAAGAGAGTAGCTAGTCATTTGAGTGAATTGTAACCTTTGGTTGCATACTTGAAGCTCTGCATTGTTATGCGGTGATCAAAATATTCCCATTTTTTTCAAGCAAATTGCCAGTTCATATTTCCTATTTTTAAGTATCATTTTTATTTAATTTTTTGCTTTGGTAATATTCTTCACTATCCCCGTGTTTCTTGGATGATCAGGATGGGTGATTTCTGATGAATCTATTAGGCGTGGTTTAGAGAGTACATACCTCCTTGGAAGGAGTCAACTCCTAACATCCGAAGATGCTAAGGTCTTAGGACTTACTGGAGCAACAATACTTCTTGATGGAGGTTGACCACTCTTCTCTTTTTGTTACCATGGGATTAACTGATGAATTGATCATTCTAACAAAAAATTAGGTTCATTTGCTTTGGAAATTTTTCTAAAAACCCTGTCAAGTTTTTTAAGAAAAGACAGGCATAAAATTTGGTAGTTTTCTATTGCATTGTACACATTGTTAATATTTCATGTTGTCCTTCTTACGTGTGAAAAAAATGGGCTGCCATTCACACCCAGTGGCCGTTTCACGAGAGTGAAACCATCTGGTCATCTCACTTTAGCTCTTGACTGGGAGCATGTGATTACTGCTGGTTTGCCCAATTTGCTTCTTTTCTTACTTCAAACTTTCTTGGGTTTCAATCATAATATGATTTTCCTTAGTTAAGGTAGTTATTTCTGCATGAAATAAGAAACCAGTTTTTGGAACAAAAAAGGTAAAAGCTTATGAAGCATGCCAAAATAAATGAAATTTGAATGTAATAGACATGAAAACGTGATGCAAGTTAACATGCATTATCTGTTTGACAGTTTATCTTTGTAAAATTTCTGACGGTATTGTGGAGTCTGTAAAATGCGAGTTCATAAATACAATAGTTATGATTGTGTGGATTCATCATGTAGCTCACACCAAAGAGTCTGCCAAAGCGCTGATGAATACAATAAAGGTGGCGTTTCCCAAGGCTCGATTAGCTTTTGTGGTTGCAATGGCGTGTGACAAAGATCATGCTGGTTTTGCTCGAGAGATTCTCTCAGGTAATAAAAATATCATATTATATTAAATATAATTTCATAAAGTGGAGAACTTTAGGAAGTGACAGACAGTCTTTTAATATTAATATGATAGTATAAAGTTTGTTGAATGAAGGAATAAAATGTTGAGTTAATTTGATTAATTAATTTATACCTCTAGTTTTAGCATGTGTATATTGCCTTTATTGGCCAAACGATTTAAACCATTGATTTAAAAATCAAATATCATCGATATATCAGAACCATGAAGTTGTTAATTGTAAATTTCATTCAATTGATTTTTCCAATTACTATTTATAATTCCATACTTTTTTTCTTTGAAGCACACTCATTTTAAAGAAGTCAAATGACTTAATGCAGTATGTAGTTTTTATTTTATTTTATTGAAGTGTATAAAACTAAGTATGTCACTTCATTTGTTCAGGGGCATTTGTGGAGACTGTTATTTTGACCGAAGCTGCTATCGCTGGAGCTGTAACTCGAACAACACCAGCTTCTTTGTTGATTGATTCTTGGATTAAAGCTTCTGAAGAACTCGATGTCGCCATTTCTCATGAAGGAATGACAGAATACAGAGAGTTATTAGAGGAACAGCCGGTAAACTCTGACAGCAATTTGAGTGATGGTAAGACCATATTGGCTACCGAGTCTTCATTAAAGGATTGCATGAGAGTTGCAAATGAGATTCTAAACAGAAGAAGAGATGAAAAAGGTGTTATTATCATCACTGGATCACTGCATATTGTATCCTCAGTCTTAGCTTCTCTTGCCGATTAATAGAAGCTTTTACTTTTACCTAGTGTATGATCATCATTCATTAGCAATGTACCTTTTTAGTCTCGAATGACTATTTCCTATTTAATAGGAACAAATAAAAATGTCATGTTTCTCAAGGTTTTGATAAGATTATTCAACCAATGTTTTTTACAATTAAATCTGAAATTATATTAATTTATATATATACCATAACTATCATAGGAAATCATGTTAGGTGGAATTTAAATTAGCCTACTCAATGCTTACTCACTTATAAACTTACAAATACGATATTAATCGAGAAATGTTGAAATTAATCACGTTTTTAAATACCACAATTTACCCTCTCTTATGCTTGAGGCCACTTTTCAACACATTATGTGCTCTTGTTTGTTAGTTTTTATGCATTTGTTACTTATGTAGAGATGATTTTTGATGAGTCATGGCACAACGGTTCTGAACAACGCTTTAACCTCAACCGAAAGTTGAAATTTGAAGCAATAGAAATCACAAAGAGTATACATTCAGAGTTGTAGGGCTTATGTGGCACCAATTTGAAAAAAGGAAAACATTTGAATCAAACAACAAAGATATAAGAACAAAGATCTAGAGGAAAAACTTTGCACTATAGTACACCACTACCAGTGACACCGCCGCCTGGATATCTGTGCCATTAGCCTTCCATAAGACACTTTGTCTCCCATATGCTAAATGCACCTGGTTGTGCATTGGTTAAAAAAGGAAGAATTGGAGGGAAACTTGTTGATTCATTTGGGCCAGAATTCAAGAAAATCTAAAAGCCCATCTAAGACAACACAAAAATTCTAGATGGAAATGACTATAAAAAGACATCTCGAAGGAAAGAAAATGCAAGAAGGTTCAGTATTTTAGAGAAAGAAACACTTAGTGAAAATCAGTCAAGCTAGTGTGAGCTTTAAAAAAGTGGAGTTCTTCTCATCATATCAAGTGTATGCTTTTAATATCTGGCGTGACAGAGGCCGTCTCTTGCTGATTAAAGATGGCAAGAAGATGAAGACGTTACTCTTAGATTTTCATTTCTTTTTTATTATGTGTTTAAGAATGTTTAACTTAGGATCAAGTATTGATGCATGTACTGAGATCATTTGGAGCAAAACCGTTTTATGTTAAGCAATGTGAAATTAATATGAAATAGTTATTTGTGTTAAGTGATTTATTGTTAGTGTTTTATTATATCATGTGTTAAATTTTTATAAATTTGATTCTTTGAATGATCTACTTAAGAAAAGATATATGTTTGTTGTAGTGAGAGATCCAACAAAAAATAGATTTCATGATAAAGGTAATTAAAAATAATAGAATAGATATATTCACTGAATTGTCTACTTTAGAGATAAAGAGTTACAATCATATATGTCATTCAAAATAAAATACACATACATTAAAATTACTAGCTAGGCTCAGAGATTTTTCTAATTTACTGTATATATATTTATGTTGTTGTAAATATACACCTCAATATTACTTTTTGACTTCTTTTAGAATGACATAGCTCATTATATACACACAATAGACAAATTTTCCAACATGTTCTTCATTATTGTACTCATCTACTCTTATTAAACTATTTTGTCATTGATTACTCACACTAAACACGTGACAATCAACTATTATTATTATTTTTGCTCATGCTCATTTATTAAAGAAATTTTTACAAATCAATCTAGTTATTTTTTACTCTCCGCGGATTTGAGATCCTTACTATTATATAACTTGATATTTTAAACAAACATATTTACTTGCACGTGACATTATTAAGCAACAATATCATTGTACCTTTGGGAGTATCATGACACCTTACAAGTTATTACTATTCTTAGGTTCACCCAATTCACTCGTAACTATGTCATACGTTGGATTACATAAGCCATGTAATAATGAACATGGCTCTCCCAAATTACTAATCTATGCGTGCATATAAGTATGCCAAAAAATCCAAAATCAATTAGAGAAATAAAATTTCATTATTATAAAAATCCTAAAAGGGAATATGATTACAAAAGACATATTATTATAAGTGAATTTCTTAATCGGAGTGCACTCCATAAAAATCCTAAAATATCTCTAGAAATCGAAAGTTCATTTCTGATTCGCACCATATTTTGAAATATTTGGGTGAAAACCAAAAATATATTTATGGTTTCAAACTAAATAATATAATATTAAGAATTTATTCCAAATTTAATCTCACATACACGCTTATTTAAAAATTACATATAGTTTAAACCGGAAGTATACTTCCGGTTTACATTCAACCCTGTTTAACGCGATTTTCAAGATATAGGATGCGAGCCAGAAGTATATTTCTGATTTCTATGAGCATTTTAGAAAATTCATGTGGTGCACAAGAAAGTTATGGGGTGTGTTAAAAAATCCACGATTATAAAACCAGTTATAAATATAACATTAAATTCTCTAGAGTGAGCATGGTCTCCTCATTTGGAGAAGGTTTGGTCTTCTCATCTAGAATGGGTTTGGCCTCTTCATTGGAAGTGAACGTGGTTTCTTGATCTACAATGGGCATACCCTATTCTCTAGAAAATGGTGTGTTCTCCTCTACATACTTTTTCACCAAACCCCGTCATTACCATGTCAGAATATCAAGGGTTCAATTCACATGCATGCAAAGTAGTAGAGGGATTATATTGAGTCTTCCTTCTCAAGACAACTTATCATCAAAACTTTAATGATAAGAACAAATGATTTTTTTCAAACCCCTCAACTGATAGGTTAAACCATCACCACTTAATTAAACGATTTAGAATTAACGTAGCTTTAATCGCCTTAACCTCTTCGCCCTTACAGCCCTCATGTTTTAGGGATTGTGGATTGTAATGTCTCTCTTTAACCACCCCGTCCTTACAAGCATCATGTTGATGAACTTTGGACGATAATGTTTCTCTTTAACCACTTTACCCTTACTGACCTCATGCTTGAGGGACTATGGACCATAATGTCTCTCCTTAACCATTTCACTCTTACATGCTCCATTCTTGAGGGACCATGGACCGTAATGCCTCATTTTTGCATTATGATCAAGGCCCATTTTGTATTAACGATCTTATCTCATTCTCCTTTAACTTGTAAACAATTGAGAGAGGCCTCTAAAGAAATTAGGCGGAATCATACACGCATTGAATATGCGGGCAAGCTCGCCACACTCCCTCTATATAAAAGGAAATAACTCATTAAAATATGTTTCTTACAACTAATGAGACTATTCCCATCACAATAAAATAACCACGATCTCCTTAAGATCATTGACCACGTCTCGTATATTGGAGGAATAAGTCACATATTACGTCAAGTTGAATGTGACCGACATTATAAATAAAGAATCTGACATTTTAAAAAAGATGGAAGAAAATATAAACATCTAATTCAAGAATTAGATTTAGATATCACTTATTCTTTTATTACAAATTTAATTTAATCCTTCTTTTATTTAGGGGTGAAATTCTTTTAAATTTTTTTAAGACACTAGATGATTTGAGGGACAAAAATTCTAATAAATATTATCATTAAAGAATAATAAATGAATGATGTACTCACGTAAAACTCACTCAAATACAAAATTTAAATTTATATATTTTATTTTTGAACATTCAATTCTATGGCAGCGGGCTAATACAAAAGTAGAAAATGGCCAATATCAAGCAAACACGTAGTTTGGAACATTGAATTCAATAGTAAAATGTGGGACTAATACAAAAGAAGCAAGCATGTAGTTACTAATAATGAAAAACAGAGATATAATTCAAAATTTGTCTTTGCATGAAGTACATGCAACGAAATGCCAACAATAGCATTCAAAATTGTTGTTGCTAAAGTGTACTACGCTTTTATTTTTTTCATATATAAGTAGGCCACATTTATGTCGTTTATGCAAGATTGTTTTTTATATTTTACAAAAATAAAAGGTTCATTCAACCAGTACCACTCTCATAACTTCCACACATGGTACTCTTCTATATTGATGTAGAATTGATTCTAGTAAATCTTGAAGTGTTTGATTTGTTAAAATTAGAATTGATTCTGTCTCAAGAACTGATTCTATTTGAAGTTCTTATTTTTAGGATTGATTCTGGATAATTTTTACACTGAAATTTACTGTTCAACTCACTTTTACATAAATGTATCCAAACATAAATCAATTCTACTAAACTCAATTATGTTAAAATCAATTATACCAAACTCAATTCTACTAAAATTAATTCTTTTCACCGCCAATCCAAACATACGTGACGGTGGATAGAATTGATTTTATTAGAATTGAATTTGATAATTGATTTTTACAAAATTGAGTTTAGTAGAATTGATTTATGTTTGGATATATTTATGTAAAAGTGAGTTGAATAATAAATTTCAATGTAAAAATTATCCAGAATCAATTCTGAAGGTAGAAGATACAAATTCTAGTTTCAAGTAGAATCAATTTTGGAGACAGAATCAATTTTACTTTTAACAAACCAAACACTTCAAAATCACCAAGAATCAGTTCTACATCTTTATAATTGATTCTGGATCTTGTAGAAGTGGAACCAAACACTCGCTTAGATCTTTAGCAAAAAATCTAAAATAATTTTAGAATTCAAATATGTATATTTGAACGTACCTCATTTTTTTTTACGAAAAGAGTGGTTTCAGATATGCATATCCGAATATACATATGAAAAAAGTGGTTTCGGATATACATACGAATTTTTAAAAAAAAATGTGTTCGGATATGCATATTCGTATATATCTCATTTTTTATGAAAAAAATAATTTTGAATATGGATATCTGAATTTTCCTCAGTTATAAAAATTTAAAATACAATTAAAAATCAAATCAAATAAAATTAAATATTCATATATTTTTTTAGATTTTTTCGAAAGTATGAAAACATAAAAATAAATCAAATACAATAAAAAAACACGAAATTTATGGTTTTTTGGATGAATTGACACGGGAAAGTTTTAATTCAGAGTCAATTTTTTTGATTATTAGACTTTTACGTTAGATTGTGTAAATGTCAGAGATACATAAACTCTAGAACACCAAAATTATTTAATTATATTTTATTATTATAAAGTATATCAATTATTATATTTTACTATTATAATTAGAAATTTAATTATTATATTTATTATAAAGTCAATTTTTGAATTTTTAGTGATGAAAATCACCGCTATTAAATATATTAAATGTAGAGAAATTCTCATTTAATACTAATATGTGAAGTTGCACATGAAATGGCAGGCACCTTTTCCTATGTATATCACGAAAGGGACTAGAGATCTTCTAAATTAATAACAGCTATAAGACAAGAATATAAGACAAGAAAATAGAACAATAAAGTCATATTGCATTTTCTCTACTACTAGTGGCCGTTTAATTATTGCTCATGATGGATATTATTTCGGTTCACTCAAAATTTTCAATAAAACCGACCAAATTTGAATAGCACAATCTAAATCACTTCTACTTGAATATGAAAAATATGTAGTTTTTAACTATAGGACCGCACCCCAAAGTCACCAAACACTTTCTTATACGTACAATTGAAGTGTTGAATAAATTATTGAATAGTTGAATGTTTATAATGGAATGTTGAATGAAGTGTTAAAAATGATGTAGATTAATTGGTATTGAAAAGATTCAACATGTTAAATGAGAGAGAGTGAGTGTCACATACAATATTTTGCAAAATCTTATTGGTTGTGATTATATAGATTTTTAGTGTTTTGTGAATGGTGGTGGGGTAAAGTGTTGAGTTTTATTAAACAAAACTATTGTAGTGAGTAAAAATTGAATGAATGTTGAATTATTAGGTGAAAGAAAGAGAACATGATGTGGATACTAAGAAGTTAAAAAGTTGCATGTTGAATAATAAAACCATTGTACATAATCTTATTTGTCTGGATTTATCCAGCGATTTTATCGAGAGCGGTTTTAACCACCGCTCATATATAAGTGTGACCAAACGCCACAATAAAGTAATGTGTTTATTAAACTACTAATCTTATAAATACACTATATTTTTGGTTCATCAAAATCTCTTATTGGTGTAAAAGAGAACATCAACGACGACCTTCATCATCATCTCACTAATTTTCTATTCCATGTTAGAATTGTGGTTTCGTGTGTGAGAATTGTTTCTTAATTTTCATGAAATTTCATGTTGAATTTCTCAGATATTTTCTATTGTGTCGCCGCAACTGTTTTTGTTAACCGATTCAATCACTATGCATTTTCATAACCCTCAATGACGATGCCTTCTAGAGCGACTCAATCAACCGATAGCGAGAGCATCACCACACCAACTTCACCTTCTTTTACTCCATTACCTCCCAACATCTCCTCAATAACCTGAGGATTATCCCAACTGAAAAAACCCTTAAGAATAAAACGAAGAGACATGCCTCAAAATCATAGGCAAAGATTGAAGAGGGTATTTCGAAGGAAGAAAGACTCATTCTCGGGTTTTGAGACAACAAAAGGTAGATAATATCTCCAACAAATTAGTACCAGTGTTGGTGATAATGACCAATATACAAGATGAAATTGCCAAGAAGGTACTACTGAGTAGGATGAAGAGGAGGATCAAAGGATCTAAAAGAAACTAGTTTGAGGAGCTCCTTAATGTTTTATAGGAAAACCAGACTACGACTTATTCAAATAAAGGGGAACACCTTTTAGGCTCACCTACGGGACCGAGACCGTTCTTCTAGATGATATAAGAGAATTTCGCTATAGGAAAACACATTACTTACAAGTGGAAGACAACTTGCAAGCAATTCATGAGGTGATGGAGTTTCTACAACGAAGGAAGAATAGACCAATTCGAAAAACATTGATTTGTGGGTGTTATTTTAGTATATGTGTTGTACCCCAAAATTTACCCTCTTAATTTCGGTATTTATGGCTTACAATTGCATCATCATAAATATACATGCATACACATGCATATCTTTGACTACATGGAGTCGCACCTGGTTTTTTGATCGGTTATTTTAAAACAATGAAGTCGCCACCTAATTTTATTTGTTCTAAAAAGAAACGGGAAAATATAGATAAAACCCGCGAATGAAGGATAAGGCGGTCTACGAGACCAAAAGATACAGATTCAGGAGTCGGTTATGCAAGGGGAATGTATTAGCACCCCTCACATCCATCGTACTCGATGAGACCCGTTTAGTTTTAAGTGTATGTGTGTATATTCGCTAACTTCTAAACTATGATCGAAAAATAGGAAAAAAAGAAAAGGGGTTTGTTCATTATTATTTTGAGTTTGCCGCGGTTTCAAAACCTTGTGCCTACGTATTCCCTCGTGCAATGGGAAAGTCAAAACTCCGTAGTTATTCTTGAAAATGTTTAAGTTGGTTGTATTGATTTTATAAGAAAAACCGTGCATTAGAAATTTCAAAAGTTTGAACTTTGACTTGTTTAGTTTGTTTGAAAAGCTAAGTCTTCATTCGTATTTGAAATGGCTACTGCACGCTCTTTGTAAGAAAAGAGCTTTGAGGATCGCATATGAGCGAAAAAAGAGTTTGGTGAGTTGAGTTATTTTTATGTAGGAGACGAGTATCAGATCATAAGCGTTCAACGGATAACGCCCCAAGTACTCGGATGAGTGAACAGAACCATCCTAATCATCTTTTTCTACCCAAAAGTTTTATTAAGAAAAAGTGAGGCGAAACAAAGTCCGCTTAATTAGGTTCATTTAAAGAAACCAAACGTACAATCGAGGGTCGAAACAGGACTGACTACCATATATTTGGGAAGAGAGAAGTAAAGTATTTATTTGGGAAAATATTTGAAAAGAAATTCGACGTTGGATCGAGGTTTGAAGATTTTTATTTATGAAAGTGTTTTAACGTTGGTATATGGACCAAGAGGAATGATTCGGGTTATGATTAAGTATATGAACTTAATTAATCTCGTGAGGATAGGTGCTCCTACCCCCAACTATGAAACCCTTGTGCATGGATGGTTTGTGTATGAACCAAATTATTCGGGTTATGATTAATCAAAGCAACAAGGGCTTTGATCAACCTCGTGAGAATGGCCATGCTCATTCTCAACTATGAGACCCTTATGGCATACGAGCAAATAAAAACGAAATTGTTTTATGCTAATTGTGTGTGAAGTGTACAATTGTGAATAAATCATACAAGCATGCAAGAGCAAATAAGTAATTATCACACAATACAATTCTAAAAATTTAAATAATTATTAGAGTAGATTTTTTTTATTTGATAAAAAATCAATTAATAATTTAATCAACAAATTGTCAAATAAAAACTATCATAAAACTAATTTTTATTTAATACATCAACCCAAATTTATTTGCATAATTAAATCAAGTAATAAAAAAAGGAGAAGGGTTTAGAATGAGTCTGTTGCAGCAAAATCTGGGGGGTGCAGTAAGAAATCCAGCAAGATAATAAACCCAGGCCCAAATAAAGGGCGAGGTCTGGAAAATCCCATGCAGGAGGCTCTAGAGGGTACACCGTGAGGGGTTCATTCTGCCCGTTCAATGAGGATGATGAGTACCTTGCAATGATCTGACGGATGGAATGTAGCTGATGATAATAAAACTTTGATCTGAAGGTTGAGATTTGAAGGCGCATGGTAAAAAGAGCAGGGAGGCCCACGTACATAATTAATCAAATTAATTAATGGGTGGTGACACTTGTCACCATCCCTATTCCAACACCTAACCTCTTTATTAGTAGTAATAAAACAAAATTAAAAAAAAAAACAAAACAAAGAAAAAAATTAATTAGAAAACAAAAGCTCTCTCTCTAAGATCGCACGCTCTCCCTTCTCTCTAGCATGAACTCGCTGGAAGCGACGACCCGGCCGCGCTGGAAATTGCCTTACGGCGGCGGCGGCAGTCAACGATATTTCGTTCTCGATTCTGATTTTTCTATACATTTTTTGCTCCGTCTCTCTGTTCTCTATCCTCATCCATGGCTATTTTTGTCAAATTCTTGATGATTTCTCCTAGATCTAAAAGGGGGTGGCGAAAACCCTAAGTTTGTTTTCTCAAAAAAACAGTGGCGATGACAGTGTTTTATAATGAATCTAAACAAAATGAAGAGGAAAAGGAAGAGGAATCGGAGCCTTGGTCTCCTTATCGTGCCGATTTGGAACCTTAACGGTGAGATCTCTCTGATTCTTTGTATTCTGACTCGGTTTGCTTGTGTTCTTCTTCTTGCCTTTTTTGAAATTCTGAAGGGATTGTAGTGTAGGAAAATGATGAACAAAGTTAGGGTTTTGCAATCTGTGTTAGGATCTGAACTTGAAATTAGGGTTTCTTTGTGGTCGTTTCTTGGGTTTGTGAACAGTTACCTCCGCCTCGAAATCTGTGCCTTTTAATGTCTTTTATAATGTGATGAAAATTAGGGTTTGTGATTGTCTCTATGTTATTGGACTTGTGATCTTTTTGGAAAAGGGCTTGGACGATTTTTTGCATTGGGCCTGACATGTTCTGACATATTACTGATTCTTGGTGATTTTTTTGACTTACTGTGGTAACTTGCAGTAACTTGTTGGAACTTTGTAATTTTGACTTTGGTTATTGTTTGGAAATGCAATTCTGATTTACACCCTTCGTTTTCTGTGTATGTTCAACCATGATGTTATGCTGAGTTGTGGATTCTCCTCTTTATTGTGAACCAAAATTAATTTTGATGATTTGCAATATGAGGTTTCTTGGCCAATGATTAATCTTGAAGTTTTGAGGCTTTTGTATGCTTGAACCATGATTGAAACCCCTTAATTTCTGATTCCTTAGCACAAACCCTCATGATGAGATTGAATAGAAACTTGCTGAAAATTCCTTAGTCTAAGTTCAAAACTAATTGATTGCCTGCTAACATTTTTTATTCTTGTTTCATGTACAATGATGATGAGGAAGGCAAGGCAAAGAAGAGGAAACCGTGGCAATAATGTGAAGTTTGGAGATGGAGCTTTTGAGAAGAAACCTCGAATAAATGAAGAATAAAACACCATAGGATGTATTAGGATTTAAGATCTTTGGTTAGGTTCTTGTAAAAGATAGGCTTGTAATTGTTAGGAACCTTATTGAATTTGCAAAAGTTTGGAGTTTTGAGCTTGTAGAACTTTGTAACTCAGATGCAATCCGCTTTTTCAAAATTCATGCACTCTTGAAACTTGAATTTTGAAACTTGTAATTTGCAATTCGAGCTCTTTTGATGATGTATACTTCTCAACAAAAACATCTAGAAATGAATGAGTTTTGTTTGAACCAAAGTATGGTGTAATTTCTTCAATTCTTATTCTCACACTTCTAAAAGGTCTTGAAAAAAGATTTCTTCAATTTTGAACATTTGACAATAGGAATGGTGAACAACACTTGGAATCACAAGAAACCTCAAGAGATAATACGACTTAGGCTTGTTTAAGAATGAGAAGAAGAGAACAAAAGGGGGAAAGAGAGCAGAAGTTCTAATCGTTAGGCAACATAAGTTCTGACCTTTAGGCAACAAAAGTTCTGACCTTTAGGCAACAGAAGTTCTGATTGTTAGGCAACAAAATTTCTGACAGTTAGGAACAGAAGTTCTGACCTTTAGGCAACAAAAGTTCTGACCTTTAGGAACAAAAGTTCTGACCTTTGGGCAATAGAAGTTTTGACCTTTAGGCAACATAAGTTCTAACCTTTAGGAATAGAAGTTTTGACCGTTAGGCAACAGAAGTTCTGACCATTAGGCACATAAGTTCTCGATTTAAACTGACTTTTGGTCAACTTAAATACGACTAATGATGCAGATGTGATGAGTGAACGATTATTTTATGTCAATGACCTAATGGGAGCGTATGCAGGTGAATGTGAAGCCTAAACCAGATAAAATCGAGACATGAGAGCAAATTTTGAGGTGCAACACATAGTTATTAGGTTCTAAGCATTTCAATTGTGGAAGAAACTGTGCGTTTCGGCTATCTTAGGTTGTTTTTGAACCAAAATCGATATTTTTTGGTTCGTATGCTTGATACAAGATTTTCTGGCTTGAAAGCTATTTTGGTTTGGTTCCACAGGCCATGCGATCACGTCAATATATTCTCCAGTTCATTTGTTCAGATCGGAGGCCGTTTCGTCAAGAAAAAAATTTTAATTGTTAATTTCTCAATAAAGTGAGTTTTGGGTTTTTGGTGTGTTTCGGGCGCTCCGGAAGGCATATCTCTCACCTCGTCGGGTATTTTCTGATGATTTTCGGCCGGATAGTCCCTCTCACTATTATCTACAACTTTCGTTCACAAGTCTAAAGCAAATTGCATGAACAAAGTCTCCAAAGAAATTGATTTTTCAAGTGGAATAAACTGAATTTTAGTGACGTACCGTGTTCTCGGCGCGCTAAAAAATTCATAACTCCTAGTTGTAAAATTTCAAAATAGAGCAGGTCCGGTGTCTAAAATTTCATATAAAAGTCCTCTACGACTCTCATGAATAAGTTCAGAGCCAATTCCTTACCATTTAAGAGCAGTTTTTTATTCTTTGGAATTGATTTTGAGACGAACCGAACATTTTTCATCAAATACACGAAGTCCAAAAAATCATATCTCGCTTGATTTTTATCCAAAATGAGATGGGAACAGTGCCAAAAGTTCACAAATTCTATTGGCTTCATTTGTTACAGAGACTTCGAGTTCGGATTTTGATCAGAAGACGCTCGTTCGAGGCAATTTCTTCGATGAGCGCAATAAAAATTTTGCACGTGTCAGATGCCCGAAAAGTGTGCTGAAACTTCAAAAATTCATATCGCCTGGACCGTTCGTCCTATTGATTTGAAATTTTTGACTCTCTCTAGTAATTTTGCATTCCGGACATTTTTCGTTTAGAGTCCGATTTCAAATTCCGTACGGATTTTGTGGTTTGATACTGTTCACGAAATTTTGGTGGACAAAGGCAATTTGAGCCCAATCTTGAGTTCAATTTCATTCAAGGAAGTCTCATATAAATCAATTTTCGTTCTCAAGAATCAAATCAAGCTTTTCTTCAAATTTTCTCAAGAACATTCAATAACATTGAACGTGTCGAGGTGACAAATTGAAGTTTTCCTCTCTTCTTATACAAGCTTGCGCCCCCTCTCCTATTATCTCCCCTCCGGTTTTCTTCGATTCGGCATCGATGATCTCTTCTCTCTGTTCTCCTCTTCGTTTCGACGGTTAGAATCCTTGATTTAAGCACGTTTGTAATAATTGATTCTTGAATAAGCACTTTTCTAGAATTGAAAATTAATCAAGATTTTAGTTGAGGAATTGAATTGAGATTATGGATTAGGTTGTGAAATTTTGATTTGATGTGATCATAATGTTGAAATCCAGAATTGGATAATTTAAAAGCACTTATTGATTAATTGATTTTCATAAGGAAAATGCTTATTCAATTGATTGATTGTCGATACTTTTGACTTGTTGACATGAAAACTTGAATGACTGGTGATTAGCTTTAGGTTTGAACCTTGATCCATGCTCAAATACTATGTGTAAATATGTGCATTCTAGGTGTTTGTGAAAATGTTTAGGCCGTCGAGCTTCGATCCCAATGCACAATTTCCTTCAATTTTCTTGTGTATAAATTCTCCTTGTTAGGATGATAGTGAAATCGATATGAATTTGACTTTTATTCGACAAAATTTTGTTCGCAAAACATGTCGAGGTTTAAAAAACGTATGGCAAATTCACGCGTCGATACACTCCTTCAAGGAGAATTTGTCACTTGATTTCTTTCCAATTGGCCTTCCGTATCGTTCTATGGATATTTTACTATTTCAAGCTTTCCAACGATATAAACCATGCACGAAACGGTTTCCCGAAGCATGAGTTATGACTTTTCAAAGATTCCAAAAAGTAAAAAAAAAAACTGCTTCGGGGAACCCGGTTACCCAATTTTGAAAACTCGGTGCCCATATAACATACTTTGATTCTGCCTTCGTGCAGAGCTGGGGAACCCGGTTACCTAGTTTTGGGAACCCGGTTCCCACATAATATGTTTTGGTTCCGCCTCCGTGCAGAGCTGGGGAACCTGGATCCCACTTATTGGGAACCCGGTTCTCGCTGTTCAAATTTCCAAAATTCTTATTTTTACTATGCTTTCTCCAATGCTTTCTTCAAGCTTTCTTCTACTATTTCTTGCATCAATATTCCTTGTTATTTTTCATCTATTGCATTATGTCTAGATGTGGTATAGGTTGATTATCTCATTGCTTACATATTGATACATGTTCATGCATTTCATCCATAAAAATGCATTTAATACATGAATAAACATGCATGTTTTTGCATTCATTTCAATTCTAACTTTTTTTTTGTTGGATTTTTTGCATTTCATTTGCATATTCATAAAGTAGAATTGTATGCTTCATGTATGGATTTAATATCCAATTCTCTCTCATTCTAAAATGCAAAACGAATGAGGATTAGAAATTAAATCGACACATGATTTTTACTTTCAATAAGCATGTTTATGCATTTTTGTTCATCAAATCTCGTCTTTCCTCAAAGGTCCAAGGTAGCAATACTTGTCCCCAACATTTTGGCACATTATAAAACCGTTTTTAAAGGTTTCGGAACCAAATTTTAAGTGCAACGTGCCTAAACAGAGTTGCTGCGCCGTCACTTTAAGGTCCAAAAAATGCCACTTCCACTTGGAATTAAGTAAAACCTCTCACGTTTTTTATTTTGTTGACGTTTTTGCAAGCAACCATGCAATTTTCAATTGATTCCGAGAAGTTGAATTTTTAGCTCCGATTTTGGAAAACGGTCTTCCCAAGCCGATTTTTGTGATTTTATTTCACTTTTCGCATGCTTATACTAACTTATCATCATATTCGCAATCAGTTTTGCATTAAGTGCTTTATTTCTAGCACTTGCTTTGTTAATTCTGACACTTTATTTCATGTGCGAGGTACATTGAACACTTACATTTGAGATTTGGATTTGTAGCATCCTTATTTTGCGCATGCACACATGCGTGTGCTTTCTACTGTCTATTTGTTGGATTTACACCTTTCTTGCAGGTTATCTAATCGTTTGAGTATGCACGAACACACATTCCATTTCTTGTTTATGTATGAACGCGCAACTTTTGTCTGTTTGTTGGATTGACACCTTTCTTACAGGTTATCCAATCTTGAATGCGTACGAATGCACATTCTAATGCTTGTATGCGTACGAACGTGCATACTACTTGTGTTTTGTTTGGACTTACACCTTTCTTGCACGTTATCCAATTGTTTGTATGCGTAGGAACGCGTATACTATTTGTCTGATTGTTGTGGATTGACACCTCTCTTGCAGGTTATTTGATTGTTTGAATGCGTATTAACGCGCATTCTGTAACACCCCCTTCTAATCACCCGCGTTTTATAAATAATAATCAGAGTATTTAATCATAATCAAGAAGGCGTCACAATTTAAATAATAAAAATTTGACCAAACAGCGTCATGCTTCACTGAAGAATACTCATCA
Source organism: Vicia sativa (assembly GCA_021764765.1). Taxonomy (NCBI): domain Eukaryota; kingdom Viridiplantae; phylum Streptophyta; class Magnoliopsida; order Fabales; family Fabaceae; genus Vicia; species Vicia sativa. The sequence continues at coordinate 225,623,152 of CM038795.1, read as the reverse complement.
ATTAAATTATACTCAAAATTATGTTTAACAGCGGAAATGAAACATAATTAAATCCCGAATACTTTACTCAACAGTTATTCCAGGATAATCAATCAACAAAATTCCAAAATTATTAAAATATCCATAAAAGGATTCCAAACAATCGTTTTCCCCCAGTGTTACATCTACCAGAGCACGACACTGACACGCGGACAAAGACTCGAATCTAAGGGTATCCTCACCAACTCCAAGCGCCTAATCACTCGGATCCGAAATGTTAAAGTAAGGGTGAGATTTCAATTCAATATAATATGTATTATACGTTCTTAGATCCAACAGATTAATTGAATATATTAGTTCATCAACCAACACAAGATCATAAACAATACAGAAACAATTCACACAATGATCATGTATAAATATCAAACAATGGCAATTGTAACACCGAAACCATCCTAACATGTTACAATTCCATATGCAATGCACTCTATGCATGTGGTACCAATCGTGAACCGCTCACCCATCGCCTGCTTACTCGTGGAAAGACAAGGTAATCCATGATTCACCCACACCATTGGGTCAAGAAACTAGCCTCACTACCTCTACCTGTGTCTCTTGGCTCGCAAGCTCACTTCCGCACAATGGGAATGAACCAATTAACAAATGTATATGCATGCAATCATAAAAGCATGCCACATTATTCCATCGATCATAATAAATCAACATAGCCAAACGATGTCATTTCACCAATACATCACTATCAAATCACAATGGACATCAAAATACAACATGATATACATTAGTTCTCATCCGTAACTCGGACCATTCTCATTGATTACTATCTTCCGATTTAAATCCATATTTTCAAAAATCGAACTCGGCTCTTTTAAAATAATTTTCAATAAAATAATATTTTCTTTTCCAGGAGGTAGAACTTTAAATTTAAGAAACAACGCCAAAACGGCACGAATCGAGTTACGGTTTAGAAAATATGCATTTTGAAAACTTAGAAGTTTTGGAAAATACAGTGGTAACCGGTTCCTCACCGGAGAACCCGTTCCACAATTTGAAAAATACGCCCCTGGAATTTGTATGGGAACCGGTTCCTCCCACAGGAACCGGTGTTTTCAAAATAGAGTCCCCTGATTTTGTATGGGGAACCCGGTTCCTCCCAGGAACCGTTCCTGTGTACAAAATTCCTGCATTTGAATTTTTGGAACCGGTTCCTCCCCACAGGAACCGGTTTCCACGACCGTAATGCAATATTTATCATTTTGACAGCTTTATGCATCCATAACCATTTCCAAACTTTCAAACACGAATTATAATATCATGAACACCATTCTAACACCATTTCACACCATTTTGACATCAACTAACATATTTTATCCATTCCTAATTATCATCTGACACACTAGTGATCAATTTTCCGTCCACTGACACAATTAGGGTTTCATACTATAATCTACCATTCCAATTCCTAACATACCCAATCATCCCATTGGTTCCCAAAACCCATAAGACATATTAACCAAATAAATCACCCTTACCTCGCGATGATTCTCCGGGCCGGCTTTTCCTCTCTTCTTCTTTCTCCAACTCTATGTGAAATGATTTTCCAAAACCTTCTCTTTTTCCTTTCTTTTCCTTTTATATTTCCTTTTAATATTCCAATTAAAATAATTAATTAATACTTAGTATTTAGTAGAGTGTTTTACTATCACACCCACCGTTTTCTCTGCACACCTCCAAACCTTTCCTCATTAAATAATCCAATTAATCCAGATGAATTAAATATTTAAGACTTTAATCAATTAAATAATTAATTCTCGCTTATTTAATATTGAATTAAATCGGGGTGTCACAACTCTCCCCCACTAAAAGAGTTTTCGTCCTCGAAAACATACCTTAGATGAAAAGTTCGGGGTATGAGTCCTTCATCTGACTCTCCAGCTCCCAAGTCACATTTCCTTCAGCTGGTCCTCCCCAAGCTACTCGTACTGCTATCTCTTTACCTCAGTTGCTTCACTTTTCGATCCTCAATTTTCGCAGCCGCTCAACATCAAATTATCTCGACCGAACATCATCTACCCGAATTTCATGAGACGGATCCGCAATGTACCTCCTCAACGAGATACATGGAAAACATCATGCAAAGCAAGTGAACGGTAAAGCAACGATATGCAACTTTCCCAACTCTCTTGGTAATCTGAAACGGACCAATAAAACGCGGAGTCAACTTCCTTGACTTCAAAGCTCGACCAATACCAGTCATCGGAGTAACTCTCATAAACACATGATCTCCTTCATCAAACTCGAGATCCTTCCTCCTCTTATCGTGATAACTCTTCTGACGACTCTGAGAAGTCCTCATCTTCTCCTGAATCATCTTAATCTTTTCCAAAGTTTGTTGAACGATTTCTGGTCCAATCACAACACTTTCTCCAGATTCGTACCAACACAACGGTGTCCGACATCTCCTACCATACAATGCCTCAAATGGAGCCATACCAATGCTCGAATGAAAACTATTGTTGTAGGTAAACTCTATCAATGGCAAATAGCTATCCCAAGCTCCACCTTTCTAACACACAAGCTCTTAACAAATCCTCTAACGATCGAATCGCCTCTCCGTCTCGACCATCCGTCTGGATGATATGGAACTCAATCGTAACTTAGTACCCGAGCTTCTTGCAACCCTGTCCGTAACTTAGAAGTAAACCTCGGATCTCTATCCACACAATGCTAGACGGAATACCATGCAAACTCACAACTTTCTCAACATACACGCCAACCTCTCCATCGGATAATCCATTCTTATCGGAATAAAGTGAGCAGATCGTCAATCGATCGACAATCACCCGAGATAGAATCACACTGTTCTAGGCAACCCACACAAAATCCATAGAAATGCCATCCCATTTCCATTCGAACGAATAACGGTTCCATCATCCGACGGCGATGCTCAATCTTTGATTTCGACAAACCAAACATGCATACACAACTCGGCGATTTCCTTCTTCATTCTCGGCCACCAAAATAACTTCTTCAAGTCATGATACATCTTAGTAGCACGGGATGAATACTCAATCCACTTGATGTCCTTCCTCCAAGATACTCTTCCCGATCTCAGAACATCCGGACACACACTCTATCACCAAATCTCATGACACCATCTCGTCAATTGAATTCACCTCCTTGACCTTGGTTAATCAATGTCGACTTATCTACCAAACCAACATCGACTTCGCCCATTTCGAATCTCTTCCAAAATACCACTAGTCGCCTTCAACATGCCCAACTTCACACTATTCGAGTAGTCTCACAAACCAAACTTAAGTCTCGAATTGCTCAACCAACTCTAGTTCACGGACCATCAACATCGACATATGCAAGGATTTGCTCAATGCATCTTACGACATTTGCCTTACGGGATGGTAGTTCAAACCAAAATCGTAATCCTTGAGAAATTCCAACCATCTCCTCTCGTCTCATATTCAACTCCTTTCGATCAAAGAGATACTTGCTCTTATGATCTGAAAACCTCGAACCGTGAACCATACAGATAATGCCTCCATAGCTTCAACACAAACACCACGACCGCCAACTCTAAATCATGAGTCGGCTAATTCCTTTCATGAGTCTTTAACTGTCTCGAAGCATAAGCCACAACCTGCTTATCTTGCATCAAAACACCTCCTAAACCCATCAAAGACGCATCACAATACACCAAAAGATTCTTCCGATTTGGCAAAATCAAAATCGGAGCACTAGTCAACCTCTTCTTTAATTCTTGAAATCCCTTCTCACAATCTGCATCCCAAATAAATACTTGACCCTTTCTCGTCAATTTAGTCAATGGTAACGCTAACTTAGAAAACCCCTCAATGAACTTCCCGTAGTAACCGCTGCACCTAAAACTACGAATCAAGCATTCTTGGCACTTCCCAACGAGATACCGCTTCTACTTTTGTAGGATCAACAACAATACCATTCTTGGATATCACATGACCGGAAAACTCACTTCGCTAACCAAAACTCACACTTTGACAATTTTGCATAAAGTTTCTTTTCCTTCAACACTTCCAATACAATTCTGAGATGCTTAGCATGCTCCTCATCATCCTTTGAGTAGATCAGAATGTCGTCAATAAACACCACCACAAACTTGTCAAGATACGGATGAAATATCCTGCTCATATACTCCATAAACACACGGTGCATTAGTAACTCCAAATGGCATAATGAATATTCATAATGCCCATACCTCGTTCTAAAAGCGAATATCTTCCGCCTTAACGCGAACTGATGATATCCGGACCTCGATCAATGCTAAACACACAAGCTCCAACCAATGATCCATCAAGTCATCAATCCTCGGCAGTGGATACCGATTCTTGATCGTCACTTTATTCAACTGTCTGTAGTCAACACACAGTCTCATCGTACCTTCCTTCTTCTTAACCAACAACACTGGCGCACCCCACGGCGAAACACTAGGCCGAATAAATTTCTTCTCCAATAACTCTTCCAACTGTTTCTTTCGGACAACTCGATGCCGACATGCGATAAGGCGCCATCGACACCGGACTAGTTCCAGAATCAAATCTATAGTAAACTCCACTCTCGCTCGGTGGTAACTCATTAACATCCTCTGAAACACCTCTGGAAATTCATTCACAACAGGCAACTCACCACTCTTAGCCTTCCCTTTCACTTCCGTTGAAGAATATAACATGAACACTACAACACCATCTCTCACAGACAGCTGAGTTCATCTGCTTAACTGACATGATCGCATCTTCAACTTTGGCTACTTCAGGAAATATAACCGTCTTCTCAAAATAATTGATATGAACCTGGTTGAAGACCAACCAGTTCATTCCAAGGATAATATCAAGTTGTTCTAACGGTAGGCACACTAAATCCATACCGAACCCTCTATCGAAAATAACGATAGGACAATTTCTACACACATACAAAGTAGTCACTGAACCCGACGCAGGAGTGTCAATAACCATACTTCCATCCAAATTAGAAATTTCTAGATTCAATCTCTTAGCACAATTCAAAGAAATAAAGAGTGTGTCGCTCCTGTCAATAATTGCAATCAAAGGTATGCCATTAATAAAACATGTACCTTTAATCAACCGGTCATCGCTTAACATCCGATCCCGACAAAGCGAACACCTTTCCACCTTGCTCTTTCTTTGGCTTAGTACACCATGGACGAGTGTGTCCTTCTTCACCACAGCTTGTAACAAGTTATCCTTCGGGATCTACACTCAGCCTAAATGACCGACTCTCCCACAATTGTTGCACTTTCTCGCATCGCCTTGCATTCAAGAGCTCGGTGACCCAACTCACCACATCGTAGCACTTTACGGAAGAACCGAAGAACCGTAGTCTCCCCACTAGGCTTCTTCCAACCTCCGGACCTATGATTATTCCTATCATAAGGCTTACCGCGATCCATCTCTCTTACCCTTACGGTCAAGATAACTCGAGCATTTGCCTTAGTACTAGTAAGATCTTCCTCCGTAATCCTACTACAATCAACCAAATCGAGAACCTTCTAATACGATACCGACACCGCTTGATCTCATCACGTAGTCCATTCTCAAACTTGATACATTTGGAAAACTCTCCATCCGCATCGTTAGGATAATTAGCATAATACTTGCTAACTCAAGAACTTGGTCACAGACTCACTGACGGACTTGTTGCCTTGCTTGAGCTCCGTGAATTCTATCTCTTTCACCCGAATATCTTCGGAAAATACCTTCTCGTAAAAGCTCTCCGAACACCCCAAGTCAATGCAACCCCGTCTTCTTCCAATTCACGGTAGCAACCATCGTCGCCTTCCTCTGCTAACATGTGAGTACCATACCTCACCTTCACCCCTCAAGACAATCAATAACTCAAGATCCTCTCGATCTCCTTCACCACTTCGAGCACCCTGGATCATGTGCACCTTTGAACAACGGAGGATTATTCCTCCGAAAATTCCCAATTGCTGTCAAGACCAATCGCACTCCCGCTGATTCCTCCGAGCACTCCCTAACATTCCCAAAGCCTCAAGAATAGCATCATCATTCCTTCCGTTACCTCTTCCAGCCATTGTTCGTAACATTACAAAACAATCTACATCAACACAAGTATCGATGTTACTTACACTAGTCGCATACTACGTGGATAACGACACTATGACAAGACCGACTATGCTCGATACCACTATTGTAACACCCCTTCTAATCACCCGTATTTTATAAATAATAATCGAGTATTTAATCATAATCAAGAAGGCCACAATTTAAATAATAAAATTTGACCAAATAACATGCTTCAATCAAGAATACTCATCAATTAAATTATACTCAAAATTATGTTTAACAATGAAATGAAACATAATTAAATCCGAATACTTTACTCAACATTATTCCAGGATAATCAATCAACAAAATTCCAAAATTATTAAAATATCCATAAAAGGATTCCAAACAATCGTTTTCCCCCAGTGTTACATCTACGAGCACGACAACGACACGCAGACAAAGACTCGAATCTAAGGCTATCCTCACCAACCCAAGCGCTAATCACTCGGATCCGAAATGTTAAAGTAAGGGTGAGATTTCAATTCAATATAATATGTATTATATTCTTAGATCCAAGATTAATTGAATATATTAGTTCATCAACCAACACAAGATCATAAACAATACGAAACAATTCACACAATGATCATGTATAAATATCAAACAATGGCAATTGTAACACCGAAACCATCCTAACATGTTACAATTCCATATGCAATGCGACTCTATGCATGTGGTACCAATCGTGAACCGCGCTCACCCACCGCTCCGCTTACTCGTGGAAAGACAAGGTAATCCATGATTCGCCCACACCATTGGGTCAAGAATCTAGCCTCACTACCTCTACCTGTGTCTCTTGGCTCGCAAGCTCACTTCCGCACAATGGGAATGAACCAATTAACAAATGTATATGCATGCAATCATAAAAGCATGCCACATTATTCCACTGATCATAATAAATCAACATAGCCAAACGATGTCATTTCACCAATACATCACTATCAAATCACAATGGACATCAAAATACAACATGATATACATTAGTTCTCATCCGAACTCGACCATTCTCATTGATTACTATCTTCCGTATTTAAATCCACATTTTCAAAAATCGAACTCGGCTCTTTTAAAATAATTTTCAATAAAATAATATTTTTCTTTCCAGGAGGTAGAACTTTAAATTTAAGAAACAACGCCGAAAACGGCACTCGAATCGGAGTTACGGTTTAGAAAATATGCATTTTTGAAAACTTAGAAGTTTTGAAAATACAGTGGTAACGGTTCCTCACGGGAGAACCGGTTCCCACAATTTGAAAAATACACGCCCCGAAATTTGTATGGGAACCCGGTTCCTCCCAGGAACCGGTTCCTGTGTTTCAAAATAGAGTCCTGGATTTTGTATGGGGAACCCTTCCTTCCCAGTGGAACCTCCTGTGTACAAAATTCCTTTGAAATTTTACATCGAACCCGTTCCTCCCCACAGGAACCGGTTTCCACGTAAACAATATTTATCATTTTTGACAGCTTTATGCATCCATAACCATTTCCAAACTTTCAAACACGAATTATAATATCATGAACACCATTCTAACACCATTTCACACCATTTTGACATCAACTAACATATTTTATCCATTCCTAATTATCATCGACACACTAGTGATCAATTTTCCGTCCATCGACACAATTAGGGTTTCATACTATAATCTACCATTCCAATTCCTAACATACCCAATCATCCCATTGGTTCCCAAAACCCATAAGACATATTAACCAAATAAAATCACCCTTACCTCGATGATTCTCCGGTTTCTCTGCTTTTCCTCTCTTCTTTTCTCCAACTCTACGTGAAATGATTTTCCAAAACCTTCTCTTTTTCCTTTCTTTTCCTTTTATATTTCCTTTTAATATTCCAATTAAAATAATTAATTAATACTTAGTATTTAGTAGAGTGTTTTACTATCACACCCACCGTTTTCTCTGCACACCTCCAAACCTTTCCTCATTAAATAATCCAATTAATCCAGATGAATTAAATATTTAAGACTTTAATCAATTAAATAATTAATTCTCGCTTATTTAATATTGAATTAAATCGGGGTGTCACACATTCTATTGCTTGTGCACATACATGTACATTCTAATGTCTGATTATTATGGATTGACACCTCTTTTGCAGATTATCTGATTGTTTAAATGCGTACGAACACACATTCCATTGCTTGTGCACATCGTGTACATTGTATTGTCTGCTTGCTTGGGTTTTCACATTTATTGCAGGTGTATATTGATTTGAATGTGCACGGACACACATTCTAATGCTTGTTTGCATACGAACGCGCACCTTTGTTTGTTTGTTTGGATTGACACCTTTCTTGCAGGTTATCCGTTTGTTCGAATATGCACGAATGCACATTCTATTACTTATTTGCATACGAACGCGCATCCTATTGTCTGTTTGTTGGATTTACACCTTTCTTACAAGTTATCAAATTGTTCGAATGTGCACGAACACACACTCTATTACTTGTTTGAGTAATAACGCGCATCCTATTGTCTGTTTATTAGATTTACACCTTTCTTACAGGTTATCCGATTGTTTGAATGTGCACGAACGCACATTCTATTGCCCATTTGCGTACGAACGCGCAATATTTGCCTGCTTGTTTGGTTTTCACTTCCCTTGCAGGTTCATGTAATTCGAATGTGCAGGAATACACATTCTAATACTTGTTTGCGTATGAACGGGCATCCTATTGTCTGATTATAACTTCTTGCAGGTTTATCTTGTTTCGAATATGTACGAACACAGGTTCTGATACCTTTTGCGCACGAATGCGTATTCCATTTTCTGTGTTGTCCGGTTTGTAACCTTTTGCAGGTTTACTTGCTTCGGATGTGTACGAACGCACATTCCGCTCATGCTTTGATGCCTCAGTGCATATCTCACCGGTTTCTTTATTGCTTGGCAGTAGTACTTACAGTTTTCCAGAGTATTATATAGCTTGCTATTGCTTATGGATTGTTATCCGTTCGGTATTTGCTATACCTTTTTACCACATTCTTTTACGCTTTTCTAAAGAGCATGAGAAGTAGGGTTTTACTGCTTTCTTTTTCCATGAAAAGTAGGAATAGTGATGCATGATGGGGCTTCCGTAGTTGGAGCATGTTCAGGAACCCCTCTGGTTTATTTAAAGACCCGTTTAGGGTGATTCTGTTTGCTACTTGTGTTTGGATTGTTTAAAGTCCTCTTCCGTGCATAGGAAGGCGCTTCAGGTCATTGTGTTTACTTTTGTGCTTGCATATGTCATGAGTGGTTACGCAACCCAGAGTGGCACCACCAAGAAAATTCCTGCTTTGATGAGATCTGCAAGTGTTGTATGTGATGATGATATGATGGGCACATGGAAAGGGTTCGCAATCAACCCGCGCACAGTTCTAGTTCGTGTCAGCTCAGTACACGCGAATCGTGTTGCTTCCTTTATCGATTCAATAATAAAAAGTGGCAAGAGTTCCCTATTATGACTCTCCATGCCTTCCCCTAAGGTTCGCATTTACTACTGATACTTGCACTCATTGCTATTCACACTTGACAATTCATGTCATGATATGATACCTTTCATGGTATCGAATGTGTCGGCTCCTGGTTGCTTCCAGTACATCGGTGTTATTGTAGGCTATGAGACTTCCTTCTTTTCCTGCGCATGTGTGATCATTTGTCTGTGCATTGCATTGTTTGTGTGCTTTTTCTAAAGCACTTTCTTGCTTCATCCCTTTGCATCCATTGGTTTTACAACCAAGCCGGATATAGGATAACTTCCCTTAGGACCGCTCGGTTAGGATTTTTCTTAAGCCTAGACATTAAAATTCACATCCTTTGCGTGTAAACATAGGTAGAGATTCCCTTACATCCTCAACCTTAGGTCCAATATTTGCATGATAATATTAGGGTAGAACTAGCTATCCTCCCTTTACATGTTTTCATGTTTCTTTTGCATCTTTGCATGTAATAAAACTAAAACTTGCTTTCTTTTCTTTTTGCAAATCAAAACACTTAATAATGGTCCAGACTCCTTTTCAAAGGTAAAAGCAACCAACCTCACTGCAAACTTTTTTCGCCTATGGGCGCTTTTATGTTTAAAACCTTTTCAAAAAGGGCATTCCTTTTCAAATCCAAACAAATTGCTAAGTGTGCGAGCGACCGAGCATGAGACTTCTTATAGCTGCAACTCTGAACACGAGTTACGATTGTGAGTATGCGGAATCGAACTTCCTATAAAAACAATTGCAACCCACCAAAACAAGTGAGCCAAACTACGACGCTCTAACTTTCCTATTGCACGAGGGAATATGTAGGCATCTTGTCACGGGGCTCGATCGAGCAAAAATTTGTAAATACTTCCTTCTTTTCCCCGTGTTTGTTTCCTTTCTTTCTTTCATATGCATTTCCCCTAGTGCATAACATAGACATAGGTGTAGCGATTAAGCGATAGATAGGCATAACACGCCCTTTAGATAGAAAGTAGAAGTGAATATCGTAGAGTACTACAAGCGTGTGGGGTGCTAATACCTTCCCCTCGCATAACAGACTCCCTTACCCGATCTCTTGGTCGTAAGACTATGATTTCTACCCTCAGGTTTACTCGATGTTTTCCTTTCCTCTCGTGGGATAAAAAATGTTCGATGACGATTTCATTGATACAGTTATCCGATGATGTTCAGGTGATTGTTTCAATATGTTTTTTAGGTAAATGAAAAACATCTTACACTAATTAATATTTTTCGAACATTCTACGTGTAGTGGCAAAAACTTTGAGACTAAGCCATTGAATTGACTCAACTCATAGAAATAACAATAAAGTTGCCACCTCACTTTTATTTTATCCAAAGGACTAGGAAAAAAAGCAAATAAAATCCTAAAAGAAAATGAGATCAAGGTACGGGGGTTGGTTATGTAAAGGGAAGGTTTTAAGCACCCTAAACATCTACGGTACTCCACAGAAATCTCTTTGAAAATTTGTTTATGTGCTATAAAAGAAGTATGTATAAAATAAATGGTGGACGTGAGAAAAGAAGTATTTTTTTACAATTTTTTATTTGATAGAACTTCTAATGAGTTCCAGGCCTACATACCAACAATGTGCAATGTTGAAATCAAAACTCATTTAGTTTAGGTAAAAAAGACCGAAATTGGTGTGTTGGTTGATTTTAATAAGAATATACATCATCATCATATCGAAGTGGTAAACATACTTACTACCGACAATTATGAGAAAGGAGCATTTCATCATCTCAAAGTGGAGAGTTAACCTCAGATTTTCATCAACAAGCATCCTTAACACCAAGTGGAAAATGTCTCTCTTTACTACATATTGTAGAAGTATAGTAGTTCGCATCCCTACAAAGAATTGACAAGAGTCTAGTCTTTTGAGAAAGTGATTTTTAGGAGGAAAGCCACAAAGGGCTAAAAAAAAGAGTTTGAGTGAGGTTAGTCGTCTTTTAGTCTTAAAAAAATGGTCAAAGTATCATTAAATTAGTTAATGGTTTTTTAAGAAAATAAGTTTGAAAATGCATAGACCTAAGTCAATTTTTTTTTATGAAAGCAGTTCGAGTTTAGAAAACAAGAATCGTTTGAAAAAGGGAGAAGATTTTGAAAATTGAAGAATATGGGAGGAGATGAAGAGGCTAACCTAAGTACAAAAAGTAAAATGTGAGGGTAAAAGAAAGATCTAACCGGGTAGGAAACTTAGTACTTGACATCAAAAGCCAATACAATATTCCTTCCTTTGGATTACCACACAAGCAATTAATCGGACAAAAATACCAAGTCTTAGATAAACCAGTGCCTCAGATAAAATTCATGTCTTCAAAAACGGGCAGCATAACAACTGTATTTAGAGGAAATCCACTTATATCCGAGTACAAACAGAATAACCTGCATCCAGAAAAAAAAACCCAAGCACAGACAAAATAACAACAGAATCACAAAGTCTTCGAGCTAAGATTGAGGTCCTAATCCTAAGTCCAAAGTCAAACTCCGAGCATAGGGATAGTAACCAAGTCCAAGAACAAGCAATTAATTTTTTTTAGTGTTTAAGTTGAATTATTAAGTTTTTTCAAAAGGAAAATTAAAGCTCAAGTCAGCAAATTCAAAATAACAAGAAAGTAAATGCTCAAGTGAGCAAATGAAAAAAAGACATGAAATGTAAATATTAAAATAAATGCATAAAGTAAAGGGCGTAAAAATAAAGGTGAGAAGTAAAAGCCTAAAAATAAAACTAATTTTTAGTAATTAGTAAGATTATCTGAATGATAATCTTGAAGCTTGCGCATGAAGACTTTCCAGAAGCTTGATAGAATCATAGCAACCACACGACAAGTTTCAATTGCTATTTGTCAAGTATATCATCCATTGTGGAATAATCAGAGATCTCAACACTAGATCAAAGATGGTTGAGAATTTCAATTGGACAAAGTTAGTGAACACTTATCAGAAGCTTGATTAAAATCGTAGCGACTACACGACAAGTTTCACAAGTGTTGAACCAAAATCAAGACTCAAACAATCTTTTGGGGCTTTTGCAAATCATAAAGTTTATGCCACCAATTGATCATTTTCTAATTCGGGACAAAAAGAAAGAAAAGAGAATGAGATAAGATGAAGAGGGAAAGGATATGTCACAAAATCAACAATTCGTCAGATGAATTCATCCGGTCTAACTTCATCAAAATCAATAAATTATCTTGGTGGATTTGATCATAAGACCTATCAACACCCAAGTTTCATTGATGTTGAGGAAATTTATGACTCCAAATGAATCCAAAATCAGAAATGAATGTTTAAAAATAAAATAATAATTAAAATGGTTTGAAATATGGATGATTTAATTGGATTTTATTGATAAAATACATAATGGTATCCATGCATCAAAATAAAATTCCAATAAAATTATCCTAGGTCAAACAAAGGTCAACAAGTGTTGACAATTTTTTTTTAGAATTTTTAAAAGTCAAAAAACTATTTTAAAATTAAAAGAAAAATGTAAAATAGACCAAAAAATTTGAAAAAATAGTAAAGTCAAAAATAAAAATAAAATGAGGTCACCAATATTTGTCAAATGACCATTGGATTCTTCCATAAATTTTTAAAAATATCAAGAAGTATTTTTAAACATTTAAATAACTCAAATAAAAGAGAAAAATCATAAAAATATCAAGTCCGAAAATAAAATTATGAAAAAATAAAAATAAGAAAGAGAATAATTTAAAATATTTTTGTGAATTTTTTCATAATTTTTGAGCCATAAATGAATTTTTATGAATTTTTTAAGTTTAAAACAATTAAATATAAAAATCAGAAAATAAAATAAAAGCCAAAAAAATATGGACAATCAGATCACAGTCAAAACACGTTAGTAATATCATCCAATGGACATGGCACGCTGTGCTTGATAGGTCATTGGTTTTCACACCGAATCAAAATTTAAAATTAAAATAAAACGAAAAAATGTGGACCATCAGATAATATCAAAACGCATTAGTAAGCTAATTCAACGAATCAGACACGCTGTGCATATCATGGTCTCTTGGAAATATCACACGCGGTCATTTATTTCAGAAATTTTAAAAAAATGTGTGGCAATTCATCATTGGTTGAAGATAGACACATAGGTCGTCTTCAACCTCCAGCCACTCGAAAATCAAGTTTCTTAAATGGAAAATTTAACATTCATGAGTGGTATCCTTGGATTCGTATCTTCAAGATGATCTCAACCACATGCTCACGAAAACTTTCTTTAAACTGTACAAAGAGTAATTTGAGAAAATCCAGAATAATAGCGAGCTTTTATTTTTGAAATTACAAGGTCAATTCTCAACGAAAATGGAAATTGTGAAGACCACGAGGATCAGAGAGGTGATGAGAACAAATTAGGCTTTTATTTGGATCGATTTGGTTGAGAATCGTACCTGAACGAAGTTCACTTTCAGAGCTCTGAAACTTGACTTGGATAACACGATTCAAGACACCTCAGGGAACGATTCTTGTTCTGTTAGCTTCAGTGAAGTTTAAGGAAGCTTATAGAGTGATTAATTTTGAACTAGAAATGCTCTAAGTGAGAATTTGAAATTGCAGAAAGTTTGGTTATGGAGAGAGTTTGGCAGAGGTTTTTTGGCTATCAAAGCTTGAGGAAACGAGTGACGTATGGTCCTCTATTTATAGAGAAGTGAATGGTGATGAAAGTGAGGAGAAATTGTGATGAAATAGTGCAACTAAAATTGAGTAATTCGCCTTGTAATCCAAGTTTACTCATGGTAAATTTTCTGATTCGAAGCGAAAAATGAATGCCATGGAGCCTACTTCAAACATGTATAGCTTATTACTCAGGGACCTTTATGATGCAATCTTGGACTCTTTGGAAAGTTGGGATTATAAAATTTGAAATATGCTTGGAAAGATGTCATTTGGCATCTTGGATCAAAAGTTATGGTTTTTTGAAATCAACAAAAAGGTGGTAAAGGATGATCAAGGTATGATCTCTTGAAGTTGATGATCACAAATTGAGAAATTCATCAAGGACTTGTAATCTTTTGACTCCCCAAGCAATTTTCCAAGAATTTTCTATTCTTTCCAATTAAAATAAGTTGTAGTAGACATCCTTAGGTTCATTGTAAAAAAATAATGAGCTCAAGGAGGCAAGGGATGACCAAGTTATGATCTTATGAAGTCACACAAGAGATGTGAAGTATCAATCTAGAGAGTTTGCAATTCTTGATCCTTAATATATCTTTTCATTAAATAACATCTTTAAACCAAAGAAGATACATGATAGAGATCCTCTTAAGAGACTAATGACTTTGTAATCATTTAAAAATCTCACACAACGACCAATATATGATCCTCAGAAGTCCAAAATCCTAATTCCAAGAGCATTGGCCATGGCATGAAGAATTCTTCAACTTTGGTGATCTTCCTTACACATGGAGCATATTCACGTGAGGAGAGATTTTTGTTGATGCTAGTAAGAAACCATAGCGAGAACAAGCACTTCAACACATTGAGAATTTATGACACAAGTTCTTGTGATCCAAAACTTCAAATTAGGCCAACCACCTGAATTAACCTGGTATCTTTTAATTCTCCTTGAAATATAGAACATGATGAACTTTAATAGACCTTGTCAATGATAATGATAGAGCTTGCTAACTTCTTGAGAGTTGGAAGAGAAGGTGTAACACGGTGGGAGAACTAACTTGTTTGTTTTGCATTTTATCGCAAATGTTGTGGTTAGCAAGAGTCGCCACCGACTTTTCTTTTATCCAATAAAGGAAAAATGAAAAGAACAGGAAAGACCTTTGATGGATTCTGAGTACGGGAGGTAATTATGAAAAAGGAAGGTATTAGCACCCTTTCCATCCATAGTTAACTACGGGATCTTAATTGCTTAGCTCACCTTTGTGAAAACTTGCTTTCTGTGTGTATGTGATTTGAAAAGTATTTGAAAATATTTTGCTTTGACTTTGTAAGGATTCTTGTATCAGTCCTCAAGAATGTATACAAAGTGTTTGAAAATATTTCGAAAGTTTTAACTTAGTAATGATTCTTGTATGAATGTATACAAAGTTTTTTTGAAAATGTATTTTTGAAAAGAAGTGTGAGGTGTGAAAAGTATTTTTGATTGGAGCAAGCAATTAAAAGTCTTATTACCTACTCAGAAAGGGTCGGTCTTGTTATTTTCCTTCTCCTTTAGGATAAGGCTATCCATACCATTAGTTGGTAGATAACTTTATATGTTGGATATGAAGGGACGAGCGTAGGGTCATCGTATGGTCATTGAAGGCAACACGTAAGGATACCTTAGCAAATCGAAGGGATAATTATGACTTATTTGTAGGCAACAACCGAGGGACGAGATCATATATCTGTATACAACATCGAGGGTCATCGAGGGACTATGATCTTTGTGATGATTTAACTGAGGTACTTTGCTAATGGTATCCCTAAGTTCAAGGGTGTTATACCCCAAAATTTGCCCTCCTATTTTTTAAGTCAGTACATATCTCCATATTCAAGAGTTTCTCAAGGGTTAACCAGATGAACCAAGTCATAATAATCAACCCACAACCAGGGTTTTGATTCTCTCAAGTCAAAGATGGTTTCTAATTCCTCAAGTGATCATCATGTCTCCTCAAAAGTTTCAAATCATCACCATGCCAAGTTTCAAGCCTCACAACTCAAGTTTGCTCAGTTAATAGCTCAGATGGTTGAAAATCACTTGTATTGGACATAAAGTCAACTGTGGCCAACATACAGTCAAACTTCATCATTTTTGGTCAACATCAAGATTTTGAAGTCACATTTATCATTTGATCAAGGGTTGATCATGATTCATCAAGAAAGTCAAAGAATTGATCAAAAGTCAAAGTTTCTAAATTAAGGTTTTTTGATCAAAAGTCAACAGAACTTTGACCAGGCATAACTTTCACATACTTCATCAGAAATTTTTCCACCTAAGCTCATTTTGAAGGGAACTTAATTCTTTAAAAAATTTTATCTCACAAGGTTTGCCCAAAAATGCTTCATTTGAGAGTTATGGATCAAGACATAATAGGTCCTTCTAAAAGTCAACAAAAAGTCATCTTTTTCCAAAGAGGTGTACATGAACATGGAAGCTTCAATAAAGATGAAACCAAAATGAGCTTTTATAGGACATCTTAAGCTTTCCAAAAAGTCCAATAACACTCTGAAATGACAAAAATTGAGCAAGTTATGGCTTGGGCAACATTGGAAATTTAGAAGAAATGCATGAAGAAAATATTGATCAAACTTGAAATTTTTCCAAATGGGCCCATATTCTTTTGATTCAAACTTGTTTCTAACCTTGTCCAGAGCCTCTAAGCCCATCCACACGCCATGATTTAATTTATTTTATTTATTTTGGAATTAATTCACTTAAATCCAATTTTAATTAAAATAAAATACCAAAATCAAATTGATGAATCCAAGCTGTAAAATCAAGTTCCTTGAAATCCAAGATACTCAATAAAAGTTGGCAATTTCAAAGTTTCCTTGATTGGCAAGAGATTGAACATGATTGAATCCAAAAAGGAAATATTTAGTGCAAATTCTCAATCAAATATCTTTGCATTCAAAGCTTGATTCTTGATCAGAATTGTTGACCTAAATCAATCTACTATATATACACATTGAACCCTGATGATCAGCAGACGTATCCTTGCTTCCAAGAACCCTAACCTGACTCAAAAAATCCGTGACTTGCAAGCCACTTGAAGACAAAGTTTTGCAACGATTCAAGCCATTCCAAGCATCAAACAACATTCCTTGGAGCTTTCAGAATCGATCCAGGCCATCATAGATCACTAATACCTCTTGAAATTCGATTTCAAGATCATGGTTTGCACACTTTTCTTTCAATTTTGATTTCATACATATACACATAATTAACATGATTTGATTGCACATTTGTGTTTAGAATGATGTTTGCAAACTATCTGGATGGCTCGATTTGAGTTTAAGTGCAAGGATCGAGTTACACCATTGTTAGGGTTTCAAAGCTTCAAATTAAGGAAACCTAGTTAGAGGTAAAATTGGACCAAATCGAGGGCACCATCACACTCAGAAGGAAGTTTCTAGTCGAGCCATGGTCCCGCCCTTGATTTATGTTGCGTATTCTTGATTTTTGAAACTTGCAGGTGTTATAGTGACGGACGAAACTGTCACTATAGGCTATAGCGATGAAAGTTGTCCGTAGGTAAAAGTCTGAATTCAAAACTGGGGACGAAGTCCCTGCGCGCGTTTTCTGATTTTAATATATTTTAAAAAATTTGTTTTATTATATATTATTATTGTTTCATTCTATGACAACCAAAACCTGCAGCTCAGATGACAAGTGGTGCGTGCATGTGACTTAGAGGTCCTAGGTTCGATCCCTAGGGGCGACATCTACTTTTGGCATTTTTCCAAATTAACCTATTTTTGCTTATTTTCTTATTTTTCTATTTTCTTTTCTTATTTTCTTTTTCTTTTTAAAACATTTTTTAACCATAATAAAAATAACAAAAATATTTTTTCTTTTTGATTTAGGTCATTAAAATCTTTATTTAATTTTTAAAACAAAAAAATATTTTATTTTCTTTAAATTAAATTAAATTGTTTAATTTACCATTAATTAACTTTTAATTTATTTTCTTAATTAAAATCAATCTAGAAAATTCACAAAAAATATTTTTCTTTCTAGTAATTAGGCTTACTAACCTTAAATGTTTTTACTAACCTCAAAACATTTTTCTTTTATTTATTTATCGCTTTTCGCATTTAAATTCTAGAAATCAATGTGTAGGTTGCAAGGTTATTTTTGTAATAGCGTAGATTTAAATTCTTGTATTTTACTTTCCGCACCTCTATTATGTAACTTCCCCAAATCCTTGTAATAGCTTAGGACTTTATTTTTCCGCACTTTTACTTTCCGCACGTTTACTTTTTGCATGACAAGATATAAAATCAACCGTTAGATCACCCTAACAATCAAGATAACATATCTGAATCAAACACACTCTTTTGCACCCATTTGCACCCCTTAGGGAATCCTCTCTTGTTTCCTTCCGAATAAAATGGTCATGTCCCTCGAATGTAGGGGTACCATTAGCAAAGACGCTTACGACATCTAACTCGTCTGATCGGTATCACATATTCATATGGTAAGACATTTCATAACATGTTATTGCACACTTACTTCTATTTTAAAGTATCATCGCGGTAGAATTATCATCAACAATTACGAAAGATAAAGTAAATAATGATGTTCGGTCTCATCTTTCAACTTTAATAACAAAATAAGACATTTGTAATCAATCAACTCAAAAAATTAAGAATGATTAACAATAAAGTTAGTCTTATGAATTCAAAATAACAAACATAGGAATAAATTAAGCGTTCACAACCCAATGTTATATAATAAGAGCAAGACGCTAAAAATAAAATGATAAACTAAGAAGCATATCCATGGTTTTGCTTGCACTTACTTTCGCGAGATCTATTCCTGAGTATCTACATGATGCCCGTATAAAGGCAACATTCAAACAGAAGAGGTGAGAATAAAATTCAATAATTAGCGGTGAAAGACAATTGGAGTAGATTAACTAATAATATCGCACACCAATTACAAAAACATAAAAAAATCAAGTATTCTTATCCACACATCATAACACCAAAATAATCACCAATGCAACACAACATAACACACACAACATGACACCAAAGTAATCACATATGCAACACAATACAAATATAACCAACTGGTGACTCAACCTACATGTGGTACCAAAATATGAATACCCAGGTTCATTTCACTCTACGAAACCAAATATAGGACCGATTCCCTCTTGGAACCGGAGCACACGAAAATCGCCACCATCACCTTAGGATCAAGGCTCAATAAAAATAACAAATTTTTTGACAATATGAATGCATGGACTCTTAGCATGCAACAACAACACATACACATTTTCCATCTTCTGACCGGATATGCCACCAACAACATAATCAACATAAATATAACATATGTATAATTAAATATGCAACATTTTTAACAATCACCACGATTATTCATACACTACCATTCATTATCGACACATATAAGCATGTTGAATACAATATTATTTATAACCATACCATTGTAACAACATAATCAATATTCACTATTTACATTGTCAACCAAGTTATAATTATTATTCTCACATCATAACATCATAACAAGATAACATCAACAAATATGCACAATTTTAATCAATTATTCATATTATCATGATATGTCCAGCCCCTTAAAATTATTCTATTTGATGGTAAATTATGTTAGCTTTCCAACGTGTCGAACTAGACGACATTTGGACTTACGGATCAAATGTTATGGCCAAAACAATTTCTGGCGAAGAACACAAACAACAACTTTCGTGCTGAGCGCGACCGTGACAGACTGAATGTAGTTTTTGTTGCGTTTTTCATTGTTGGAGGCCTTCCAGACCTTCGATTTCGATTCTGTAAAAACCCAAAGGCTTGTAAAATTACAATTGATGCAATACCCTAATTATCTCAAGTTAATTGACAATTTTAACACAATTAAACCGTGAATCATTCATCAAATTCATGCCCTAAAACATCTATTTCACACCAATTTCATCATAACTCAATAGATTTATGGACACCACAACAACACATTAATACACCTGAACATAATCCATATTATATAGCATAAAAAAATAGTATTATTATCATAATTCAATAGAAAATTGAAATCCTACTTTACCCTTTTATCACACCCCTATTATTGAACCAAATTACAACCCTTACCATGTAATTCCGGAAAAATTCAGTGAAGATGATAACTAATGATCTTTTCTCTCACGACCTAGCACACCTTCTCCCAAAGCCATGTTTTCTTTATTATTTTTGTTTCACATAATGATATAATAGGACTATTTTTCCTAATTCGTATAATATATATTTGTCATTCTAATTTCTATTGATTAATTGAGCTTTTTCTTTACAACCCCATACTCACCCTCACAATTTACCAATTTACCCTTAATTCCCCTACACACATTATTATCCTTAATATTTTATTTTTCTAACATATATCCACTTAATTAAATAATTTCTCTTATTATTTAATCACTACAATAACTCTAAATATTTTCAACTATTTTCTACACCGCCTAATTATTTTAATTCACCCAACCCATCAATAAATCAAAACACACAAAATCACACATAGTTCACAAATAATTCGATAAAAAAGAATACTTGAAAATGAGGTGTTATGACTCTCTCTCACTTACATAATTTCTGCCCTAAAAAATTACCTAAGGAACACAGAGTGAGATATGACTCTCTTATATGATCCTCACGCTCCTAAGTCATGCTCCAATCAGCTGCTTCACTTCCTGATCCTCTATATGTATGGGTAATTCATCAATAATCAAGGTATCACTCACCTATAAATTGTACACCTGAACCATATGGGGCGGATCCGAAATGTACCTCCTCAATTGAGACACATGAAACACATCACAAAGATTCACAGGTGGCGGTGGTAAGGCAATCTTGTAGGCTACCGACCATATCTTCTAAAAAATTTGGTACGGACCAAAAAAACACAGAGTAAGCTCTTGAGACTTTACATCTCAACCAACACTAGTCACTGGCCTTGACTCCAAAAAATGCACGATCTCTCTCCTGGAACTCAAGTGTTTTCATCTTCTTGTCATGATAACTTTTCTAATGAGTTTGCGATGCTTTCATCTTTTCTTAGATCATTTTGATCTTCTCACTCATCTGCTGAACAATCTCAAGTCCGAGCACAACACCTTCGACTGACTCATATCAATATAAAGGAGTCTTACACCTTCTACCCTACAACGCCTCATACGATGCCATTCCAATTCTAGAATGAAAATCATTTTGTAGGTAAACTCGACCAATAACAAGTAGCTATCCCAAGTATTTCCTTGTTCTAACATACATGCCCTCAAAAAATCCTACAAAGACTGAATAATCCTCTTTGTTTGACCATCCATCTACGAGTGATAAGAAGAACTCAAATTCACTTAGTACCCAAATAAATTTACAAACTCTCCCAAAACCTTGACGAAAATCTCATATTTATATCTGACACATTACTTGAAGAGATACCATGTAGTTTCACAATCTCTTAAATATTCAACTCAGCTAGCTTCTACAAAGAGTGATTGATCTTTATTGGTATAAAATGAGCCAATTTGGTCAACCTGTCAACAATCACCCAAATGGACTCACATCTTTTTGACGTCTTTCTCAAACCTGTTACAAAAACCATGTAAATGTTATCCAATTTCCATTTTGGAGCATTCAAAAATTGCATCAGACCCAACAACTTCTGATGTTCAATATTTGACTTATGGCAAGTCAAACAATCATAGACAAATTTCACAACATCTTTTTTCATCCCTGCCCACCAAAACCTCTTAATCAAGTATTTGTACATTTGGTCGCACCTGGATGAATATTCAACTTACCATAATGTCCTTCCTCAAGAATACTCTTATTAAGTTTGGGCACATCTAGAACACACACTCGACCTCTATATCTCACCACTCCATTCTAGTCGATTCTAAAGTCACCACCTTTACCTTGGTTGATTAATGAAAGTTTGGCAATCAATCCCAAATCGATCTTCAGCCCTTCCTTGATCTTGTTAAGAATGTCACTAATCACCTTTACTATTCCCAAATTTACACTATAAGGTGTCTTTTCATATATGAAACTCATGTTTCTAAATTGCTCAATCAATTCCAACTCTTGAACCATAAGAATCGACATGTGCAAAGACTTTCTACTCAACACATCAGTCACGACATTAGCCTTAACATGAAGGTAATTTAAGCCAAAATCAAAATCTTTCAACAACTGAAGCCATATTATCTATCTCATGTTCAACTCATTCAAATAAAATAGATACTTCAAACTTTTGTGATCGCTGAACAATTCAAACCTGAAATAAAAAATATAATGCCTCCAAATTTTTAATTCAAAAACCATAACTTCTAATTCTAGGTCGCGTGTAGGATAATCCCTCTCATGAACCTTTAACTGCTGAGAAGTCTAAGCAACAACCTGTCCATTCTGTATTAGCATATCACTAAATCCATCTTTTACATATTGCAATAAAATAAAAAAGGTTCAGTTTGGTTTTGAAAATTAAAACTAGAGTAGTTGTTAACTTCTTCTTGAGTTCAACAAAAAATTTCTTCACATGCAACATCCCACAAATAAGCTTGAAATTTTTGAGTCAATTGAGTCAAAGGCAATGATAAATTTGAGAATCCTTCTATAAAACTTGATAATAACCACCTAAGCTAAGGAAACTTTGAATCTCAGTAACAGACTTCAGAGTCTCCCACCATAATACAACATCAATTTTTGATGGATCAACGACAATCCCCCCACTAGAAACCATATAGCCAAGAAAACTTACTTCTTTTAACCATAATTTTCACTTGGACAATTTGGCATAAAGTTTATTCTCTATTAGAATATATGAAGATGTCATCGAGAAACACCACTACGAACTGATCTAGATAAGGATTAAATATTCTATTCATATACTCCATAAACACACCTGATGCATTTGACACTAGAAATGGAGTTAGTGTATACTCATAATGACCATACCTCACTCTGAAGGCGGCCTTCAAAATGTCTTCTTGTTTAAAACGAATCTGATGATAACCAGACCTCAAATTTATCTTGGTGAATAATAAGGCAGCAACCAACTGATCTATTAGATCATCAATTCTTTGTAGATGATACTTATTATTGATAAATACTTTATTTAACTATTTGTAGTCAACACACAACCTCATACTGTCGTCTTTCTTCTTAACTAGTAACACCGGTGCATCATTTCCCACATACTCATCCACTTTCTTAGCAGAAAAAACAACTTTTCATTTTTTTCAAACTTAGATTTAAACTATAGGGCAAGTCACAAATATCTTTAGAAAAAACACCAGGAAATTACACACCATTGGCATATCACTAGTCGTCTCATTGATCTCTACTCCCCGTGAATCAAACATCAACAATACCTAATCGTTCTCCCTCAAATATATCCCAACTTGACCGAAAGACAGGAACCTCGAATCTGCATTATCTTTGGGTTCAAGAAACAATATAGCCTCAACAACATCCGCACTCTTGCAATCAGCGGTATGTTGAACCAATACTCTACACATGAAACATCTCAGAGAAGAAAAATATTATCTCCCACTTGTTTCAATCTTTCTCCTATTGACAAACATTTAGAAATACAAGCAAGCATCGACAATGTTTCACACACATGTCACATACTAAGTAACAAACAACATTGACAATCTAGCCAGACGGACCGACCTGCTCTGATAACACTAATGTAACTCCTTAAACCCCGCAAATGAAATATTTCATAATTTAATTATAAATGCAACCACGTAGGGTGTTACACATAAAAAACACATATCCTACGCTGTAACACGGGTTTCAGCACAATAGTTTCAAAAACACACACTTGTAATTAGGATGTTTACACGACATCCAACTCATCGAAAGCTTACATGGTATGTTTACGCAACATCCAACTCATCTGATATGTATCACATATTCATATGATAAGAGATTTTATAACTTATCATCGCACACTCACTTCCATTTTAAAGTATCATCGTAGCGGAATTATCATCAACAATTGTGGAAGATAAAGTAAGTAATGATATATAGTCTTAACCTTTAACTTTAATAACAAAATAAGAGAGTAGTAATCAATCAACTCAACAGTTTAAAAATGCTCGATAACAAAATTAGTCTTACGAATTCAAAACCCAATGTTACATAATCAGAGAAAGACACTACTAAATAAAATGATAAACTAAGAAGCAACTCCATGGTTTAGGTTCTGCTTACTTCTGCGAGATCTACTATTGAGTATCTGCACGATGCCCATGCAAAGGCAATATTCAAACAGAAAAGGGTGAGAATACAATTCAATAATTAGCAGTGAAAGAAAATTGGAGTATATTAACTAACAATATCACACACCAATTAGAGAAACATAAACATATCAAGTATTCTTATCCACACATCATAACACTAAAATAATCACCAGTGCAACACAACATAACATCAAATAATAATCACCAATGCAAAACAATTTAAATATACTCAACTTCTGACTTAAAATGTATGTGGTACCAAAATATGAATACTTATATTCATTTCACTCCATGATCCCAACCATATGATCCATTCCCTCTTGGAACCAGAGCACACCAAAATTTCCACCATCACCATATGTATCACTTCACCAATCCCCATAATAGGAATTAGCTACTCGCAGTTGATCAATCACTATATGATTGAAGCTCACCAAAAAAAACTGAAGTTTCGACAACACGAATGCATGTAATCTTAGCATGCAACAACACATACACATTTCCCCTATTATGAATGTGTATACCACCAACAACATAATCAATATAAACATAGCGTATGTATAATTAAATATGCAACATTTTAAACAATCACCACAATTATTCATGCACAATAATTCATTATCGACACATATAAGCATGTTGAATACAACATTATTTATAACTACACCAGTGTAACAACATAATAAATATTCACTATTTACATTGTTAAACAATTATAATTAACATTCTCACGTCATAACATCGTCACAAGATAAAATCAACAAATACACACAATTTCAATCAAATATTCATGTTATCACGATATATTCAGCCCATTAAACTAATTCTATTTGATGGTAAATTAGGTTAGCTTTCAACGCTTCAAACGGGGCGACATTTAGACTTACGAATCAAAAGTTATGGCCAAAACAGTTTTGGGCAAAAAACACAAACAACAACTTCCGCGCTAAGCATGCGCCCCATGCATTGAGCGCGGCCGCAACAGACTGACTGTAGAATTTTCTGTGTTTTTTTATCAACGAAGGCATTTTACATCTTCAATTTCGATTCCGTAAAAACCCAAAGGCTCCAAAAATTACAACCGATGCAATACCCTAATTATCTCAAGTTAATTGACAATTTTAAAACAATTAAATCTAGAATCATTCATCAAATTCATGCCCTAAAACATTTACTTCACACCAATTTCATCATAATTCAATTGATTTATGGACACCACAACGACACATCAATACACTTAAACATAATCCATATTATATCATATCAAAAATAGTATTATTATCATAATTCAATAGAAAACTGAAATCATACTCTACCCTTTCACCACATCCCTATAACTGAACCAATTCCCACCCTTACCTTGTAATTATGAAATAATTCAGTGAAGATGATGATCAAGGATCTCTTCTCGCAGGCCCTAGCACATGATAAGTGCTTCATTCATGATAAAATATCGCATTATAACATAACATTTATCCTACATTTATGAAAATTTTCTTACCTAAAAGCCCTAATTATTGAATAAAAATGGTTTGTACAAGTTTATTTGGGTTTGGTTTGCAATTATGCAGGTTATGGCCCTTTAAAAAACCAGGAAACAAACACGTCGCTAAGTAAACGTAGCAAATCACCTAGTGAGCCTCCAACAAAGTGGAGACAAAAGCAAATCATCCAATTTTGGTAGCAACGAGGTGCAACAAAGTCAGTTTGCTTAGCGACTCGGGCCTTATCGTAGCGAACTTTGGCAGTCTCAGAAGATATTTTTGAAAGAACTTAAGGTTGAACAAAGGTATTTCACTAAGCGAGCCACACTCCGCTTAGCGAACTTTGGCGATTTCTTGAAGACAGTTTAATTTAAAAACTTAGCGGAGAAGCAACATATACTTCACTTAGCGAACTCAGACGACCAGAATTGCTATAAAATAGACATAATTCAACTCAGTTGAGACACTCTGTTTTTATCTTGTAATATCATATACTATACTCTGTAATAGCAGTAGACTATAGGAATATAAGAGGTTGTAAGGAGAAGGATATGGATTCGCATCAAGAGTCGTGAAATTGTCATTGATGTTGGTTCAAATCAATTCTTCCATTGTGCTTCAAACTACCATGGATAGCAAAATTCCCCTTTTGTTGGTATTGGACATAGTTCACTGAAACAATATGTATTTTCATTAATCATGGTGTTATATGAAATTTATGTATGGATCATTATTGATGTTATATTTGTCTTACCGTTTCTTTCATGGATTAAATTGATATTGACAAATACGATTAGATTCTAATCTCGATCTAAGATAATGCCTATTAAACTCTAAATAATAGACATGAATTTAGGTTTAATATTTATCAAAAGTATCGAATCTTAATGCTTCTGTATTGTTTAATAGACTGAGAAATCGTCGATTAAACCATAAGGTAGAAATCTCATCAAGGTTTAAACATAAATCTTTTTTGTGAGCGATATGTAATGATATCGAAACATGCTTAAATTGTGAATAACTGATTCGTGATATGCATATTTAATTGGTGAATGAACACCAACTCCCAACAAGTTTATTCCTCTTAAATCATCTTTATTTAGTAGACGCATTTTACTTTTCGTAACATATAAATCAAACATCTCGAAAACTTTTGCTCAGAATAATAGAAAATATTAAACGGTTCTGACATCGCTTCAATCCCCGTGGATACGATAAAACACAATACTTACATTTGATTTTACACAACATCACCACACCTTCTCCTAAAACTATATTCTTTATTCTCTTTGTTTCACGTACTGATATTATAATGTGACTCTTTTTTCTAATTCTTAGAATATATATGTTATTCTAATTTCTACTTGATTAATTGAACTTTTTCTTCACTGCCACTTATTTATCCTTACAATTTACCAACTTACCCTTTATTCCTCTATATACATTATTTTCCTTAATATTTTATTTTTTTAACATATATTCACTTAATTAAATAATTACTCTTATTATTTAATCACTGCAATAATTCTAAATAATTCTAACTAGTTTCTACACCACCTAATTATTTTAATTGATCTAACTCATCAATAAATCAAAACACACACAATCATATATAATTCACATATAATTCAATAAAAATAAATAATTAAAAATGAGGTGTTACATTCATCAATACCTCATTACTTTCTTGTTCCACCTGAAAATAGATATTCACTATTTTATTGAGAATGACATATTGCAAACTTAAGCTGTTTCTTTAGTTTTAATGAACCATGCATTTCATCTCCTCTATATAAAATGCATCTTAGGTTTGTTATACATATAAATCATCTCTAATTTAGAAGTTCTATAATGCATTTCATGATATATAATATAAGAACCAAGACTAGAGATACATTATAATAGAACATCGATTTTCTTTAAAAAAAATATTCATAGTTTAGAGTATGCTATGCAAATTCAATTTAAATATGCATAATTGGATCAAGAGGCACCTATCTTAGTGGCCAACTGTCAAAGGAAATGGGATGGAGACATAGCTGGAAATGGGATGGAGACATAGCTGTAGATGGGTCATGGAAACATGGTAGGCATAGCAATAAAATCCATACTCATAGGTATTCACTCTTGAAGTTGATGGAGAAAATCTACTTTAATTGAGTTTATTATGTTCGAATTTGGGTTTCCCCAATTACAAAATACGGAGACGGATTGGGTAATGAAAACATTAGTACTCACTCTGAACTCGCACCGTTTATTTGATTATGTACATTATTATTTATTTTTAATAATTTAAAATATTAAATATGTGGCCAATATTTTAATAATTTAATTTGTATTTATTATTTAAAATATATGAAATGTATACATGAAATTTTTTGATATTGTTTTATTTTATTATTTATAATGTAATTTGATTTTGGAAAAACTAAATATTTTTATTAAAAAAACGATTTTACTAAATAGTTGATGGTGGGACGGGGATATTTGAACTCAACCCGAATCCGTTTGAAACGGGTTTGAGTTTTAATTATCCATCTCCGTTAGATTTAGAGCGGAGAACGGAAATCGTTTGGAGGTTCGGATTTGAGTTTAAAGGAGATAAATATTGTCCCCGCTCCGTCCCGTCCCGTTACCATCCCTGTATGGCAGAATCAACTATCTGACTTGGGACTCTCTGCGGCAGAAAGATGAAGAGGGGTACATAAAGTCTAGGTGAAGAGAGAAGTAGTGTTTTGCTCACACACATTTCGTGTGTGGTAATCAATGTGGTCTCAGAATAGGGAAATCAATGGTTTTCTTATAGGGCCAAGTCTATCAACTTAAATATATAGTACTATTTTTTTTTAAGAGAATTAGTTTTATAGAAGTGAAGTAAATATTTAAAAACTCCAAAAATGTCATTTGGAGATCCAATTTCAAATGCGTCATAAAAAGTGGCTCAATTCTAAATTAATTTTTAAGTTGTTTTAGAAATATATCCTCAAAAGCTCAAATATTTATACATCATTATTATTTAAATGTTAGAATTTAAACATTCAATGATATTTACCTATCTACTTATTTGAATGTATTGTTGTTGATTCAACTTGCTACATGATTATCCCTACCACTATTTTATTCTCTTTATTTTTCTCATAACCAAAATCTACCACAAAATTTCAATCATTCTCTATTAAATTTTCGCCTCCAAACCAAATTTTAAATATTTTATTATATTAAAGAGAACATAAAAAACTATAATTTAAGATAAAATTTTCTCATTTCATCTCTCATTTTGTTGCATTGATGTTGAGTTTTAGATGAAAAAAATAATATCACTTCAGATATGCATATTCGAAATGCAACTATTATATTTTAGATGTGCATGTCTGGAACTGTCTGATTTTCTATTTCTGTTCGTTTTATATATGGTGTAAAAATAGAAAATATCAATTTGTTTAACACATTTACAACCATCCTTATAATTGATTCAATGTATAAGACCAACAAATATAGGCTTATGCATAATTCATATATGATTATTCAAAATAATCTTTATTAATTTTTTTTATTTAAAAAAGAAGAAACAAAGGTTATTTCAGATATTTGTGTCTGAAAATTACTATTTGATAATTTTAAATATGTACCTTCGAATTTATTCGATAAAAAATCGAAAATATGATAAACTCTGATATGGCATATTCAAATTAAGGGAGTACCATGATAATTTTGTCAAAGAACTCTAAAAACCTCTAAGAATGTATTAAGAAATTTTTGTTTTTTAAAACCGAATATTCTCTCTGTGCAATTGTAGAAATTATTCTTTCCAATCTCAATGTGTGTCAAAACTCACTCTAAAAGGAATTAATGATTAATCAATTTATAATTAAATTTATGGTTAACTAATTACACGAGTTAGCCTCATTTTACAATATGAACTGAGTTAACAAGGTGTAAGGGATATACTAAAGGAGTGGATGTGTACATCAAACATTTTCTATTTTATTTATATTTCAACTCTTTGTTTGAAAAATTTGTCTCGTTTCTCATTTTATATAATGAGAACTAAAATGTAAATTAGATGTGATTAATGCTATTACTGTTATTTTAGAGTGAATACTCACTTAAGTTTTATATAGAATAGTATAAATAATACATAAGTAGAAAATTATTATAAATATAAATAATTAATTTGAGTTTTTTTACCACAAGAATATAATCTTTAAGGTGCATGGAAAACTTGAGTAGTCAAATATCTTTAAAATAATTTATAATTTTTATATGATGATGAATTATGTGAGAGTTTGTAATTTTTTACATATAAAATGTTGGATCATTAGGGACCAAAGAGATAATCTTTTTTTGAGCAACTACAAAAGTGATATGGACATTTCATCTTCAATCAAGACTTTAGATATTAAGTATAAGAAATTTCTTAATCCACTCTACTGAAAAATTAAATTATATGTATTTTCTAAAATATCTCTCTAAAATCGGAAGTATATTTTTAGTGTGTATCATATTTTGAAATATTTTGTTAAAATCGAAAGTGTATTTCTAGTTTCAAATTAGCAGAAAAAATTAAGATATATAATTTAGTACAAAGTATATAAATTAAAATTGACTAATTTTTGTATATAATTTAATATTGTTTATCTAAAGCTTGTCTAGTAATTCTAACTTATATTCAAACAAAATAAGGTCCAACAAAAAAAAAGACACCATGAGTTATATGTCCAAAAAAAAACTATGTAGAATATCTGAATTCTCGAAGCTTGTACGACAAACCAAGATCAACATTAAAACATAACACTTTTGACGTTATCCAAGATAGATTGCAAGGTCGCCACAAAGTTTGTGGTACTCCTATTACCACTTGCAAAACTAGAATTAGAATTTTCAACTTCGCTGATGTAGTATCTAACACGGAAAGCTAACAAGTGTGCATAATAAACAGGAGGAACTGCATACAAGATAACATTTTACTCTTAAAATCAAACAAAATTATGATCAATAATTGCAATCTTCCCTCCTGCTTTGTTCTATCAAGTGTTGCCTTGCACTTCTTGTTAAGTTCGAGAAGCTCTTTTTCAATTTGATTTGGATTCCCTGAGAAAATTGGTACCAAATGATCTCAGTTTAAAACCGGAAGTATACTTCTGATTTGCATCCAACCCTTTTAATGTGATTTTCATAATATAGGGTGCGAACCGAAAATATACATCCAGTTTTGAGGGACATTTGTGGAATTTCACGTGGTACCTAAAAAAAACCATGAGGTGGATTAAGAAATTCACTAAGTATATGATTCATATCACTTATATCTTGTTTAATACCACTATTCTATTAAATGTGATATTCTTAGTGTATGTTTGGATTAACTTTTACAAATCCCAAAAGTATTTCTAGTCTATTTCAACTTGAAAATTAGTTTCTTTTCTTGTTTAGATATTTTCCCAAAAGCAATTGTATTAGAAGCTACAATTCCTAACTTTTGAATTTAATATAATCAATTTTACATTTATTATATATTATAATTATTTTTAATTTTTCTTCTTTATCCTCTTTAATTTTCATCAATTTTTTCTTTTCTTTTTGATTTGTATTAAAATTTATCACCATTGTTAATTATAACATTCAAAATCAATCTACTTAAATCTAAGTTTAAGGTTGTCAAGATGACAACCCTAGACAAAACCCTAACTTAATGCTTACATGACATTCTCATAGCAACTTAATGTTTATGTGTCATTCTTATAGCAATTTTTACCACAAAATAATTAATTAATTTTTAAAAATATCTTTATAATACTAATAAATATATATTTTTGATTATTTTATTTTTAGATTTAATTATTAAATAATTATCTATATAAATGATATCAATGGAATAAATACATAAATTATATCACATTAATGTTTGAAATGTGTTTTCCCCTATTTTATAACAAATTTAGATATTTTCATTTTTCTTTTGATTATTTTATAATGTTTTTGTTTAGATATTATTTATGCAAGTATATCATAACTTTAACTTAATTAACACCATAAAAATTAAATAAATAAATTAAATTATTTTTTAAAATAACTTCATAATTCTGGAAAATAACTCATTTTGATTATTTATGTTTAGTTTTTATTTTTGAATAATTCTATACAGAAATATTTATTAACTTATATTTAATTATCATCATAGATACAACATAAAATGTTAAGTAATAGTGAATAAAATAACTATTGTAATTTAAAAGAATAGCTATAAAGTGACATTAGTGTATAACTACAAAAATTGAACGGTAAGGATTTAAAGACGTGAAAGGTAAAAAATATTGAATAAAAATTTAAAAGTGACATTAATGAAAAGAATTCGTAAATTATATCACATAAATATTTAAACTGTTTTTTTCTTCTTACTATGTTACTTTTATTGTTTATTTATGATCAATCAGTATTAATATAAAGTTTAATAAATTTAGGTAATCAATTTTTACGATACAATAGATAATCTTAAATTAAGTTTTCTTAAACTCTAATTCTTTTTTTTTTTCCATCTATTTTACAAATTTCTATGTCTAAAAAATAATTTAATTACTTAAAAATAAAAATGATATAAAAGTCTCATTAAAAGAAACATTTAGTATAATAATACCCAATAAATATTGTAACAGATGATTATCATATTTTAATTTTTTAATATAGTTAATGAGTTATGGGTTATAGTTTCTTTTAGAAAACGAGTGGTAGTACTTAAACTGAAAAAACAATCTAAAATATTTTTTAAATCAATATATGCCTTTTACAAATTTTTATGTGAGTTGAACAATTATAATTTCATACTTTTCCTGATTGATAAAATTTAATGGAGATTTTCAGTTTCGTTTAATATACAATTTATTTAAATTTTATCTGTTATCCTCGTTTCACTAAAAAAATGTTCATTAACGACGTGAAAGCAACGTGACAATTTTGAAAATCACGTCACAAACAAAAAAACAACGACGTGGCTAATTATGTCGCTGGGGAACAAGTGGTAAACTTGTTGCGACGTGTTTCCCATGTCACAAAGTTGTGACGTGGTATTCACGTCGCAACATAGTTATATAGGGAATATAAATGGCAGACATGTAGCAACTTTGTGACATGTAACTCACGTCGCTACCTTTAACGTTTATTTTTAAAAAAAATTATTTAGTAATTATTTTTTTATATTAACAAATTTATATAATAAAATTTATATAATAAAATTTATATAATAAAATTTGTATAATAAAATTTATATAATAAGATTTTATATAATAAAATTTATATAATAAAATTTATATAATAAAATTTGTATAATAAAATTTATATAATAAAATTTTATATAATAAAATTTATATAATAAAATTTATATAATAAATATATATATATATATATATATATATATATATATATATATATATATATATATATATATATATATATATATTAAAATTATTATAATAAAATTTATATATTAAAATTATTATAATAATATTATTTTATTATATATTCAAATAATAAAATTTTATAAAATGAATTCATGTAATAAAATTTTATATAATTTAATAATTTAAAATGATAAAAATAAATATCTTACATAAATGCAAATTTAAAAACAAAATAAATAGAATATTTTCACGAGGCATCTTCACCCGGATAATTATCAAGATCAAAATCATCAGTTCCGTCATTATCCGACAGGAACATTTTGATTTCCACCACCTTGCATAAACCGTCTCATCTGCTCCTCCATATCAGATTGCCTCTTCCGCATCATCTCCAACTGCTGCTCCTGCTCTTGCCTCATTGTCGTCATTTGGGCCTCCATTTCGCGTCTCACTTCAGTTGTCGTGTCTTACTGTTTCAAGTTGATCCTGTGTCAGATTCGGTTGACCTGACCCTCCATCTCCATCTCTAAGTCGTTGAAATAGATTACGATCATCAACTTTCAAGCCGACCGCCATATTTCCACCCGCAAAAAAGCAACCATTAGGCCTTTTTCCATTAACTACTTCATTCCAAATATAGAAATCAACATCACCATTAAGCGGCTCCCCCTTTGCTGGCCTATATTGAGGATTGTGTTTCAGAAAAAGTGCAAGTAATGTCTGATAATCATCCTACATTCAATAATAAAATAAAAAATTATACTAAATTATAAAATAAATAAAAAATTTACATATATATTAAATTATACTAAATTAATATATGTATATATTAAATTATACTAAATTCAAATATATTAAAAAGTTGTCACGTGATTTTCACACCACAACTTATGAGTTGCCACGTGGCAATTTATCAGTTGCCACATGATATTCACGCCACAATTTATAGATTGTCACGTGAAAATAACGTCACAAATTTTGTTATTAAATAAAAAAAAACTTAAATTGAATTAATTACAAAAGCTCTCTTTGTGCGCTCGTCGACAAAACCTCTCGATTTCTTTGTCTGAGTCCTCGTAATCAACTCAATGATTAATGATGGTCTCCCCAACTCCTTAGTCTAAATAATAAAATTAAAATTAATTAGTAAAAAATATTATGAATAAAAATATAACTTAAAAAATTAGTAATTTTTACCATTCGTCGGACATGCTCCGCAGTACTAATACTTCCAACAGTATTGACACATCCCCCTTTTCGGATGCCCTCATCTTCTTAAAAGTTTCTGATTTAGCCTTGAATTCCAGTGAATCCCAATATGTAAGAATTTCGCAGAAAACCTCTACGCCTATCCAGTTAGGACGGATACCATGAAGCTCATAATTCTCCCTAACCCGCCACATTATATCAGAAAATCTTCTAGAGGTTCTGCTATAATAGATTTTTTTCCATAATTTTCTCATTCAACGGATCCCACACACATTTTTCCTGAAATGTTGAATGACATTAAAATAAAAAGTTAAGTAATTATAATGAAAATGTCACTTAAATAACAATACTAAAAAAATAAATTAAATTTACAACTTAAAATAACAATATCTTAAAATTTTTAAACCATTCTTCTTTATTTGTAACCTCGCCAAAGTTCCTCCAAAATGATTTATACATCTGCTGAATTATATAATTAACAACCTTGACAGCAGTCCGTCTCGGCGCAAAAATAAACAACAAGATTTTGAATAAACAATATTAATTATAAATTTATACAAAAAATGAAAATGAATATGTACTTAAATAAAAGTTTGTATAAGAAACTTACTTGCTTCCTTCGGGCCAAATCCAAAACCTCCCGTCAATGACATGAATCTCACTCGGATCATCTCTCCCACGAAGATCAGCTCCATCTATGTCATCAGCTACCACATCTGCATCACCGTCAGCCTCACGTATAGGTACATGTGTAGGACGTGGGGTGCTGGATCCTGCAATCTGTCTGGGATGTGGGATGCGTGATCCTTCGGTCTGTCTAGGACGTGGGGCGCAGGATCCTGCAGCCTGTGTGGGACGTGGACTGGGGGATCCTCCAGTATGTATGGGATGTGGACTGCTGGATCCTCCAGTATGTCTGGGATGTGGGCTGCTGGACCCTCCCGTCTGCTGGAGGGATGAAGGCATCTGTGTGGGATATGAAAAACTGGACTCCCCGCCTGCTGGAAGGATGAAGGCACGTCAGTCTGTAGGAATAGAAAACTGGGTCCTCCTACGTGCTGGAAGAATGAGGGCACACCAGTCTGTACGAATGGAAAACTGGCGGCCAAGAAACATTTACTTTTAAATCCCAACTCATGATAAAATAAATGGATAAGATAGCACACTTCAAATACCAACTCATGGTAATTTTAATTTTTGTTTACTTTTCATTTGATGTCTTTTAAATTTTTTATTTCCAAATCAATCAGAATAATTTTTCCATTGGTCATAAGAACCAACCGATAGGAACTGTGGCTCAGGACCAAGCTACAAAACACATCTTTTATATATTTATTTTTATTTTATCAATTGGCATCTTTCTTAATCTTTTATTTATAATTTATCTATTCCCTTGATTGGGACTTTCAAGCGAGAGAAAATATTAGCTCGGTATTTTAAATGGTGTTTTTCTTTCTTTCTTTTTTTAATTTAATTATCCCCTCAATTGAGAGTTTCTCTAGAGGAAGTCTCAACTTTGTGTTTCATATGTCGATTTTCTTTTTTAAAAAATTAATCTATTCCCTTGAATGAATTGTCTCATTGAGAGGAAATATTTTTTGCATCTATTTTCTAGAACTATACTATAGTTTTTCATTTACTTTTCAACATTTATTTCATCTTCATTCTTCTCTGAAACGTAATGGTTTCTTAATAAAGCATACCCTAGGTGATTTTTATTTTTATCTTCTACGTCAAAATGCCCTAACAAATTTCTAAAGTCAACTTCCATCGTCATTTTCAAAACATCATCTATTCTAATGTCAGTTGATGAGACTAGAGCGTGTACATGTGATTTGAGTAACATAAAAGTCATTTGAGTAACATGAGTGATATTTGAACCTCAAAATATCAACACCATGTACCGTATGGTCAAATTCCTTACACATGCATATGCTTTAATGTAATTAGGAGCGTGAAAAAATATTGTAAAAACCACAATCATATATACAACGGTGTGGGACATCTAAAGAGATGTCAAATTAACATTTATTTTTGAATAATTAACTACGTTGGACACATATAAAAATATATTGTATATAATCTCTAAAATGTAAAAGAATATTATTATTTTCTTGAATGTATCAAAATAGTAAAAATATTCAAAGCATCTTTTTTATTAATTATTTTAATATCGAATATTTTTATAATCAATTTAGTTATTCAATGTGTTTGTCAATGATCAATTTAGTTTATAAAATAACAAAAAATAAATAATTGGGATGCTTTTGTAATTTCAATAAATTTAAAATAATAACAACAATTTCTCAAATATTTAAAAACTCGTTTACTCTATTGAAATATAATTTACTAAGAAAAAAAATGATATTTCTAAAATTATAATATGTAGAGGTGGCAAAACGGATAGTGGCCCGTCGAGCCGACCCACATACCCGTTAAAAAATAACGGGTTGAATTAAAATTTTAGATCCGCCGTCCACCAAATACCGTCTCGCTATAGACCGTTATCCGCCTTTGCCCGTCACGCCAAAACCCGTCCCTCGCTAAAGCTCGCCGCACTTTTTCGTTTAACTTGTTTCATCTTAATTTTATTTTTTTAGTTAATTCTAGTCATTCCAATTCTTGATGGTTTTATTTTATAAATTTATTTATGAATATATGCAATATTTTTTGAAGTAAATTTTATTAAAAAGATGATTTATAAAAATTCGTTCTAAAAAATGAGTGAAAATCTAATTGAAATATAAAAAAAAAAAGTATGCGGGCAAATCTGTCATCCGCACACTCGCCAATTTTACGGGACGAACTACATTTTTAGGTCTATTTTCACTTGACAGGCATGTCCGTCCCGTTTTTTTATTAACGGGCTTAAGAGTGAATGGGAAGGATGGTCCGTCTTACCACCTCTAGTGATATGTACTTATGATTTAAAAAATTGAATTATTATATATTTAGTACACAAATTTATACTAATATTTATTGTCCCTTATATTTTAAATTTGTGGGTCCATCCATACATCTGAGTAAGAGTATACATTAATGGAAACGTATATACTAAACAATATATAAGTAAAAGTGATATTAAAGTTCATGATTTGCTTAGATGTTTATAAGAGTGTGTTTGGATTGACGGTATATATAATTGATTTTGAGAGAATTGAATTTGATAGAATTGATTTTAACATAATTGAATATAATAAAATTGATCTATATTAAGATACAATAATATAGAAGTGATTGTTAATAATTAATATTGTTTAGTTTTATCAAAACTAGATTGTCGACTTGTGCTCTACACAAATATATTAGAAATAAAGCTATATTACTTTATAATAGTTGATATTTAATTTTTTATTTGCATATACAATTACATTGTAGTCTTTTACAATTATATTATTAATTTTTTAATGAGAAACAATAATATAAAAAATGTTTTATATTATTGTTTTTTTAGATTATCAGAAGAACTATTATGATTCCATTTATATATTAAAATAAGTAGGTTATTTTTAAACAACAATCTCATAGACCTCTAGAGCTATAATGATGCAAGAATTAAAATAAATATAAGTCTCATATATCTTGTACATCTATTATATGTGAAAAATAGTATATTTATGTTAACCAATACAAAAATGTGAAAGAAAGGTAGAATAACTCACTAACCAAAAAATCTAGGGCTATTACCATTTTATCCGTTTGTCATATAAGAGTGTGTTTGGATTGACGGTATATATAATTGATTTTGAGAGAATTGAATTTGATAGAATTGATTTTAACATAATTGAATATAATAAAATTGATCTATATTAAGATACAATAATATAGAAGTGATTGTTAATAATTAATATTGTTTAGTTTTATCAAAACTAGATTGTCGACTTGTGCTCTACACAAATATATTAGAAATAAAGCTATATTACTTTATAATAGTTGATATTTAATTTTTTATTTGCATATACAATTACATTGTAGTCTTTTACAATTATATTATTAATTTTTTAATGAGAAACAATAATATAAAAAATGTTTTATATTATTGTTTTTTTAGATTATTAGAAGAACTATTATGATTCCATTTATATATTAAAATAAGTAGGTTATTTTTAAACAACAATCTCATAGACCTCTAGAGCTATAATGATGCAAGAATTAAAATAAATAAAAGTCTCATATATCTTGTACATCTATTATATGTGAAAAATAGTATATTTATGTTAACCAATACAAAAATGTGAAAGAAAGGTAGAATAACTCGCTAACAAAAAAATTTAGGGCTATTATCATTTTACCCGTTTGTCATATAAGTGATAGTTTTGTCTGTAAAAAAAATTTTATAAAAAAAACACTCTTGTCTTTTTAAAATACTAATAATTTAATCCTTAAAGTCAAAATCCACAGGTAAATCTGTAGGTTTCCTGCGGATTATCTTTCAGATTTACCTGCAAATTTTAACTGTAAGAACAAATTGTTAAAATTTTGAAATGACAATGATGTTTTTCAAAAAGCATATTTTACATGGGCGAAACCAAAAGTCGCCTATTAAATTTATTAACAAAAGGAAGAATTTTAAATAAGAAAAACAATAACATAATAGAATTTTATCACCGTCTTTTTTTGATTCACATGACACAAAATCATATCCGCATCAACCAATAAAAAATTATAAAATAGTTAGAATACGATAGTAACAAAAATTATATGAATATAAACGTAAGTTTGAATATTTGTAATAGAATAATTTGAGTTTCTATTATGTCACAAAACAAATCGTAAGATAAATGTAAAGTGAAAAAAACAATTATAAAAAATACTAAGAGCACCACCAATCACTAACAGTGACTTATTTGTAGAATATAATGATAACTCAATATCACTCACACACATAAATTAAATTATAGTATATTAATAAATTTAGAAGTTACAATATAATGATAACTCAATATCACTCACACACATAAATTAAATTATAGTGTATTAATAAATTTAGAAGTTACAATATATTAATTTATCAATCAGTTAAGTGTACTACTGAATCAATCATAATTGTAACCAAGAAAAAAGAATCAATCATAAATAAAACATTGAAAGAAATTTTAAAGGTGACATGATAGAAAAAGTTAAGATTTTTTATATATAAATTGAATGTTTATTTTAAAATAAAATAAGTATTTTATTTAAGTTTATTTTATTATTACTATGACTTGATTTATGCTCAATAAAAAAAGTAAAAAATTATCTAATTTGTTGTATTCGTTAATAGATAATATTATTTAGTAATATTTAAATATTAATTTTTATTTTTAACTATGAACAATTCATTTTCATTTATTATAATTTTGATACATATAGTTAGAAATTAAACGATAATTTAACTGTCACAACAAACACTACAAGAAATGTGGTCCCCAGCGACGTAAAGTAGCGACGTGGTTATCACGTGGGATAAAAAAACTAGTTGCGACGTGATAACCACGTCACAAATAATTTTAATAATAAAAAAATTAAGTCAATGTTATAAATAAGGAAGTCAAATTTTTTTTTTTTATAAAAAAAACATCTGCGACGTGATACACACGTCGCTACCTAAAAGAAAAAAAGAAATAAAATCAAATTTGTAACGCTCAGTTGGAGGAAGGTTTAAATTTTTTTGAATTTTGGTTGTGACGTGATACCCACGTCGCAACTTTAGTAGGAAAATAACCCTGCCTTTGACTTGATTGATTATACAGGGTGACAGACTTAGCAATTAATTATTTTTTCGTTGGTAGTGTAGCGACGTGGCTATCACGTGGCAAGGTTGCGACGTGATACTCACGTCGCTGCTTGGCATATAAATGACCAAATTATAACGCATCACTCCAGTGCCCATTTGCTTTTGCTTCTGTGTTACGTTGTTTCTTCTTCTTCCTTGCTTCCTTTTTCCTTGCTGTTTCTTCTTTTGCGTGCAAACTCAAACCAAATTTTCTTCCCCAAATTTTCTTCCTTCTCCACATTTTCTTCAAAGACTCCTTGATTTAAATTACAATATCATATAAGGTAATTATATATTGTGTAATTTTAATTTTATGTATTCTATATTTATTGTGGTGATAAAAAATTTAATGAAATTTGTTTTGTTTAAGTGGTAGAATCTTGGAGAAGAACATCAAGAGAGATACAAGAAAAACAAGTTAAGTAAAGGATATACGAGAGGTGTTTATGCAATTTTTTTGTATTTTATATGTATTATATTTATATATATTGTATTCTGTTTATTTTATTTAGAAAAACATTTTCTTTTTAAATTTTAGTGTTAGATTAATATTATAGGTTAATAGTTAAAAACAATTTAAAATTAGAATTTTTTATATGTTAGTATATATAAAAAAATACGAAAATTGTAATAAATAGTAAAATAAGAATTTTATAAAAACAGAAAATTAAAAATCTTTTTTTATAGATGTATATATGTTAAAATATAAATTTAAAAACAAAAATTTATATTTTATTTATTATAGTAGTTTTAGTTTTTTATTTATATGTTAAAAATATGAAGAGAAAAAATTATATATGAAAATAAGAATTAATAAAAAACATAATTAAAAAAGTATATGTTATATTATTGTTATATAATAAAAAATTATATATTTTACATTAGATATATATATATATATATATATATATATATATATATATATATATATATATATATATATATATATATATATATAAACAAAATTTATAGATGTATAAATGTTAAAACATAAATTTAAAAACAAATTTAAAAACAGAAATTTATATTTTATTTATTATAGTAGTTAAAGTTAAAGCTAGTACTTTAATATATATTTATATGCTACATGTTTAATAGTTAATTAAACAAAATTAATATTTTTAAGAATAGTAATTAAATAGTATACGTTTAAGAATATTATTAACTTGATTAATATTTCTAATGAAAAAGACAATGATTGTATAAATGTGCAGTATGGAATTTTATCGGTATTATCGTAGTTGGATGTACGATAGAACATATTCATGAAGAAGTGGACTTAAATTCAATTTTATAGTAGGAGTTGATGGGTTTATCAAGTGGACATTTGCTCAAGAATGTTGTCGAAGTGAAGGAGGGGTTAGGTGTCCCTGTCTTAAATGTGAATGTAGACCAATAATTAGTGACCTAGAGGAAGTAACACGTCATTTGCATAGAAGGGGTTTCATTGAAAATTATTGGATTTGAACGTATAATGGTGAAGAACTGTCGGGTAATGTATCAGAGACTAGCAATACGCATGCTTCAAGTAGTCGACCGTTTATGGAGTATGAGGTGAACTTTAATCTGGTCGGGAGATGGTTGAGGATGCTTTTGGTGTGAACGTGACATATGGTGAACTTGAAGATTTTGACGGGGAAGAGTTGCCGAATGAGGAAGTGCAAAGATTTTATCAATTGTTAAATGAGATGAATACGCCGTTGTTTGAGGGGTCGTCAGACTCAAAGCTATCAATGTGTGTGAGATTATTGGCCGCCAAGTCAAATTGGAATGTTTTTGATCAAGATAATATCTTAGATATAAAAAGTTTTAAAATGTTGTGTGCCCAAAAATAATATCTTAGGTGTAGAAAGATTGTGGTGAAAATTTTGTTATAAAATGTATTATTTGGTATTGTGAAGTTTAGAACATTATCATATATTAAAGCTACATAATGTCATAATGGCAAAAGCTAATGCAAAGGAAATAGTTTAAAAACTCGGCATGATCCAAGAAGATGACAACACTATTTCAAATTATATTTTAATAAAGGGGAGCTCAACAAATAAATCATGTTAAAAGAATAAGGGTCAAACCTTTTTAAGAACATTTTGATACTTCTCATTTTATAAAAACACTTTAAGATAAATGTAAGATATTGGATCGAACTCTAGTATGGTCGAAGGGGTAGCTTCTGGTCTGACAGAAATTAAGCATGAGGTCGAAGCTTGTTCGTATGTTACTGTCGAAATAGTTCATGATGTAGTCGAAGTTATTCTAACATGCATTAGTTAAAATTTTCTAGGTTTATTAGCATGTCAAATTGAGATTACTTGTTATTCATAATTGTTTAAGTTAGCTTGTTACCTAAGTTAGATTGTGTAATGAGCATGTGTGTAAAAATCCATTAGTTAGTGTTATTTTTCTTATAAATAGAACACTAGTCTCTCATTATTACATAATGAGAATTCTAATTAGGGTGAGAGAGGTTATTTGTTATTCTGCAACACTTGTAATCATGTTTCGAAGAGAAAGTAAAGAATAATAGTTTATGAAAGCTCCAAAGATTTGAGCTCTAAAGGTTTGACTAATTTTGGTAAAACTGAATGTTGAACATATGTCTAATTATGATCATCCAACATCATCTTGTCTGGTATAAATGGATGTTTGAATACTATGAGTAGGTTACAAATATGGAACATTTTGGGAATATTTGATAATCATATGTCATGTCCAAAATGAAGAAATCATAGATGTTTTTCAAAGATGTTCTATCATGCAGAGACAGACATGTCGAATGAAGATGTCCTGTCATCCAACATCGCGCATGTGACCAGCAGGACAGTTGGATTTAGTTGATATATTTTAGATGCAGAATATTCTTAAATATTGTGTAATCCTAAGTGGCGCATAGTTTGATGAAGAGATTCAAGCTGAACTTAAGGAGATTGTTTAATTTCTAATTATGGAGATAAATGAGGAAACTAATGATTGAAGTCCTCTGATTTATAAGATATTTATGTTGTCTTATTTGCAACAGATCAACAGTGATTTGAAGCCCAAGTCCAGTATGTAACAACCCGATTTTTATTAGCTATTTTATTTAATTATTTTATTTGGTATTTTATTAATTATTTGGTGTTTTATTAATTAATTAGTTATTTAATTATTGTGTGGCATGATAATCATTTAATTATTTAATTATGTGTGTATTTGTGCGTTTTGGATTAATTGGGCTAATATTATTATTAAGGGGAAATAGCTATTGGGCTTAATTATTGGTAGTATGAGAAAGGTGGGGGTGTTAATTAATTTAAGCCAATAAGAATTAAGTTAGTAAAGGGAGGAAAGGAAAGAAAAGAGAGTTATACAATTCATTTGAAAGAAAACAAGAGAAAGAGAAGAGAAAGAGAAGAGAAAAGGGAGCAAAGAGGAAGAAAGAGTTAGAGCTTGAAGAACAAGGGTTTCATCAAGAGGTAAAGGGGAGAATCCTTATTATTATGGGATAGTATGATTGGATCAATGGGTAGATGAACATGATAGGTTTTCTATGTGTTTGAATTTAGAATTGAAGAGTTAGGGTTTATAGAAAATCCCCAATTTGAATGTGCAAATCATAAAAATGAATATGTTAGGTTAGTAACCATAAGGAAAATACATTAGTTTGATGTTGCATACTGAAATCTAGTGTCTAGTTGTGGTATTGAACCTTGTAGCATGTCAATTTTCGTATTTGGATTGCATTGAAGTTGTTGTTTTCTGCAGAATATGTTTAGTTCGCGGTGCCAACGAAGGTGCGCGGCGCGAACTGAGTATTTTTCAACTACTGTTTGGCAGCTTTTGGTACTGTTTGGGAATCCGTTCAGTTCGCGGCGCCAACGAGGGTGTGCGGCGCGAACTGAGTGTTTTTCAGCTACTGTTTGGCAGATTTTAACATGGTTTGGAATTGGTCATCTTTTGAAACATAGCTTCTTTTCACTTGCAGTTTGAATCAATATGAAACTAGTAAAATGTCCATATGATATGATTAGATTGTTTCGCATTTGGATGTCTCATTTTGATTTGGCAAGAATTGTGTAATATCGTGCATTCGTGAACATGTGTGTTATACATTGATGAAACTTGAATAACACGAATTGGCCTATCCTATGTGTTATTTTGTTGTGAATGTGATAGTGAATGCTATGTGATGCATTGTTTGGGATTGAAGTCATGTTGTGTGGTAGTTGTGCAATTGTTGAAGTATATTCTCTTGTATGATTAAGGGGTTGTGATCATCTTAATTTCATGAGTCTTGTTGTTGTTGCACACTACACTAGCACGAAGTCTTGGAGAAGAGGCAATGTTGGATAATTTCTTGGAGATTATTTTCTTGT
This sequence comes from Vicia sativa, assembly GCA_021764765.1. Classification (NCBI taxonomy): domain Eukaryota; kingdom Viridiplantae; phylum Streptophyta; class Magnoliopsida; order Fabales; family Fabaceae; genus Vicia; species Vicia sativa. The sequence continues at coordinate 225,578,365 of CM038795.1, read as the reverse complement.
CCCAAACCTAACTCCGAATGGGATTTGTAAAGCTTAACTTCGAATGGAGCTCTATGGTGGTTATATAGTCCTTAGAGTTGGACAATCGGCTTTCCGAAAATGATAACAAGTTTTGGATCCACATGCATATTGCATTGAGTTACACTTGAGTCGCACGGGTCGGTGTGAATGGTTGTTGATGTATGATTTATGTGATACGAGGTTGTGGATATGTTTTGATGAATGTGCATATATGTGGATTTTGGTGATGTTGTGAATATGTTCTTATTAGATGATATGGTGCATATTTTATGATAAATGGTATTGGATGTTTTGATAACTAAATCCATGGAGCTTTGTTGCATACTTGAATATGTGAAATAGAGGTGATAATGCTATTTACATTGAATTATGCAAGGTGTGATGAATTCCTTTGAATGTTGTTTATTCACTGTTCCTTATTATGCTTTTTCGTAATGATATGAATTCTCACCCTTCTGTTGGAATGATGTTCTATGCGACATCGCTCAGGTACCAAAGATAGCGGTAGTGGTGCTTCGCACGAGGAAAGTGTGGAAGCTTAGCTTGTTGGTTTTTGTGTCTTGACTAGGTAGTTATGTCAAATGCTCTGGTCATGTAACACTTGGGTGGGATAGTTGTTCAACTCATGTTTGATTCTTGAGATGTATTGTTATGTTCTCTTATTTTAGATGTATGTTGAGATATTTTGTTGGATGGATTTAATGCCTAATTGATGACTTGCATGTCATGTTTGGATTTGTTTTATTGGTGAAAATAATTATTATAGTATGGGATGTAATCATTTATAATACATGAGTTATTTGTTAATTTCGTTGTGTAATGCATATTCTAAATGCATTATAATTTTGAATAAGTGTTATTCCTATGACCAGGTGTATTATTAATTGACATGTTTATTTTGTTGGTTTTTAGAAAGCTTTTAGTTTCTGGAAATGTCAATGTGACGCCCTTTGTGTATATGCATGTTATTTAACTCTGATTATATGCTTATGTATTTGGGGTTATTAGAATGGGGATGTTACATTAGTGGTATTCGAGCATGGTCAGTCAGTTGGCCGAGTCTTTTCATGTTTTCTAACCCTTTGTATTTGATTTGTCTGTCTGACACGATCAATGATGTTTGTCTGGTTGTTTGGTTGTCCAGAAAGATGGTTGCAGGCAGGAATAATGATGCTATTGCTGAAGCTTTGAGAATGTTGGTCGGATCTATTGGTTAAATTCTTCAAGTGAATGCTGGTGAGCGAAATGGTGGAGTTGATGAATTTCGTGCCTTGGAGAAGTTCTAGAAGAACAATCCTCCTATCTTTGAGGGTGAGCATGAACCTGATAAGGCTCAGACGTGGTTGAAAGCAATCGAGAAGATCTTCCAAATGATGTATTTCACTGATGCTCAGAAAGTTCAGTTTGGCACGCATAAGCTTGAAAAGGAAGCAGAGGACTGGTGGAACAATACCGTACAGAGATTTAATGAGGAGGGAGTTGAGGTGACGTGGACTCTTTTCAAGGATGTCTTTTTGGAAAACTACTTTCCGGAAGATTGTCGTGGGAAGAAAGAGGTGGATTTCCTTGAGTTGAAACAAGGAAATGGTTCTATGGCTGAATATGCGGCTAGATTCCAAGAGCTTATTAAGTATTGTCGCCACTACAATACTGCTAATGCGGAGAAGTCCAAGTGTCTGAAGTTTATTAATGGATTGAGGCCGAATATCAAGAAAGCCATAAGATATCAACAGATTAATCGTTTTGTTGAGTTGGTTAACAAGAGTAGGATCTATGATGAGGATAGTAGGGAGAGTGCTTCTTACTACAAGAGTTTGAAAGGAAAAGGTCAATTTCGTGGGAAGCCTTATGATGACAAGAGGAAACAGTCTGGTCATGGCAAGAAGCCAAGTGGGGGAGGTTTTACTCCTATCAAGTGTTACAAGTGTGGCAAGGAGGGTCACAGGTCTTTCAATTGTAAGGATGGTGGTTCAGGTGTGACTTGCTACAATTATGGTGAGAAAGGGCACATTAGTACCAAGTGTGACAAGTTGAAGAAGGAGCAAGCTAGAGGGAAAGTGTTTGCATTGTCTGGATTTGAGACTGCTGCTGAGGATAGACTTATTCGAGGCACGTGTTTTATTAATGGTATTCCTTTTATTGCTATTATTGACACTGGTGCAACGTATTCTTTCATTTATTTGGATTGTGCTAAGAAGTTGAATCTTGAATTGTCTGTTATGCGTGGAAGTATGATTATTGATACTCCTGCTATGGGTTCTGTGTCCACTTCTTTTGTGTGTTTGAATTGTCCGTTGAGTATTTTTGGTAGAGATTTTGGAGTTGATTTGGTTTGTCTTCCGTTAGAGCAACTTGATGTGATTCTTGGTATGAATTGGTTGGAGTACAATCATGTTTATATCAACTGTTTTGATAACACAAATATTTTTCTTGATTCTGGTGTTGAGAGAGATTTGTTTTTGTCTGCTAAGCAAGTAGATGAGTATGTGCAAGATGGTTCTTTGTTGTTTGCTTTGTTGGCAAAGTTGGATCTCAGTGAGAAACAAGATATGGGTAAGTTGCCTATTGTTTGTGATTTTCCTGAAATGTTTCCTGATGATGTAAGTGAATTGCCTCCAGAGCGTGAGGTAGAGTTTTCGATTGATTTGATTATGAGATTGAGGTTGTATCTCAATGGAGGCTCCGAAATCTGTTTCTGAGATTAGAAGTTTTCTTGGTTTGGCTGGTTATTATCGTAAGTTCATTGAAGGTTTTTCTAAGTTGGCCCTGTCGTTGATGCAGTTGACTAGAAAAGGGTCAAGCTTTTATTTAGACGTCTCAGTGTGAAGATAATTTTTAAGAGCTTCAGAGAAGGTTGACAATCGCACCTATTTTGATTTTGCCTAATTTGGTTGAACCATTTGTAGTGTATTGTGATACTTCATTGTTGGGTTTAGGTGGTGTGTTGAGGCAGAATTGACAAGTGGTAGCTTACGCATCGAGGAAACTTAAAGCTCATGAGAGGAATTATCCGACGCATGACTTAGAGTTGGCTGCAGTTGTGTTTGTTCTGAAACTTTGGAGGCATTATCTGTTTGGATCAAGGTTTGATGTGTTCAGTGATCATAAGAGTTTGAAGTATTTGTTTAATCAGAAAGAGTTGAATATGAGGCAAATAAGATGGTTGGAATTCTTGAAGGATTATGATTTTGGTTTGAATTATCATCCAGGATAAGCGAATGTTGTGGCTGATGCTTTGAGTAGGAAGTCCTTGCATATGTCTATGTTGATGATGAGAGAGTTGGAATTGTTGGAACAATTTAGAGATTTGAGTTTGGTTTGTGAAGAGACTTCGTTTGGTGTTAAGCTTGGTATGTTGAAGCTTACTAGTGGTATTTTGGATGAGATTAGAGAAGGTCAGAAATTGGATTTGGGTTTGGTTGATCGATTGACATTGATTAATCCAGGTAAAGGTGGTGAATTTCGGATTTATGAGAATGGTATCATGAGATGTCGTGATAGAGTTTGTGTTCCTGATGTTATGGACTTGAAGAGAATGATTCTTGATGAAGGACATCGAAGTGGTTTGAGTATTCATCCTGGTGCTACTAAGATGTATCAAAATTTGAGGAAATTATTTTGGTGGTCTGGTATGAAGAAGGATATTGCAGAGTTTGTGTATTCTTGTTTGATCTGTCAGAAGTCGAAGATTGAACTTCAAAAACCGTCTGGTTTGTTACAGCCGTTATCTATTCTTGAGTGGAAGTGGGATAACATTTCTATGGATTTTGTTTCAGGTTTACCGAGGACTCCGAGTATTTAAGTTATTGTGGATAGATTGACAAAATCTGCTCACTTTATTCTGATTAGGATGGATTATAAGATGGAGAGGTTTGCCAAGTTGTATATTGAGAAAGTTGTGAGTTTGCATGGTATTCCGTCGAGTATTGTTTCAGATAGAGATCCAAGGTTTACTTCGAGATTTTGGGAAGGTTTGCAAGGTGCTTTGGGTACAAAGTTGCGTTTGAGTTCGATATATCATCTGCAGACTGATGGTCAGACGGAGAGGACGATTCAGTCGCTTGAGGAGCTTTTGAGAGCATGTGTTTTAGAGCATGGGGGTGCTTGGGATGTGTTTTTGTGTTTGATCGAGTTTACTTATAACAACAATTTTCATTCTAGTATTGGAATGGCACCGTTTGAAGCTTTGTATGGACGAAGGTATAGGACGCCTTTGTGTTGGTATGAATCTGGTGAGAGTGTTGTGGTTGGACCTGAGATTGTTCAATAGACTACGGATAAGAGGAGGAAAACACTTGAGTTTGAGGTTGGTGACCATGTGTTTTTGAGGGTTACTCCTGTAATGGGTGTTGATAGAGCTTTGAAGTCGCGTAAGCTGACGCCTAGTTATATTGGTCCGTATCAGATTTCAGAGAGAGTAGGTGAAGTGGATTATCGGATTGCTTTGTCACCGTCACTTGCTAATTTGCATGACGTGTTCCATGTGTCTTAGTTGAGGAGGTACATTGTAGATTCATCGCATGTTGTCCAATTAGATGAGGTTCAAGAGATAATTTGACGGTTGAAACATCACCTATGAGGATTGAGGATTGTGAAGTCAAGCAACTTCGTGGTAAAGAGATCGCTTTGGTCAAAATTGTTTGGAGTGGACCAGCAGAGGGTAATGTGGCTTGGGAGCTTGAGAGCTTGAGAATCAGATGAGAGATTCATATCCTGAGTTGTTTGAGGTAAATTTTCAAGGACGAAATTTTTTAAGTGGGGGAGAGTTGTAACAATCCCATTTTTATTAGCTATTTTATTTAATTATTTTATTTGATATTTTATTAATTATTTGGTGTTTTATTAATTAATTATTTATTTAATTATTGTGTGGCATGATAATTATTTAATTATTTAATTATGTGTGTGTGTGTGTGTGTGTGTTTTGGATTAATTGGGCTAATATTATTATTAAGGAGAAATAGTTATTGGGGCTAATTATGGTAGTATGAGAAAGGTGGGGGTGTTAATTAATTTAACCCCAATAATAATTAAGTTAGTAAAGGGAGGAAAGGAAAGAAAAGAGAGTTATAAAATTCATTAGAAAGAAAACAAGAGAAAGAGAAGAGAAAAGGGAGAAAAAAAGAAGAAAGAGTTAGAGCTTGAAGAACAAGAGTTTCATCAAGAGGTAAGGAAGAGAATCTTTATTATTATGGGATAGTATGATAGGGTCAATGGGTAGATGAACATGATAGGTTTTCTATGTGTTTGAATCTAGAATTGAAGAGTTAGGGTTTGTATGAAAATCCCCAATTTGAATGTGCAAATCATAAAAATGAATATGTTAGGTTAGTAACCATAAGGAAAATGCATTAGGTTGATGTTGCATACTGAAATCTAGTGTCTAGTTGTGGTATTAAACCTTGTAGCATGTTAGTTTTCGTATTTGGATTGCATGAGTCTGTAAAGCCTAATCGGCACCTTTAGTCTTTGCATCACAGACCCGCCCGATCTGTCGGCGTAAATGCGGTTAGTCTACTTGGTGTATCTAGTCTTTATTTCCGCTTGCATGTCAGTTCTCCCCTGGCATTGCGGGTCTTTCGAGAACAAGAATACTCTTGTTTCTGTCCTCCGCAGAGTCTAATCGGCGTCTTTCGGTCTTTGCATCACACATCCGCCCAAGCTATCGGCGTAAATATGGTTAGTCTGGTTTGCGTATCTAGTCTTTGTTTCCGCTTGCATGTCAGTTCTCCGCTGACATTGTGGATTGAACTGGGTAGAGGCCAATTCTTCTTTCGGGTCGGGAATACACCTGTACCTATTTTTCGCAGAATTCAGCGTTTATTCTGTGCTTCTTCTTGTTGTGGCCCAGTTAAGCTCTGGCGCAACATATCTTTTCCTCAGCAGACATCGAAATTCAGAGTGTAAATTTTCGAGTTCATTTCGGTATTCAATCACCTCATGCCCTGTCGCTCGGAAGGCAGTCGCCAACCTTGCTCTCAAGCTTGAGGATGATTGAATAGGGGCAGCTGTTGTACCCCAAAATTTACCCTCCTCTTTCCCGCGTTATTTTTGGCTTATAATCCCATTGCATAAAAATACATGTCATATCATACATAGCATTCATCATAAGGAGTATCAGATTCCAGGTATTCCGAATGGCACCCAAAAAGAGCTCATTTCTCAATGAGGTGGATTTCGAGTTTCGGCGCATTTTGGACACTCCAGAAGGCGTATCTCTCATATCCTTGGGTATTTTCTGTTGATTTTCGACTAGCATTCCCCTCTCATGATTATCTACAACTTTCTTTTGAAGGTCGAGTGTAACACCCCTTCTAAAATACCCCGAATAATACTAACTATATCAATTATTAAAGTCATAATCCATCAGAGTTAACACGGAACAAGGGATGCCACAATTATTAAATAAAATAAAACCTCCAAATAAACAGTAGCCATGCTACACTGAGGATCATTATTCAAATAATTCAATCAATTTAAGACCATGTCTTACAATGGAAAATACCAAAACCAAAACTGAATAAACCATAATTATTCTCAATGAGATTCAAAGAAACAATTGAATAATAATAACTAATTCCTCAACTAAACGTTCCCCAGTGTTACAACCTAATCAGAGCATGACACTGACACGCGAACTTAAAAGACAAGCTCTAGAGCCATCCTCACCAACTCCTAAGCTGCTAACTTTAATCTGAAATTGTTAAAGTAAGGGTGAGACTTCTCATAATTAAAACACATTATAAGCTTTTCAATCAACAATATATCACAAGCATATTATTTCACCCATTTCATCATAAATTCAGATTTCAACACTCAGACACAATCATACAAGTTAATATGCATAATCAATAACCAACAAAAGAATTGTAACACTGAAAGACATCCTAACATGTTACAATCCCATGCAAACACAAATGCAGACACAATGCATGTGGTACCAACACGTGACCAAGTCACCCAACACTGATCCCTCATCAATCGGATACAGTAACCATCGATTCGTCCATAAATACCGGGACACGAATCCAGCCTAACCACCCATCCTCACTCGGGTATCGATTATCGGCAATCCAAGTCAAATTCCGCACAATGGGAATTAACTTCACCAAAACAATGCATATGCACGCACATCACGAGCATGCAACATCAAATCAGTCTATGTAATACATCAATTTATCATAACTGAATCAAAACCAACAACATGATATTTCAATCATCATGCATACAATTAACAGCAGCATAAACATGCTCTACATCCACACAATACCAATACATTCATCACCACAGGTTCTCTGCTACATACACATCAATATGCGTCAGTCAATAATCACCTATTTCGGAATTCGGCTCATTTTCAAAATAATTTCAAGTTTTGGAAAATCTTTTCATTTTATAAAATAGAGTATTAAATTTAAGAAATAACTTCCAAAACGGCACTCAAAACGGACTTACGGTTTGAAAGTTATGAATTTTCAAAGTTTGACATTTTTCAAAAATAAACAGCAGAACCCGGTTCCTACATATACAGGAACCGGTTCCTGCGAAGTTCAAAAATCAGCTTTCTGGAAAAATGTATGGGAACCCGGTTCCTACCCATACAGGAACCGGTTCCTGAGTGTATTTTTGCTAGTTTTTACAAATTTTCACTGTGGAACCCGGTTCCTCCCCACTGGGAACCGGTTCCCACGTCCTACAGAGCCATTTTCTGCACTTTTGACAACATTCATCCACTCTAAACCAAACCCAAACATACCCATACGAATTGCTATATGGGAAACACCAAAACACATCCAATTTGCATCATTAAATCATCAAACAACATTATTTCATCATTCCTTTTTATTATCTGACACTCTAATTGTTTTCAACCTATAATCCGACACAATAGGGACAATTCTATGGAACCCTAACATTCTAAACCGGGATTCCCTAACATACTATGATCCACACCATTGAATATCTAAACCGATAATATGAATTAACTAATCAAAATCACCCCTTACCTTGTGGGTTCTTCGAATTCTGACACCTTAGGTTTCCTTCCTTCCTTTTCCTCTTCTCAACTTCACGTATGTGTGTTTTCTCCAAAATAACTCTTTTCCTCTTTTCCTTCTTTTATTCCTTTTATTCCTCTAACATAAATAAAATGAATTAAATAATATGAGTAGAGTCTTTTACTCCTCACACCCTCACTTTACTCAACACACCTCTAATAATTCCATAATTATCCCAATAATTCCAATATATTAATAAATTATATTCTCAATTAAATTAATAATTAAAAATCATAATTATTTAATTATCGAATTATTTGAGGTGTCACAACTCTCCCCAACTAAAAGAGTTTTCATCCTCGAAAACATACCTCAGACGAATAGTTCGGGATACGAGTCCTTCATCTGACTCTCCAGCTCCCAAGTGACATTTCCATCAGCTGGTCCTCCTCAATCCACTCTTACCAATGCGATCTCTTTGCCACGCAACTGTTTCAACTTCCGATCCTCTATCCTTGCAGGTACTGCTTCCACAGTCAAATTCTCTCATACCTGTATATCGTCTACCCGAATCTCATGAGACGGATCAGCAATGTACTTCCTCAGCTGAGATACATGGAAGACATCGTGCAAATTTGCAAGTGACGGCGGCAACGCAATCTGATATGCAACCTTCCCAATTCTCTTGGTAATCTGAAGCGGACCAATAAAATGTGGAGTCAACTTCTTTGACTTCAAAGCTCGACCAATACCAGTCATCAGAGTAACTCGCATAAAAACATGTTCTCCTTCACTAAACTCAAGATCTTTCCTCCTCTTATCGTGATAACTTTTCTGACGACTCTGAGAAGTCCTCATCTTCTCCTGGATCATCTTAATCTTTTCTGAAGTTTGTTGAACAATTTCCGGTCCAATCACAGCACTCTCTCCAGATTCATACCAACACAACGGTGTCCGACACCTCCTACCATACAATGCCTCAAACGGAGCCATACCAATACTCGAATGAAAACTGTTGTTGTAGGTAAAATCAATCAATGGTAGATAACTATCCCAAGCTCCACCCTTCTCTAACACACAGGCTCTCAGCAAATCTTCCAACGACTGAATCGTTCTTTCCGTCTGACCATCTGTCTGTGGATGATAAGCGGAACTCAAACGTAACTTAGTACCCAAAGCTTCCTGCAATCCCGTCCAGAACTTAGATGTAAACCTCGGATCTCGATCCGACACAATACTATAAGGAATACCATGTAGACTCACAATCTTTTCGACATACAATTCTGCCAACCTCTCCATCGGATAATCCATTCTTATCGGAATAAAGTGAGCAGATTTTGTCAACCTATCCACAATAACCCAGATAGAGTCACAATTCTTCGCTGTCCTTGGCAAACCAGACACAAAATCCATAGAGATTCCATCCCATTTCCATTCCGGAACAAACAACGGTTCCATCAATCCTGACGGTTTCTGATGTTCGATTTTTGACTTCTGACAAACCAAACACGCATACACAAACTCAGCAATTTCCTTTTTCATTCCCGGCCACCAAAACAACTTCTTCAAATCATGGTACATTTTAGTAGCACCGGGATGAATACTCAACCCGCTACGATGTCCTTCTTCTAAAATACTCTCCCTAATCTCGGCAACATCCGGAACACACACCCGATCACCAAATCTCATAACTCCATTCTCATCAATTCTGAACTCACCTCCTTGACCTTGGTTGATCAATGTCAACTTGTCAACCAAACCAACATCGGACTTCTGTCCATTTCTAATCTCTTCCAGAATACCACTAGTCAGCTTCAACATTCCCAATTTCACACTATTCGGAGTGGTTTCACATACCAAACTTAAATCTCTGAACTGCTCAACCAAATCTAACTCACGGACCATTAACATCGACATATGCAAGGACTTCCTACTTAAAGCATCTGCAACAACGTTTTCCTTACCAGGATGGTAATTCAAACTGAAATCGTAATCCTTCAGAAATTCTAACCATCTCCTCTGCCTCATATTCAACTCCTTCTGATCAAAGAGATACCTCAGACTCTTATGATCACTGAACACCTCAAACCGAGAACCATATAAATAATGCCTCCATAACTTCAAAACAAATACGACAGCTGCCAACTCTAAATCATGAGTCAGATAATTCCTCTCATGCACTTTCAATTGTCGTGAAGCATAAGCCAAAACCTGCTTATCTTGCATCAACACACCACCTAATCCCATTAATGATGCGTCACACACAACAAAAGACTTAGTCGGATCTGGCAAAATCAAGATCGGAGCACTTGTCAACCTCCTCTTCAGCTCTTGAAATCCTCTCTCACATTCAACATCCCAAACAAATATCTCATTCATTGTTGTATCTTTGCCCGACAATAAGGATCGAACCGTTGCATGAAAACATCATAAACAAGTGGTTCGGAGCAAAATCTGATTTTTTGGGTTGCGGTGCGCTTAGCTGGTCAGGCGCTAAGCGCCAAATGTTCTGACTTTTTGGGTTGTATGGCGCACTTAGCGCGGTATACCGCGCTAAGCGCGGTCTTCTGGTTTATTTTTTCTAATTTTTTCGATTCTAATGGTGAACAGTAGTCACTTTAGCCATGCATGGCTACTGTTTGCACTCCATGTCTTGGAGGATACACGACGATGCATGCGGCTCGTTCTTCGACATTCGCACACTTTTCCATTATTTGCTTTTTGGGTCTAACTCCCTTCTTGCAGGTTTTGTTTGAGTTTGTACACCCACGTGTACATCGTTTCTACCTTGCTTTGCTTGCTTTACCCTGCTCTTGCAGGCATTGTCGCTTCGGATGCGTATCGGCACGTATTCCGCTTGTTTCGATGCTTTGGGCGATTCTCACCGGTTTACTTTTGTTGCATGACTGCAGAACTTGAAGTATTCCGGAGTATTTCATTAGCTCGCTGCTCTTCGGATGCTATATCATTCGGTACTTTCTACATGCTTATTGCATTCTCTGACTTTCCTAGATATCATGAGAAGTAGGGCTTCTGACTTTCTTTTGCCATGAGAAGTAGGAATAGAGATGCATGATGGGGCTTCCGTAGCTGGAGCATGTTCAGGAACCCATCTGGTTTATTTAAAGACCCGTTTAGGGCAATTCTACTTGTGATCTGTGCATATTTGCTTGTTGTTTCTTGCAGGTTCCCTTGGTTAGGTTTGGTTCTTTAGCCTAGACATTAGGATCCCCATCCTTTGCATGTCAACATAGGTAGAGATTCCCTTGCATCCTAAACCGTAGGTCTAACCTTTTGCTTTACTAGTTTCTTTTTGCATGCTGCATGTGATTAAAACTAAAACTTGCTTTTCCTTTTAAACTCAAAACACTTAATAATGGTTTAAACTCCTTTCTCAAGGTAAAAACAACCAACCAACACCAACTCTTTTCGCCTTGGCGCGCTTCTTTTGCATTTGTGTTTAAAACCTTTTTCACAAGTAAAAATCACAAAACACACCAAAACAAGTGAGCCGAACTACGGCGCTCTGACTTTCCCATTGCACGCGGGAATACGTAGGCATCTTGTCACGGGGCTCGATCGAGCAAACTTTGTAAATACTTCTTTCTTTTCCCCGTGGTTTCTTATTTTCTCTTTTCTTTTGCATGCATGATAATCGATTGAGCATAGATATAACACACCCTTTAGCTAGAAATAGAAAGTGGATACCGTAGAGTACTACGGGCGTGTGGGGTGCTAATCCCTTCCGCTCGCGTAACTAACTCCCTTACCTAGATTCTCTCGATTTCACGGTTATAGGACCGTGATTTCTCCCCCAGGTTTACTCGATGTTTTCCTTTCTCCCTCGTGAGATAAAAGACGTTCGATGGCGACTCTATTTGATACTAGTTATCATTGTCGGAGGTTCCGCCGGTGTTTTCAACTCTCTTGTGGTGTAAGTCACCCTTTGCATCATTTTGATGCATTATGGCAGATATAGTTGTGCATACAAATTCAGAAGCCTTTAGGTAATGAATTATGTATTGTTCTTGGATGAAGCTTTGAAGCAAATCCAAGTATGTTAGTTAGTCAAGAATCTTGACTGAACTTTATTTGAAAGGGGTATCTTTCAAGTAGTATGATGCGGTCACCAGAGGTTGTGGCTGTATATATCACGAAGGTAGTTTAGGGAGTGAGATGGGTTTCTCTTATCTTGGATTTTTTTCTGAGATAAAGATTGCATTGCGTAATGATTAGGTAAAACGGAGATTGTTTATTTGTAAATCTGAGGTTGTTTATATAAAATAATATTATTGATAGTGTAATCTTCTTCCTAACTTGGTAGCTCCCATAGTACATGTTATTGTCACCGAACTGAGTCATCATATCCTTGTGTTATTATCATTTTGCATTGTTCAGTTTTTGTTTCTTGGATAATTGACATGTCATATAAGATATTGGAACATCTGTTATGACTTTTTGCTTATATGGTTGTATATCAGTATGATATATGTTGTCCAGATGTTTTTTTTACGTAGAGATCAATGTCTCAACATGTGTTATGACATTAGATATATGTATACCAGATTTTCAGTTTATTACCAATTCATTGTGTTCTTCTTGATTTCCGTTTTTCAACCCTTGTAAGTTTCTTGCCGATAGAGAAATTGATTATAATTTGTTATTCCGTCATCATTTTTAAAAACAAATTGGTGCAGTGAGCGTGGAGAAGATGCAGTCAACAAAGTGTGAGATTGAAAAATTCACCAAAGTGAACGATTTCGGTCTATGGTGCTTGAAGATGAAAGCCCTACTGGTTCAGCATGGTTGTTTAGAAGTGTTGAAGAGAGTCACAACCATGGACTATGCGTTAAAGGATAAAGAAAAACTAATTATGGTAGAGATAAAACATCATAAGTTATGAAGGTTCGATCGAAAAGTAAATATCTAATTCTCTCCCCAAGATTTATTTTGAGAGTATCCAATAAACTTAAGAGCTTTTAGTAGGTTGAACTCTCAAACCCCCTTATAAAAGGAAAATAAAGTTTATGGATAACTTCCTACCAAATAGCAGATAAGGAGAGAATTAGTGAGTCTTTCTTCCAAATATTTTACACAAACTGATCTTGAACTTGGGTAAGCTTTTAACCTGGGAAGAACCTAAGAACCTAGCATATTTTATACCAGGATGATCTCCAACCTTAGTAAGCTTTTAAATTGGACTGAGCTTACAAACCGAAAAAGAGGTTTTACACAAGATAATTATCAACCAAGTTAAGATTTTAATATCAAGATGATCTCGAACTGATGAAGACTTGTGAACGAACTGAGCCTTCGAACCAATCCGATGACTTAGTAATTGAACTTGTCAAAAACTATAGATGGGTGTGGTATCCCTACGTGGGTAAGGGATACTCAATGGCCTTAATAATTTTATAATGATTAGGGTTTATTGACTTATTTTACAAACAATAAATGAAAAAACATCCCCCAATTTATATAAAAAAAAAAACTTGATAAAACACATATATAATCTTTTTAGTTGTGTATTTATCATGTATAATAAGTTGTATATTTAGTTATGTTGAGGCCTAATGTTATCATATTTGTTAATATGCTATGAGATAATCTATTAAGTAATAAGATTGATCTCACATAATTGACTCATACTTGAGATATGATGAGAGTAATGAATAGTAATATTAATATATATGATAAGAAATACTTATTGTTGGTCAAAGATATTTACATCGAGAAATCTGAAATCTAACACCAACAAACTTCATTTCAACATTCACAATCAACATATTACAAACCACCTAAATATATATATATATATATATATATATATATATATATATATATATATATATATATATATATATATATATATATATATATATATATATATATATATATATATATATATATATATATTCAATAAATTTAAGAATGAAATTTACTTATCATATGAGAAAGATAAAATATATAAACTAGCTTTTGGCGGTATACAAAATCATTGGAATCTAGTAACCAAAATTATTTAGAATGTGTTTGTTTTAAGATTAAAAAAATGTTTATGAGAATATAGTTATGAGAATGCAAATTTTACATGTTTGATTCAAATTTATAAAAAATTATTTTAATGCATCTTTTATTTCAATGAATCTTTCTTACACATAATTCTTTTATATTTATTTCAACACTTAAAGGATGAGAATATAAGATTCTCATATAAATACATTTGACTAATTATAATTTTTCACTAAAATTTACATTTTATACTATTTTAAATTAAACAAATTTTATAAATAATTCATAACAATCTAACATTTTACCAAACACATAGATTAGAATAATTTTTCAAAGAATCATAATTTTGAAAACAATATTCTAAAAAATATAATTTTAAACCTTTTAAAATTTAGGTGCTTAATGCCTTCAGCTCCCCGGGCATTATTTGTTTGTACACTGAAGTTTGATGCAGAACATTCTCTACTTTGCTGCAACTGTCACTTGTTCCTTTACCCCATAACGAAGGTAACATATTATATAGATACTGTCTTAAAAATTCTATCTCATGAATGCCGTTGTACATCCTTCTTTAACTACACGTCTTTCAAATTCAATTTATGATATTTAGTACAATTAAATCGGAGCACGTTTATTTTAGTTTTAAATAAATAAATTTTCTAAAATCATTTTTGAAAATATTATAGTTTTTATATTCATTCTTTTTTTAAATTTGAAAGATTTATTTTAATATTCTATAACAAACATATATTATTAATGATAAAAAACCATATAGTTTGATTCGTAATTTTTTTTAAAGTTGAATCTCAAAATTGATTTTTGTTCAAAATTATTTAAAATGATTTCAACATTAAATAATTTTTTGAAATTTTAATAATAATTTTTTTAGTACAATAACATTTTAAAAATAATTATTTAAATTAAATTATCATTTCAAGTTTTCAAGAAATAAAATTTAGTAAATTATTTTATATTAAATTATGTAATAATATAAAAATTATTTTTAATTTTAATATCAAAACTAAATATAACTAAAATCATAATAAAAATTCAAAAACATTCGGTAAGTTGAGATTCCACCCCGTAAATCTCGTTTTCTCTTCATTTAGTAATCATGATATATCAATTGGAGATATATTCACATATTATTTTTGCCAATAAATTTAAAATAGTTTATGTATTATTACTGTTGAATTAGTAATTAGATATAAAAGCTGGAAAAAATAGTATTGATAATGTAATTGATTTAATATAAAAAGTTTAATACAAATTTTGATTTACCGGAATAGATAGACTCAATTCTATATTAAAAACAAATTATTATAGAGTCTTAAGTTTTAGTTTCTATTAAAAATAATTTTTTATAATGTTACATACTAAAAAAGAATTACAAAGATGTTTTTGTTATTTAAAAAAAAAATTAAATGAAAATATGTTTGAATAATTACTTTTAAAATATTATTTTAGATGTTTTATTATTTTGCTGTAATTTTTATATTAAAATTTTAAAAATACTTAAAATTGAAGTTATTTTAAATAATATTTATAAAAAAAATTAGATGCAACATTTAAAATAAATTATGGCTTAGACTAAATTTTGATTTCAATAATGTATATTACCGGCAAAAAAATCCAAAGAGAGAAGGAGCAAGAATCAATAGAGAAAAGAGTAGGCATGACAACGGACTCTGTTTGGGAACTGTTTTACATCTTTCAAATTCAAATTTAAATTTCTAAACAATCTTTATTTCCCGTTTAAAACTCAAATAAAAATTGAAAAATTAAAACTCAAACTCGTCTTAAATGAGTTCAGATATCTCCTCACACATTCATCCATTTATAGAAATTCATTTTAAAATAAAAATTTATTTTTTTCAAATTAAATTATATTATAAATAATAAAATAAAACAATAAAATTTATATATATATATATATATATATATATATATATATATATATATATATATATATATATATCAAATTATTTTAAATAATAAATACAAATTAAAATATTCAAACATTTGCCACATATTTCATATTCTAAACTATCAAAATAAATGTATTCAAATTTTTTTTTAATCTAAATAAGTAATAATGCACATAATAAAATAAATCAGATGAGTTCGAAGTGAGTACTAGTGTCATAATTACTCTATTCGTCCTTATAATTTATAATTGGAGAAAATTCAAACCCGAACCCACGTCTAAGCAAAACGGGTTTTCCTCGTCAACTTCAGGGTGACTTCGGGTGGGAATTTACGGATACAGACTTATGTTGTAATGCCCAGAAAATATTAGTGCACAAAGAATCAAAGATGATATCAATAATGAGAGAATGACGAATGCACAAAGGAGAAAGAAATAAGGTTGTTGTTATAAATGACATCTACCACTAGTTTATTTATACAAGGAGAAAATTGTCACATAGGTGAAAACACCGGCGGAACCTCCGATATGATAACTAGTATCAAATAGAGTCGCCATCGAACGTCTTTTATCTCACGAGGGAGAAAGGAAAACATCGAGTAAACCTGAGGGGAGAAATCGCGGTCCTATAACCGTGAAATCGAGAGAATCTAGGTAAGGGAGTTAGTTACGCGAGGGGAAGGGATTAGCACCCCACACGCCCGTAGTACTCTACGGTATCCACTTTCTAATTCTAGCTAAGGGGTGTGTTGTATCTATGCTTAATCGCTAATCATGCATGCAAAAGAAAAGAGAAAATAAGAAACCACGGGGAAAAGAAGGAAATATTTACAAAGTTTGCTCGATCGAGCCCCGTGACAAGATGCCTACGTATTCCCGCGTGCAATGGGAAAGTCAGAGCGTCGTAGTTCGGCTCACTTGTTTTGGTGTGTTTTGTGATTTTTACTTGTGAAAAAGGTTTTAAACACAAATGCAAAAGAAGCGCGCCAAGGCGAAAAGAGTTGGTGTTGGTTGGTTGTTTTTACCTTGAGAAAGGAGTTTAAACCATTATTAAGTGTTTTGAGTTTAAAAGGAAAAGCAAGTTTTAGTTTTAATCACATGCAGCATGCAAAAAGAAACTAGTAAAGCAAAAGGTTAGACCTATGGTATAGGATGCAATAGAATCTCTACCTATGTTGACATGCAAAGGATGGGGATCCTAATGTCTAGGCTAAAGATCCAAACCTAACCAAGGGAACCTGCAAGAAACAACAAGCAAATATGCACAGATCACAAGTAGAATTGCCCTAAACGGGTCTTTAAATAAACCAGAGGGGGAGAGATGTAACAATCCGATTTTTATTAGCTATTTTATTTAATTATTTTATTTGATATTTTATTAATTATTTGGTGTTTTATTAATTAATTAGTTATTTAATTATTGTGTGGCATGATAATTATTTAATTATTTAATTATGTGTGTGTGTGTGTGTGTTTTGGATTAATTGGGCTAATATTATTATTAAGGAGAAATAGTTATTGGGGCTAATTATGGTAGTATGAGAAAGGTGGGGGTGTTAATTAATTTAACCCCAATAATAATTAAGTTAGTAAAGGGAGGAAAGGAAAGAAAAGAGAGTTATAAAATTCATTAGAAAGAAAACAAGAGAAAGAGAAGAGAAAAGGGAGAAAAAAAGAAGAAAGAGTTAGAGCTTGAAGAACAAGAGTTTCATCAAGAGGTAAGGAAGAGAATCTTTATTATTATGGGATAGTATGATAGGGTCAATGTGTAGATGAACATGATAGGTTTTCTATGTGTTTGAATCTAGAATTGAAGAGTTAGGGTTTGTATGAAAATCCCCAATTTGAATGTGCAAATCATAAAAATGAATATGTTAGGTTAGTAACCATAAGGAAAATGCATTAGGTTGATGTTGCATACTGAAATCTAGTGTCTAGTTGTGGTATTAAACCTTGTAGCATGTTAGTTTTCGTATTTGGATTGCATGAGTCTGTAAAGCCTAATCGGCACCTTTAGTCTTTGCATCACAGACCCGCCCGATCTGTCGGCATAAATGTGGTTAGTCTACTTGGTGTATCTAGTCTTTATTTCCGCTTGCATGTCAGTTCTCCCCTGGCATTGCGGGTCTTTCGAGAACAAGAATACTCTTGTTTCTGTCCTCCGCAGAGTCTAATCGGCGTCTTTCGGTCTTTGCATCACACATCCGCCCAAGCTATCGGCGTAAATATGGTTAGTCTGGTTTGCGTATCTAGTCTTTGTTTCCGCTTGCATGTCAGTTCTCCCTTGACATTTTGGATTGAACTGGGTAGAGGCCAATTCTTCTTTCGGCCTGAATACACTGCCTTTTTCGAATCCGCTTATTCTGCTTCTTCTTGTTGTGGCCCGCTTAAGCTCGCGCAACATATCTTTTCCTCAGACATCGAAATTGAGTGTAAATTTCGAGTTCATTTGGTATTCAATCATGCCCCGCCGCCGGAAGGCGCCAACCTTGCTCTCAAGCTTGAGGATGATTGAATAGGGGCAGCTGTTGTACCCCAAAATTTACCCTCCTCTTTCCCGCGTTATTTTTGGCTTATAATCCCATTGCATAAAAATACATGTCATATCATACATAGCATTCATCATAAGGAGTATCAGATTCCAGGTATTCCGAATGGCACCCAAAAAGAGCTCATTTCTCAATGAGGTGGATTTAGCATTTTGGACACCCGTAGGCGATCTCATATCCTTGGGTATTTTCTGTTGATTTTCGACTAGCATTCCCCTCTCATGATTATCTACAACTTTCTTTTGAAGGTCGAGTGTAACACCCCTTCTAAAATACCCCGAATAATACTAACTATATCAATTATTAAAGTCATAATCCATCAGAGTTAACACGGAACAAGGGATGCCACAATTATTAAATAAAATAAAACCTCCAAATAAACAGTAGTCATGCTACACTGAGGATCATTATTCAAATAATTCAATCAATTTAAGACCATGTCTTACACAATGAAAATACCAAAACCAAACTGAATAAACCATAATTATTCTCAATGAGATTCAAAGAAACAATTGAATAATAATAACTAATTCCTCAACTAAACGCTCTCAGTGTTACAACCTAATCGAGCATGACACGACGCGGACTTAAAAGACAAGCTCTAGAGCCATCCTCACCAACTCTGACTGCTAACTTTAACCCGAAATTGTTAAAGTAAGGGTGAGACTTCTCATAATTAAAACACATTATAAGCTTTTCAATCAACAATATATCACAAGCATATTATTTCACCCATTTCATCATAAATTCAGATTTCAACACTCAGACACAATCATACAAGTTAATATGCATAATCAATAACCAACAAAAGAATTGTAACACTGGAAGACATCCTAACATGTTACAATCCCATGCAAGCACAAATGCGATAATGCATGTGGTACCAACACGTGACTAAGTCACCCAACACCGATCCTCATCAACCGGATAAGTAACCATCGATTCGTCCATAAACACCGGACACGAATCCAGCCTAACCACTCATCCTCACTCGGGTATCGGTTATCGGCAATCCAAGTCAAATTCTGCACAATGGGAATTAACTTCACCAAAACAATGCATATACACGCACATCACGAGCATGCAACATCAAATCAGTCTATGTAATACATCAATTTATCATAACTGAATCAAAACCAATAACATGATATTTCAATCATCATGCATACAATTAACAGCATAAACATGCTCTACATCCACACAATACCAATACATTCATCACCACGTGTTCTCTACATACACATCAATATCGCTACCAATAATCACCTATTTCGAATTCGCTCATTTTCAAAATAATTTCAAGTTTTGGAAAATCTTTTCATTTATAAAATAGAGTATTAAATTTAAGAAATAACTTCCAAACGGCACTCAAAACGGACTTACGGTTTGAAAGTTATGAATTTTCAAAGTTTGACATTTTTCAAAAATAAGCAGAACCTTCCTACATATAGAACCGGTTCTGCAGTTCAAAATCAGCTTTCGGAAAATGTATGGGAACCCGGTTCTACCCATACAGAACCGGTTCACGAGTGTATTTTGCTAGTTTTACAAATTTTCATCAGGAACCGGTTCCTCCCCAGGAACCGGTTCCCACGTCCATGTAACCATTTTCGCACTTTTGACAAAGATTCATCCACTCTAAACCAAACCCAAACATACCCATACAATTGCTATATGGGAAACACCAAAACACATCCAATTTGCATCATTAAATCATCAAACAACATTATTTCATCATTCCTTTTTATTATCTGACACTCTAATTGTTTTCAACCTATAATCCGACACAATAGGGACAATTCTATGGAACCCTAACATTCTAAACCGGGATTCCCTAACATACTATGATCCACACCATTGAACATCTAAACCAATAATATGAATTAACTAATCAAAATCACCCCTTACCTTGGGGGTTCTTCGAATTCTGACACCTTATGTTTCCTTCCTTCCTTTTCCTCTTCTCAACTTCACGTATGTGTGTTTTCTCCAAAATAACTCTTTTTCCTCTTTTCCTTCTTTTATTCCTTTTATTCCTCTAACATAAATAAAATGAATTAAATAATATGAGTAGAGTCTTTTACTCCTCACACCCTCACTTTACTCAACACACCTCTAATAATTCCATAATTATCCCAATAATTCCAATATATTAATAAATTATATTCTCAATTAAATTAATAATTAAAAATCATAATTATTTAATTATCGAATTATTTGGGGTGTCACGACTCTCCCAACTAAAAGAGTTTTCATCCTCGAAAACATACCTCAGACAAATAGTTCGGGATACGAGTCCTTCATCTGACTCTCCAGCTCCCAAGTGACATTTCCATCAGCTGGTCCTCCTCAATCCACTCTTACCAATGCGATCTCTTTGCCACGCAACTGTTTCAACTTCCGATCCTCTATCCATGCAGGTACTGCTTCCACAGTCAAATTCTCTCGTACCTGTATATCGTCTACCCGAATCTCATAAGACGGATCAGCAATGTACTTCCTCAACTGAGATACATGGAAGACATCGTGCAAATTTGCAAGTGACGGCGGCAACGCAATCTGATATGCAACCTTCCCAATTCTCTTGGTAATCTGAAGCAGACCAATAAAACGTGGAGTCAACTTCTTTGACTTCAAAGCTCGACCAATACCAGTCATCGGAGTAACTCGCATAAAAACATGTTCTCCTTCACTAAACTCAAGATCTTTCCTCCTCTTATCGTGATAACTTTTCTGAAGACTCTGAGAAGTCCTCATCTTCTCCTGGATCATCTTAATCTTTTCTGAAGTTTGTTGAACAATTTCCGGTCCAATCACAGCACTCTCTCCAGATTCATACCAACACAACGGTGTCCGACACCTCCTACCATACAATGCCTCAAACGGAGCCATACCAATACTCGAATGAAAACTGTTGTTGTAGGTAAAATCAATCAATGGTAGATAACTATCCCAAGCTCCACCCTTCTCTAACACACAGGCTCTCAGCAAATCTTCCAACGACTGAATCGTTCTTTCCGTCTGACCATCTGTCTGTGGATGATAAGCGGAACTCAAACGTAACTTAGTACCCAAAGCTTCCTGCAATCCCGTCCAGAACTTAGATGTAAACCTCGGATCTCGATCCGACACAATACTATAAGGAATACCATGTAGACTCACAATCTTTTCGACATACAATTCTGCCAACCTCTCCATCGGATAATCCATTCTTATCGGAATAAAGTGAGCAGATTTTGTCAACCTATCCACAATAACCCAGATAGAGTCACAATTCTTCGCTGTCCTTGGCAAACCAGACACAAAATCCATAGAGATTCCATCCCATTTCCATTCCGGGAACAAACAACGGTTCCATCAATCCTGACGGTTTCTGATGTTCGATTTTCGACTTCTGACAAACCAAACACGCATACACAAACTCAGCAATTTCCTTTTTCATTCCCGGCCACCAAAACAACTTCTTCAAATCATGGTACATTTTAGTAGCACCGGGATGAATACTCAACCCGCTACGATGTCCTTCTTCTAAAATACTCTCCCTAATCTCGGCAACATCCGGAACACACACCCGATCACCAAATCTCATAACTCCATTCTCATCAATTCTGAACTCACCTCCTTGACCTTGGTTGATCAATGTCAACTTGTCAACCAAACCAACATCGGACTTCTGTCCATTTCTAATCTCTTCCAGAATACCACTAGTCAGCTTCAACATTCCCAATTTCACACTATTCGGAGTGGTTTCACATACCAAACTTAAATCTCTGAACTGCTCAACCAAATCTAACTCACGGACCATTAACATCGACATATGCAAGGACTTCCTACTTAAAGCATCGGCAACAACGTTTTCCTTACCAGGATGGTAATTCAAACTGAAATCGTAATCCTTCAGAAATTCTAACCATCTCCTCTGCCTCATATTCAACTCCTTCTGATCAAAGAGATACCTCAGACTCTTATGATCACTGAACACCTCAAACCGAGAACCATATAAATAATGCCTCCATAACTTCAAAACAAATACGACAGCTGCCAACTCTAAATCATGAGTCGGATAATTCCTCTCATGCACTTTCAATTGTCGTGAAGCATAAGCCACAACCTGCTTATCTTGCATCAACACACCACCTAATCCCATTAATGATGCGTCACAATACACAACAAAAGACTTAGTCGGATCTGGCAAAATCAAGATCGGAGCACTTGTCAACCTCCTCTTCAGCTCTTGAAATCCTCTCTCACATTCAACATCCCAAACAAATATCTCATTCATTGTTGTATCTTTGCCCGACAATAAGGATCGAACCGTTGCATGAAAACATCATAAACAAGTGGTTCGGAGCAAAATCTGATTTTTTGCAGTTGGGCTTAGCGTTGCGCTAAGCGCCAAATGTTCGACTTTTGGGTTGTATGGCGACTTAGCGGTATATGGCTAAGGTCTTCGTTTATTTTTCTAATTTTTTCGATTCTAATGGTGAACAGTAGTCACTTTAGCCATGCTTGGCTACTATTTGCACTCCATGTCTTGCAGGGATACACGACGCATGCATATGCGGCTCGTTTCTTCGACATTCGCACACTTTTCCATTATTTGCTTTTTGGGTCTAACTCCCTTCTTGCAGGTTTTGTTTGAGTTTGTACACCCACGTGTACATCGTTTCTACCTTGCTTTGCTTACCACCGCTTGCGTGCATTGTCGCCGGATGATCGGCACGTATTCCGCTTGTTTCGATGCTTTGGGCGATTCTCACCGGTTTACTTTTGTTGCATGACTGCAGTACTTGAAGTATTCCGGAGTATTTCATTAGCTCGCGTTGCTCTTCGGATGCTATATCTGTTCGGTACTTTCTACACTGTTTATTGCATTCTCTTACAGCTTTCCTAGATATCATGAGAAGTAGGGCTTTACAGCTTTCTTTTGCCATGAGAAGTAGGAATAGAGATGCATGATGGGGCTTCCGTAGCTGGAGCATGTTCAGGAACCCATCTGGTTTATTTAAAGACCCGTTTAGGGCAATTCTACTTGTGATCTGTGCATATTTGCTTGTTGTTTCTTGCAGGTTCCCTTGGTTAGGTTTGGTTCTTTAGCCTAGACATTAGGATCCCCATCCTTTGCATGTCAACATAGGTAGAGATTCCCTTGCATCCTAAACCGTAGGTCTAACCTTTTGCTTTACTAGTTTCTTTTTGCATGCTGCATGTGATTAAAACTAAAACTTGCTTTTCCTTTTAAACTCAAAACACTTAATAATGGTTTAAACTCCTTTCTCAAGGTAAAAACAACCAACCAACACCAACTCTTTTCGCCTTGGCGCGCTTCTTTTGCATTTGTGTTTAAAACCTTTTTCACAAGTAAAAATCACAAAACACACCAAAACAAGTGAGCCGAACTACGACGCTCTGACTTTCCCATTGCACGCGGGAATACGTAGGCATCTTGTCACGGGGCTCGATCGAGCAAACTTTGTAAATACTTCTTTCTTTTCCCCGTGGTTTCTTATTTTCTCTTTTCTTTTGCATGCATGATAATCGATTGAGCATAGATATAACACACCCTTTAGCTAGAAATAGAAAGTGGATACCGTAGAGTACTACGGGCGTGTGGGGTGCTAATCCCTTCCGCTCGCGTAACTAACTCCCTTACCTAGATTCTCTCGATTTCACGGTTATAGGACCGCGATTTCTCCCCCAGGTTTACTCGATGTTTTCCTTTCTCCCTCGTGAGATAAAAGACGTTCGATGGCGACTCTATTTGATACTAGTTATCATTGTCGGAGGTTCCGCCGGTGTTTTCAACTCTCTTGTGGTGTAAGTCACCCTTTGCATCATTTTGATGCATTATGGCAGATATAGTTGTGCATACAAATTCAGAAGCCTTTAGGTAATGAATTATGTATTGTTCTTGGATGAAGCTTTGAAGCAAATCCAAGTATGTTAGTTAGTCAAGAATCTTGACTGAACTTTATTTGAAAGGGGTATCTTTCAAGTAGTATGATGCGGTCACCAGAGGTTGTGGCTGTATATATCACGAAGGTAGTTTAGGGAGTGAGATGGGTTTCTCTTATCTTGGATTTTTTTCTGAGATAAAGATTGCATTGCGTAATGATTAGGCAAAACGGAGATTGTTTATTTGTAAATCTGAGGTTGTTTATATAAAATAATATTAGTGATAGTGTAATCTTCTTCCTAACTTGGTAGCTCCCAGAGTACATGTTATTGTCACCGAACGGAGTCATCATATCCTTGTGTTATTATCATTTTGCATTGTTCAGTTTTTGTTTCTTGGATAATTGACATGTCATATAAGATATTGGAACATCTGTTATGACTTTTTGCTTATATGGTTGTATATCAGTATGATATATGTTGTCCAGATGTTTTTTTTACGTAGAGATCAATGTCTCAACATGTGTTATGACATTAGATATATGTATACCAGATTTTCAGTTTATTACCAATTCATTGTGTTCTTCTTGATTTCCGTTTTTCAACCCTTGTAAGTTTCTTGCCGATAGAGAAATTGATTATAATTTGTTATTCCGTCATCATTTTTAAAAACAAATTGGTGCAGTGAGCGTGGAGAAGATGCAGTCAACAAAGTGTGAGATTGAAAAATTCACCAAAGTGAACGATTTCGGTCTATGGTGCTTGAAGATGAAAGCCCTACTGGTTCAGCATGGTTGTTTAGAAGTGTTGAAGAGAGTCACAACCATGGACTATGCGTTAAAGGATAAAGAAAAACTAATTATGGTAGAGATAAAACATCATAAGTTATGAAGGTTCGATCGAAAAGTAAATATCTAATTCTCTCCCCAAGATTTATTCTGAGAGTATCCAATAAACTTAAGAGCTTTTAGTAGGTTGAACTCTCAAACCCCCTTATAAAAGGAAAATAAAGTTTATGGATAACTTCCTACCAAATAGCAGATAACGAGAGAATTAGTGAGTCTTTCTTCCAAATATTTTACACAAACTGATCTTGAACTTGGGTAAGCTTTTAACCTGGGAAGAACCCAAGAACCTAGCATATTTTATACCAGGATGATCTCCAACCTTAGTAAGCTTTTAAATCGGACTGAGCTTACAAACCGAAAAAGAGGTTTTACACAAGATAATTATCAACCAAGTTAAGATTTTAATATCAAGATGATCTCGAACTGATGAAGACTTGTGAACGAACTGAGCCTTCGAACCAATCCGATGACTTAGTAATTGAACTTGTCAAAAACTATAGATGTGTGTGGTATCCCTACGTGGGTAAGGGATACTCAATGGCCTTAATAATTTTATAATGATTAGGGTTTATTGACTTATTTTACAAACAATAAATGAAAAAACATCCCCCAATTTATAAAAAAACTTGATAAAACACATATATAATCTTTTTAGTTGTGTATTTATCATGTATAATAAGTTGTATATTTAGTTATGTTGAGGCCTAATGTTATCATATTTGTTAATATGCTATGAGATAATCTATTAAGTAATAAGATTGATCTCACATAATTGACTCATACTTGAGATATGATGAGAGTAATGAATAGTAATATTAATATATATGATAAGAAATACTTATTGTTGGTCAAAGATATTTACATGCGAATAGATCGATGAAATCTAACACCAACAAACTTTCTTAACTACTAAACACCGAAGTTCATTTCACTTTCTACATTCACACACAAATCTATATATATATATATATATATATATATATATATATATATATATATATATATATATATATATATATATATATATATATATATATATATATATTCAATAAATTTAAGAATGAAATTTACTTATCATATGAGAAAGATAAAATATATAAACTAGCTTTTGGCGGTATACAAAATCATTGGAATCTAGTAACCAAAATTATTTAGAATGTGTTTGTTTTAAGATTAAAAAAATGTTTATGAGAATATAGTTATGAGAATGCAAATTTTACATGTTTGATTCAAATTTATAAAAAATTATTTTAATGCATCTTTTATTCCAATGAATCTTTCTTACACATAATTCTTTTATATTTATTTCAACACTTAAAGGATGAGAATATAAGATTCTCATATAAATACATTTGACTAATTATAATTTTTCACTAAAATTTACATTTTATACTATTTTAAATTAAACAAATTTTATAAATAATTCATAACAATCTAACATTTTACCAAACACATAGATTAGAATAATTTTTCAAAGAATCATAATTTTGAAAACAATATTCTAAAAAATATAATTTTAAACCTTTTAAAATTTAGGTGCTTAATGCCTTCAGCTCCCCGGGCATTATTTGTTTGTACACTGAAGTTTGATGCAGAACATTCTCTACTTTGCTGCAACTGTCACTTGTTCCTTTACCCCATAACGAAGGTAACATATTATATAGATACTGTCTTAAAAATTCTATCTCATGAATGCCGTTGTACATCCTTCTTTAACTACACGTCTTTCAAATTCAATTTATGATATTTAGTACAATTAAATCGGAGCACGTTTATTTTAGTTTTAAATAAATAAATTTTCTAAAATCATTTTTGAAAATATTATAGTTTTTATATTCATTCTTTTTTTAAATTTGAAAGATTTATTTTAATATTCTATAACAAACATATATTATTAATGATAAAAAACCATATAGTTTGATTCGTAATTTTTTTTAAAGTTGAATCTCAAAATTGATTTTTGTTCAAAATTATTTAAAATGATTTCAACATTAAATAATTTTTTGAAATTTTAATAATAATTTTTTTAGTACAATAACATTTTTTTAGTAAATTATTTTATATTAAATTATGTAATAATAATAATATAAAAATTATTTTTATTTTTAATATCAAAACTAAATATAACTAAAATCATAATAAAAATTCAAAAACATTTGGTAAGTTGAGATTCCACCCCGTAAATCTCGTTTTCTCTTCATTTAGTAATCATGATATATCAATTGGAGATATATTCACACATTATTTTTGCCAATAAATATAAAATAGTTTATGTATTATTACTGTTGAATTAGTAATTAGATATAAAAGCTGGAAAAAATAGTATTGATAATGATAATTGATTTAATATAAAAATTTTAATACAAATTTTGATTTACCGGAATAGATAGACTCAATTCTATATTAAAAACAAATTATTATAGAGTCTAAAGTTTTAGTTTCTATTAAAAATAATTTTTTATAATGTTACATACTAAAAAAGAATTACAAAGATGTTTTTGTTATTTAAAAAAAAAGCTTTAAATGAAAATATGTTTGAATAATTACTTTTAAAATATTATTTTAGATGTTTTATTATTTTGCTGTAATTTTTATATTAAAACTTTAAAAATGACTTAAATATTTTAAATAATATTTATAAAAAAAATTAGATGCAACATTTAAAATAAATTATGGCTTAGATTAAATTTTGATTTCAATAATGTATATTACCGGGAAAAGAATCCAAAGAGAGAAGGAGCATCAAAGAGAGGGACAGATTAGACCAAACAAAAGAAAAAGCATACAAAGAAGAAATACAAAATATACATAAGAATCAACAAAAAGAGAAACAATCCAACAAAAGAATCAATAGACAAAAGAGTAGGCATGACAATGGACTCTGTTGGGAACCGTTTTACATCTTTCAAATTCAAATTTAAATTTTTAAATAATCTTATTTTCCGTTTGAAACTCAAATGAAAATTGAAAAATCAAAACTCAAACTCGTCTTAAATGAGTTCAGATACCCCTCACACATTTATTCATTTATAGAAATTAATTTTAAATTAAAAATTTATTTTTTTAAATTAAATTATATTATAAATAATAAAATAAAACAATCTTAAAAATTTCATATATATATATATATATATATATATATATATATATATATATATATATATATATATATATATATATATATATATATATATATATATATATATATATATAGGAGGATCACATTATACTCAAAACATTACTTGATTATTTTTTTGGATTGAAACATACTATCATATAGATCATACCTATAAAATTTCAGATTAATCTATAATGGTTTACTATACGATCAAGATATCCAAAAATTAACGTCAAAATGAACTTTCATATAACGTTAATTTTGATGTAGATCATTGACATAGTAAATCATTTTAGATTAGTCTCAAACTTTATAGGTATGATCTATATGATAGTATGTTTCAATCCAACGGTCGATTTTAAAAAATATTAATCCGAAATAACGTTTTTGAGCGAGTGTAAGTCCTGGTGTAACTCTTCGGGTGTAATTTGATTTCTCCTCATATATATATATATATATATATATATATATATATATATATATATATATATTTGAAATTATTTTAAATAATAAATACAAATTAAAATATTCAAACATTTGCCACATATTTCATATTCTAAACTATCAAAATAAATGTATTCAAAATTTTTTTTTTATCAAAATAAGTAATAATGCACATAATAAAATAAATCAGATGAGTTCGAAGTGGGTACTAGTGTCATAATTACTCGATTCGTCCTTATATTTTATAATTGGAGAAAATCCAAACCCGAACCCACGTCTAGGCAAAGCGGGTTTTCCTCGTCAACTTCAGGGTGACTTCGGGTGGGAATTTACGGATACAGACTTATGTTGTAATGCCCAGAAAATATTAGTGCACAAAGAATCAAAGATGATATCAATAATGAGAGAATGACGAATGCACAAAGGAGATAGAAATAAGGTTGTTGTTATAAATGACATCTACCACTAGTTTATTTATACAAGGAGAAAATTGCCACATAGACCCTAATAAGGTAAACTTAATGACTAAGACAAAAATGTACAAACATAAAAAATACTAAATTACCCCTTTAATATCATCCCTTAATTTATATTTTCTAAAAAAAACTAACAACACCAATTCCATCCCATAAGAGGAGAAATTGATCTGTCTTGATTGCCTTCGTCAGAACATCTGCCAGCTGCTTCTGGGTGCTATAGTGCACAAATTCTAATGTTCCATTCTGAACTTGGCTTCTCAAGAAATGATAATTAGTCTCAATATGCTTGCTTCTCCTGTGCAACACAGGGTTTCTCGCAAGATTGATTGCAAACTTGTTATCAATCATCAGCTTCAGAGGCTTCTTTACTTTAATCTTCAGATCTTGCAATAAGTTCAGAAGCCAATCAGAATTAGAGTAGCTCATCAAATCTGATTCTGCATTTCTTCCAAAAGGAAATAATACTCCAAACTTCAGAGTTCTCTTGATATACCTCAGAATCCTGACAACAACTTGATAAAGGGTCCACTTAGGTTTACTCATGACCTACTAATCAATCCAACTACATAGGAAATATCAGTTCTGGTATTACAGAAATACCTTAGAGAACCAACCAACTGTTTGAAGGTTGTAGCATCCACATCCTCACCATCAGAATTAGAATCCAATTTATGATTTCTCCAGCTTAAATTTCTTTAGAAGTTCAAGTTCATACTTCAGCTGATGCAAAATGATACCCTCCTCTGAGTACAAATCTCCATCCCTAGAAAATATATCATATTTCCCAGATCCGTCATCTCAAATTCATTCATCAGCACCTTCTTGAACTTGATCATATCTTCTGAACAGATCCCTGTAAGTAATATGTCATCAACATAAAGATACACCATAATCATATTGCTTCCAAAATGCTGCACGTAAACTCCATATTCCATCTCACACTTTTGAAACCCTTGCTTCTTGAAAAATGAATCAATCTTCAGATTCGCAGCTCTAGGTGCTTGCTTCAATCCATACAGAGCTTTATGTAACTTGTACACCATCCCTTCCTGATTCTTTTTCACAAAGCCAAGAGGTTATGACACATATACCTTTTCTTGTAATGGACCATTCAGAAATACAGACTTCACATCCAAATGCATCAGAGGCCAATTCCTATTTGCAGCTAAAGCAATCACCAGTCTGATTATTTCATGTCTAGCTACAGGTGTAAACACCTCAAAGTAATCTAGCCCAGGTTTTTGAAGAAAACCTCTAGTCACTAGCCTTGCTTTGTGCTTGCCAACTGATCCATCTGGCTTAAGCTTCACCTTGAAAACCCATGGCTTAAGCATCACCTTGAAAACCCATCTGACGCTGATGGCTTTCTTCTTCTTTGGAAGCTTAGTCAACTCCTAAGTTTTGTTTCTTTCTATATCCTCAAGTTCTTATTTCAACTCATTTAGCCATACTTTCTTCTTGAGTGCTTCTTCAATACCCAATGGGTCAGAATCTACTAACATGGCACAATGAATGCTTCTCCCTCTGAGTCAACTTCGGTGTCTTACAACATATCAAAATCTGAAAACCTTCTATGTATAGTTCTGATTCTCTGTGGCCTCTAAACTTGTTCTAAATATTCTCCATAACTTGGAACAACATTAGCTTCTAGACCTTATCCAGAAATTCTATCTTCAGAATTACCATATTCAGAAACATGATCGTCTCCAGAAGCTTGTCCTCCAGAACCTACATCTTCAGAGTTTTACCTTCCAGAAGCATGACCACCACCAGATTCTAAATCATCATCAAAATCTAGATCAGAATCAGATTCATCATCTTCATCTTCAGAGTCTTTAGAATCATCTTTTGATTATGACTCTTCTTCAAAACTTTCAACTTCTAACTCGTCTTCAGAAGTTATCTCTACACCAGAAATGGGTTGAAATTTACTCCAATCTCAAGCTTCTGACTCTTTCAAAATGACATCTTTCTTGACTTCAACTTTATTAGTTTCTAGACAATGAAGCTTGTACGCTCATGTACTGTGGTACCCCACCAGTAACATCACTTTACTTCTATCATCCAACTTCTTCCTTCTAACTTCTGGAACGTGTTTGTAACACACAGAACCAAAAACCTTCATATGATTAACACTTTTCTTCTCTCCATTCCACTTCTCTAAAGGAACAATTCCCTTCAGCTTTTGCATTGGACACCTATTGAGCACATATGGTGCAGTAGCAACAGCTTCTCCCCATAAGTTGTTAGGAAGCTTCTTCTCTTTTAGCATACTTCTGGTCATATCAAGCAAAGTACGATTTCTTTGTTCAGCAAGACCATTGTGTTGAGGAGTATAAGGAGCAGTAACCTCATGCTCAATTCCATTATCATCACAGAACTTCTGGAATTCTATAGAGTTATACTCACCTCCACCATCTGTTCTGAAAATCTTTAACTTCTGACAACTTTGATTCTCAGCCTTTACCTTGAACTTCTGGAATTCAGTAAACACCTCATTCTTAAACTTGATGAGTGTTACCCACGTAATTCTTGTGAACTCATCCATAAAAGACACAAATTACCTATTTCCTAAAGTGAAGGTTCTGTAAATGGTCCACCCACGTCAGAATGTACTACTCCTAAAGCATGTTTTTCTCTTGGGGCTATTTCTGACACAAATGGCAATCTGGGTTATTTTTCAGGCTTCAGAATCTTCAGAATGCCACGTACGAGCTTCTTAGAACTTATATACCCTAAGCTTCTATAGTTCAGATGCCTCAATCTCATGTGACACAGCTTATTATCTCCTTCAGAGCCTTCTGCACTAAGACACTCTATTTCAGTTGTTTCTACATTCACCTTGAATGTTCTGTTGCTTCCCTGTTCAGATTGCATAATCAACTTCTGATTGGAATCATACAACTTCAAGATATTGTTCTCCATAACAACTGAGAAACCTTTCTCAATGAGATAACCCACGCTCATCAGATTTCTTTTGATTCCAAGAACATACCAAACATCCTTGATCAGAACGGTCTTCCCATTCTTCACTTTAACTTTGACATTTTCCATTCCTTCTGCATTAAGGTACTTATCATCAGCGCATCTGATCTTTGTCCTCCTTCTGGAGTCAAAATCTATCAGCCATTGTTTATTTCCAGTCAAGTGATTTTAACTTTGCTTTCTCCACTGATGTGTCACCACTGTAACATCTGACTACTGTGTCCCACGCCTCTTTTGATGTCGTCGAATCTACAATCTTCTCAAACACGTTCACATCCACACAGTGATGGATGAAGAACAATGACTTTTGATCTCTCTTCCTCTTGTTTCTTTGTGCCTCTTTCTCTTTTTCTATTGCATCTGCTGAAACCAGAATATACCCATTAGTAACAAGCTCAAGAACATCTTGAGCTCCAAATAACACACGCATCTAAATCATCCATCTGTTCCAATTCTTGCCATCAAAATTTAGAAGTTTGGTACGCAGACTACCGTTTCCGTTCATCTTCAACCTTGTACAGTAAACTCAGATTTTCATCAAACACAGCGTTTCCCAATCCCACTGAATTAGAAAATGTGATTCTATTACAATTTTGTTCAAAGATTCAACACGAACTCAAAAACAAAATCAATCACACAAACTCTCAGTTCCAATCGTGTTTCCCTATGAATCGAACTAGAGCTCTAGATACCAATTTGTTAGTGCACAAGAATCAAAGATGATAGGAATAATGTGATAATAATGAGAGAATGACTGTTGTACAAAGGAGAAAGAAATAAGGTTGTTGTTATAAATGACATCTACCACTAGTCTATTTATACAAGGAGAAAATTGCCACATAGGCCCTAATAAGGTAAACTTAATGACTAAGATAAAAAGGTACAAACATAGAAAATTCTAAATTACCCCTTCAATAGAAAAGAGTAAACAAATAGAAAAAAATAATAGAGAGAAACCAATAGAGAAAGAAACATCCAAATGAAATTATCAATAGAAAGAGGAATAATCAAAGAGAAAGCCAATATAGAAGGGATAAACCGAATACAAGAACAAAACAAACTAATTAATTTAACAAAATCAAACAAAATTATTACAACGAATGAACTAAATTAATTTGAAACATATCAGATCAACCATCCAAATCCAAACGAAATCAAATCAAACATAATAAAAAATCTCAACAAAAAGATAAGAAAACGAATGTTGTTCGTGACCAATACCAAAACCAACTATGAGAGAATCAATTAAAGTCATATATAATTCAATATCAAACTTCAAGCACTTAAATTGGGAAACAACAAGCTAGAAACAATTTAGCGATTCAACAAAAATAATAATTTTCTTAATAAAACCAATCATTTAAAATCAAAACAACCACATTCTAAGACCTTCATGAACATAATAACAAAAACAATTAGTATCTCAAGGAGAATCGAAACAAGTTCTAGAAACCATGTTATTATTATAAATTAAACCTTTAAAATTTGTTATTAATTTAGGATGAAATTTATGTACCATGTAAATCATAATAAGACTAAACCTAATATTAAAGGATATTCTAAGATGCACTTAATTAATATAAATGATACTATAAGATATCTATAGTATTTTAACAACCACTTTAAGCATTTATCACATAAATATTTTAATATTTGAAGAATACAAATACATATTTATATGACGAACAACTACCACATATCAACGATTAGAGATATTTGTTGGAGCATACAATCACATAGTTGGGGAATAATGAACAACTTTATTAATTTGAGATGAGGATGCATCTAAGGTATTTATACAAGTGTTACAAAATAATTGAGACCTAAAACAAATAATCCTATTACAAGGAAAAACTAAAATTAGGGCTCGTAACCGGTTAAAACAAATTGCTAACTGGTAACACAAACACAAAACATAAAATATACAATGCCAGGTGTAATCGATTAACATGTTTGGTTAACTGGACAACACAACTCAAAAACATCCTTTTCAATGTCTATAAGTGCTTTTCCATCAGTTGTAACTGGTTAGACCCCCGAGTCATCCAGACTAAAGAAATAGCTTCACTATAATCAATTAAGGGTACAAGAGAGTCTTAAAGTAATTCACAAAATAGTGATGACAACTACAAATCACAAAACAAACTAGCTTACAAATAAGAATCCAAAAATTGAAAATTTACCCAAATTTGTAACTCCAGTATGAAGCAATTATCTCTTAGCTCAAACTTTATTTTTAAGATCCCAAATATCAAAAGTTAGATATAGGTGTTACGAAATTTCCCTCTAAATTTGAGCTCGATCTGACGACTACAAATCGAGGATCGTCGATTTAGTGAGACTGGTGCAGAAAAATGGGAATAAGTTTCTTTCATAGTTTCTCTCTTTTGAATCTTTATTTTCTCTCTATTTATCTTAACCCTAACTTGAAACTCTCCACTTAAATAAATGAGACAAATGAGCTATTAATATTTGAGTATTTCTCCCCATAAAAAGGAAGCCCAAGCCCAACATTTCATAGCCATGAATTGGCTTTATGAGGGAGATAGAGTTGAACCTTATGTTCGGTCCTATTACAAATTGTGGGTATACATACCAACATAACTCGTGTCTATGGGGATCCATCCAAATTTGTCTCGAGTTTGAGAGGGAAAATCCGCTTTGGCTGAGTTTGAGTTTTCTCTATTACAAAATATGAAGACGAGTCTGATAATTGAGACACTAAAACCACATTGAACCCACCGAGAGAGAGAGAGAGAGAGAGAGAGAGAGAGAGAGAGAGATCCAACTTCAACTTTGACTTTATAGATAAATAATGCTTCAATGATTTCCTTGTTTGCAGAACACTCTTCACATAAATGTTAAGACATTTTGATTTGAGAAAGTCCATACACCATTTTTTTTCTGTACATTAGGCTCAAACTTCTGAAACTTAGGTGACAATATCTCTAATGGCATATCAATTTTGATCTCTATTGTGGTTCTTGCAACACATTAATGATCAAACATGTTGATCATAATTTTAAAAAATTCAGTTGTTTGAAAAAATGTCTTTAAAATTAATTTAGTGCATGTTTGATTTGACTTTTGAAATTACCAGAAAAGTAATTCTAGAGGAGTCAAATTAATTCTGAAGTGAATTGTAGGTATTTGGTTCTTCAAAAGTAGAATTTATTCTTACTCTAAAATTTGTTGTTTTTGTCTATAGAATTGAGTATGAGTAATTTTTACGCTAAAATTTATTGGTCAAATCACTTTTATAATTAATTATGTTGACAGTTTATTGTGCTCTCTCTTAAATAGTGCTTACCTAGGAAGATCTATTAAGTTGTCCTTTCTAGTAAGATATCATCAACCTTGCTACTCTTAAATAGTGCTTACCTAGGAAGATCTATTAAGTTGTCCTTCCTAGTAAGATATCATCAACCTTGCTACAGAATATTTTCTAGGTATGCCCTTCCTATTCATACTATTAAATATTTATATGTATGGTTGTGCTAAAAATTGTCATGGTTTATCGGTTTATGGTGATATTTTTCAAAGATTGTGACACAACCTAGGGATGTTTCCCTACTCATCTAGGTGCTCAAAATTATTTGTGTGAAGTTAAGAGTACAACTTATACATTTAAGAGCTTTTAAAAAATATTAAAATAAACTTTGGTTGGAATGTGGCTCATGGTTACTGCCTTTAAAATTATTGCTCTCATTTAATTGCATTAAGCTTATAAAACATATCCAATTTTTATTTGTTCTATATTTTTTTTTAAATAAAATAATTGAGCAGATAAATTAATTGTTTTTAAAATGATTTTTTTAATAATTGATCTTGTGAAGTCAAGCTTCTCTAATATTATTTTGATGAAGACAACTTTAAAATCTCTCAAGACCATATACATATATCAAAGGAAAAAAAAAGATGCATGACTTTGTTTAAACTTTGTGATCAAATACATAAAAGAATCTTCTCAAATTAACTATGTTATGAATGATTTATCAAGATGATAAAATATGAATATCACGACTTAATATATAATTTAAGTGCTCAAACCCTCTTAATAATTTTTGTTTTAAAACTTAGTAAATATTTGTGCTAAAAATTTCCATTTATGAAAAACCAATTTTATTTAATACATCCAAATAAATGAAATATGTATTCAAATGCATCTATTTATTTTCGGAATTTTATTTGATACCATTCAAATAAATGGAATATTATTCAAATCCATCTATTTAATTTTGGAAATTGTAATTAATTCAATTGATTGAAAGAAATGCACAATCGGTTGACATTGTCTTAAATTTTAAATAAATAAAATATCAACATTTCTGAAGGTGCAATCGATTGCACTATATTTTTAATTTATTGTTATTGTAACTTCTAAGAGAAAAAAATCATAATTGATTCGCTATTGTTCATGGCACCTCTCTCTCAAATCTTTTCATTCAAATGTCATATATTTTCATAATAATTTCAAAGATATCGTCTTGAATCAAAATGTGTTACTGCTATATATAACAAACATTTTTGTCTGTTATTTTTCCCCTCTTTCAAAATTATCAAAAATTCTCTCTATAT
The DNA here is from genome assembly GCA_021764765.1 of Vicia sativa. Lineage (NCBI taxonomy): Eukaryota > Viridiplantae > Streptophyta > Magnoliopsida > Fabales > Fabaceae > Vicia > Vicia sativa. Next base: position 225,541,512 of record CM038795.1, on the reverse strand, counting down.
TTTTTTTAATGATTTTTTTTCCAGACAACGATACTTTTTAAGTAACATTTTCATATCATATTCATAAAAGTATTTTAAGTACTTAAAAATTATCTTGTTATTAAGTTTCATATTGAACGAGAAGAAGTTCTTCATAAGATTTATATACTATAAACTTACTTATTCAATAACTCTTGTTGTATCACATCTTATTTTTTCATGATTGTTGGAATTTTAAAATTGTGTGAAGTGTATACCGTGTTGTCCAGGATTGCTGGAAACAAGAGAATGGAAAAGAAAAAATTGCTTTCTTTTTCTACTTGTTTGGTTTGTATACCTTGTTGTCTAGGATTGTAGGAAGAAAGACAATTAAATTGGGGAAGATTGTTCTTATTTCAACTTGGTTGATCACAAGAGGATTGTTCTTCATGATTTTGTTAAATTGGAAGACTAAAAGGGTATTATCTATAAGATCTAACAATAATAAAATCTCTTACAGGTGGTAAGGAGACTAAATATACTCTCGGATTTTGAGGGGAACTTGGATAAATTTTCGGTGTTCTTTACTTTTCTGCATTTACCGCTTTCATCACAAATCATAACTAGAATAGAAAGAAACGTATCTCCAAAAAAACCAAAAAAAAAAAATATTACACATAATTCACCCGCTCTTTTAGGTGCACTCTTAAACTTATAATTGGTATCATAGGAGGTTATAGATGACTTGTTCCTAAAGATCCATAATAGATTCCGCAAATTTAAAATTTATTTTCAAAGACGGTGGTTGCCATAATAAGCCTCCATTGTTTTGTGGTGAATATTTTGATTTTTGGAAAATACACATGAAGACTCATCTAGAATCCTAAAGAAAATAAGTTTGGAAAGCACTTGTAGATGGTCCTTTCATTCTTACCAGTGTTGTTAATGGTGTTGGCACCTCTAAGCCTGAAAGTTCGTGTAGTGAAGATGATGAAAAAAAAGTCTTCTACGACAAGAAAGCAAAAAATCTTCTTCAAGTTGCACTTAGCATGAATGAATTCTTTTGTATTTCAGTATGCACAACGACAAAGGAAATATGAGATACATTGGTGGAAACTAATAAAGAAATCGCTAAAGTTAAAATATCTAGATTGACCACTTTGAGTCAAGAATACGAATTATTCAGAATGCAGCCTAGAGAATCAATTTTTGACTTACATAAATGATTTGTGCGTTTGAAAAATCACTTGAAAGCACTTGGTAAGACTCTTACTACCGGTGAAATTAATCTTAAAGTGGTTAGATCTTAACCAAGAAATATCAATCAAAAGTGACAACAATATTCGAGAAGAAAAATCTATCCAAAATGACTTCTGCATCATTGTTATGAAAACTTCAAGAATATGAGACACAACTTGGAAGATTTGAAAAGCATGAAATTTAAGTAAAAGATCCAAAAAAAGACATTGCCTTAAAGACGAGAGTAAAAAAATATGATAGCAATTAAGACGATGAGTCTAATAGTGATGAAGATGATGATCTTATAAACAAATTTGAAAACTTTCTAAGGAAATAAATAAAAAAGGATATTATTAAAAAGGAAGCACCAACAAGTAAGTTTACATGCTTTGAATATGGAGTAAAAGGACATGTTAAAAGAGAATGTCCTACACTTGAAAAGAAGAATTTTAACAAACCAAGTACTAGTAAAACTATCTTTGTTAAGGTAAGTGACCAATCCATTAAAGAGAAAGTGAATAAAGTACAAAAAGTTCATCATCATCCTAAAAAGAGATTTGTTAAAAAGAAATTTTATGTTCTAGATATAGAAGTAATTTTATTCATACATGCTTTTATTATAGTATGAATGGCCACACACCTAATACTTGTTATGTGAGAAACTTTAGTGTGGAAAGTGGACATTATGTGTGTGATAATAAAGAAATTAATTCTGAAGGACCCAAAGCATATTGGGTACAACACAAAACTTAATTTGTTTTATAGGTTTTCTTGAATATCACTAGAAATTTATGGTATGTTGATAATTGTTGAAAGTAATTCATGTGTGTCGAAACTATGTGTGTGTCGAAGGGTGAGAGGTGGATCAAAGCAGGTTGCTCGAAGAAAACCGACCCAGTCGAAGAGCTTGTGTGTCGAAGCAGGCAGCACACAGATTTGATTTGTTTTAGAATTAGATAGATTTGATTTAAATCTAGAATATAATATATTTGATTTAAATCTAGAATATAATATATTTAATTTAGTTCCAAATAGATATTTTGGGCTTTTATAGTTTTGGGTTTTAGCTTAGGGAGCAAGCTAACCTAAATCTATAAATAGAGGGAGCAACCCCTAATTTTGTAATTCAATTCATTCACAGTATTTTACAGTTGCAAAGTGAATAATAAAGTATTTCCACAATCTGTGGGCAGAGAGAAACTCTGCAGAACATAATTCTTTCTTCTTCTTTTCTTTAATTGTTCATTATCATTGTGTAGTGATATCAATCTTGTTCATCAAGATTGATAAAAACTCATCATAGATATTTTGTGGATTTCCAACATTTTGTATCAAGAGCTCCGGTTAATTGATTCAAGGGAAGATCAAGAACGATCAAGAACAATCGTAGAAAAAGAATTCACGATGGAAGTGAGGTATGGGAATGCGAATTATCTAGCAAGTCCTCTAATTCTGAAAGTAGATACCTATGAGAATTAGTGCAAGCAGATGAAGCTTTTATTTTGTTGTCAAGGTTTGTGGGATCTTGTAAAGGATGAAGTAAAAGAGCTTGAAGAAGACGCTTCAGAAGAAGAAAAGAAACAACACACAGAATCAGAGAAGAAGAGTTATAAAGCTCTCTTTATAATTCATAAATGTTTGAGTCCAGACAACTTCAAAAAGGTCAATGATACAAAATTTGCAAAAGAAGCTTGGGATATTCTTGAGAAATCTTATGGAGGTGCAGAAAAGGTGAAAGAGGTGAGGTTAGAAACTCACAAGAGAACGTATGAATTACTTCAGATGGAAGACAGTGAAAGTATATCAGATTTCTTCACTAGAGTTACAAAACTAGTGAATCAAATCAAGACATGTGGAGAAGCATTAACAATAAGAGCTATTGTTTCCAATATTTTGAGATCTTTGGATCCTAAGTTCGACCACGTGGTGGTGGCTATAGAATAAGGGAAATATTTTTCGAAATTGAAAAAGGAAGAGCTTCAAGGTACACTTGAATCTCATGAACAAAGGATGAATGAAAGAGCTGCAGGAAAATCAAAGAGTGGTGTGGCTTTGCAGGCACATTCAGCAAAAGAAACCAAAGGAACAGGAAAATGGTTCGACAAAGATAGAGGTGGCTACAACAATTTGACTAGCAGAGAAAACCAGAACGAAGGAAACATGTCGAATCAGAGAAGACCATACCAAGGCAACCAAAGAGGTGGTGTTGCAAATAGAGGATAAGTTGGTGGTTGAAAGCCTGACAAGAGTCACATTCAATGTTACAATTGTCAAAAGTATGGTCACTATTCGATTGATTGTCCAGAGAAGTGAAAGAATCAAGAAAGTGATGCAAAGTTCGCAAAGCATGAAGAAGAAGAGATGTTGATGATGGTTACAACATGAGATGAAGAGAAATTCAAGGATCAATGGTACTTGGATTCAAGATGCTCATCACATATGTCTGGAAGAAAATATTGGTTTGTCAATCTAAAGCCCTCAATTAAGAACATGGTGAAATTTGCAAATGACAATACTCTAGCAGCTGAAGGTATTGGAGATGTTATGATCATGAGGAAAGATAGCAAAAGGGCAGTAATTTTGAACGTACTATACATTCTAGGCATGAAGAGAAACTTGCTTAGTATAGGGCAGTTGGTCGAAAAGAATTATAAAGTGACCGTCGAAGACAAGATGATGAGAGTTGTCGACGCGAATGGAAGGCTAATCTTAAAGGCTCTTATGCCCCAGAATAGAACCTTCAAGATCAAACTCAATGTGATGGATCACAAGTGTCTTTCAACTGCAGCAAGCAGAGACTAATGGATATAGCACTATCGACTAGGACATGTTAACTTTAGAGACATCAGATATATGAAGAGAAAGAATATGGTTTCAGGATTTCCAGAAATCGACATTCCAAATGAAGTGTGTGAGGAATGTGTGCAAGCGAAACAACACAAGAATAGCTTCAGTAAGGATGCAGGAAGCAAGTCGAAGGTTGTTCTCGAAATCATATACTTTGATGTATGTGGACCAATCCAAGTGGATTCACTTGGAGGTAATAAATACTTTGTCATGTTCATTGATGATTTCAGTCGAAAATAGTGGACTTACCTGATCAAGAAGAAAAGAGAAGTGATCGAGGTATTTTCCAAGTTTAAGTCTATGGTCGAAAGGAAAAGCGGTCGAAAGCTCAAAGTTTTGAGAACTGATGGTGGTGGAGAGTATGTATCGAAAGATTTAGAGAGGTTATGTGAAAAAGAAGGGGTTGTGCATGAGGTGGTACCACCCTATACTCCACAACATAATGGGAATGCAGAAAGGAAGAATTGAACCATCGTGAATATGGTTCGAAGTATGCTGAAAGGCAAGAATTTACCTAAAGAATTTTGGGGTGAAGTCGTGTCTACTGCAACTTATATTTTAAGCAAATCTCCAACCAAGAAGCTAGAAGAAATTACTCCAGAATAATGTTGGTCTAGTGTGAAGCCTAGCTTGAGTCATCTGAAGATATTTGGATCTATTGCACATAGACATGTGCCAAATCAGTTGAGAAGAAAACTTGATGACAAGTCGAGTCAAATGATTCCAGTAGGATATCATTCGACAGGATGTTAAAAGTTGTTCGACCCAGTAAACAAGCAAATTGTAATCAGCAGGGATGTGATCATATATGAGCTTAAAGAGTGGGACTGAAGTCGAAATGTCAAGAAAGATTCAGTAAGAATTTTACTCGAAGAGCCAGAAACTTAAGTCAAAAGAGAAGTTCGACAAGAGGAACCAGTAGTTATATATCAACCAACCAAAAGCCGACCTTAGAGAGCAAGATGTATGCCTGCAAGGTTGCAAGATTGTGTGGTTACATCAGATAATGTGGTTGATGACGAAGGAGAGTTGGTACATTATGATTTCTATGCAGATGTCGAACCTGTCAATGCAGCTGAAGCATTGAAGGATTCGAAGTGGGTGAAAGCAATAAACGAAGAAGTGAAATCCATCGAAGACAACAACACTTGGTCACTTGTCGAATTGCCTCAAGGCAAGAAGGAAATTGATGTCAAGTGGGTATACAAAGTGAATATGAATCCTAAAGGGGAAGTAACTCGACACAAAGCAAGGCTTGTGGCGAAAGGATTTCTCCAGAAAGAAGGAATTGACTTCGATGAGGTTTTTGCACCTGTGGCTAGAATCAAAACAATCAGGTTGGTTGTTGGTTTAGCATAAATAAATAGTTGGCACATATGTCAGATGGACGTGAAGTGTGAATTCCTGAATGGAGATGAATAAGTTTATGTTAAACAACCAGTTGGGTTTGTGAAACATAACGAAGAAAGAAAGGTGTATAGGCTGCATAAAGCCCTGTATGGATTGAAACAAGCTCCAAGAGCTTGGAATAAGAAAATTGATAGTTTTCTAAGGGAGAAGGAGTTTGTGAAGTGCACAACTGAACATGAATTATATGTAAAAAGAAGCAACAGTGAATTGCTTATACTATGTCTCTATGTCGATGACTTGTTGATAACTGGTAGCTGCAAGAAGGAGATCGAAGAATTCAAAGGTGGTCTCAGCAAAGAATTTGAAATGTCTGATTTGGGTGATATTTCATATTTCCTTGGCATTGAATTCTACAAGACTAGTAGATGTTTGATGATGCATCAAAGAAGATATGTAGGAGAAATTCTCAATAGATTTGAGATGGAAGAATGCAATTCGACTTCGACACCTGCAGAACCAAGAATGTAACTGTCGAAAGACTCATAAGAAGATGATGTCGATCCAACCTAATATAGAAGACTTATTGGATCCTTAAGATACCTTTGTCATATGAGGCTTGACTTAGCATACATTGTGGGTATGATAAGTAGATTCATGCAAAAACCAAAGGTATCACACCTAGCAACAACAAAGAGAATATTGAGGTATTTGAAAGGAACTCTTGACTTTGGCATTTTATTTCCAGCAGCTGATAAAGTAAAATAATGCAAGTTAGTGCGGTACACAAATTCGAGCTGGTGTAGTGATGTTGAGGATTGAAAATCCACAGTAGGAAATGTGTTTATGTTAGGTGGTGCACCAGTTGCTTGGAGTTTGAGAAAGGAACCAATTGTGGAATTATCATCATGCGAAGCAGAATACCTAGATTCTTCTCTTTGTGCATGTCAAGCAACTTGGATAGAGAACTTGGTCGAAGAAACTACATGTAAAGATCATGGAGCAATCACCATGAAGATCGACAATATGTCAGCCATTAACCTGGCGAAGAACCCGATAGCTCATGGTCGAAGCAAGCACATCGAAATGAAGTTCCATTATCTTCGAGAGCAGGTAGCAGATGAGAAGATAAATTTGGAACATTGCAAAAATGAGAATCAGATTGCATACATATGACGAAGGGTGTGCAGGTCGAAGTATTTCGAACACTAAGATCAATGATGAAAGTAGATAGTTTAGACATAATGAATTAGGTGGTGTGTTAAAAGTAACTCATTTGTGTCGAAACTATGTGTACGTCGAAGGGTCAGAGGTGGATCAAAGCAGGTTGATCGAAGGAAGCCAACCCAATCGAAGAGCTAGTGTGTTGAAGCAGGCTGCACATAAATTTGATTTGTTTTAGATTTAGATAGATTTGATTTAAATCTAGAATAGAATATATTTGATTTAGTTCCAAATAGATATTTTGGGCTTTAGCTTATGGAGCAAGCTAACCTAAACCTATAAATAGAGAGCGCAACCCCTAATTTTGTAATTCAATTCATTCACAGTATTTTGCAGTTGCAAAGTGAATAATAAAGTTTTTCCATAGTTTGTGGGCAGAGAGAAACTCTGTAGAAAATAATTATTTCTTATTCTTTTTTTTTAATTGTTCATTGTCATTGTGTGGTGATATCAATCTTGTTCATCAAGATTTGTAGAAATTCACCATAGATATTTGGTGGATTTCCAATAATAATGGTTATTCCAAGAATTTGACGGCAGACATAAACTAATTTTCATATCTAGTTCTAAAGTCCAAGGGTTATGTCACATATGGGGACAACCATAAAGGAAAAATTCTTGGCATAGGAAAAGTTGGAGCATTACCTTTCACATCCATTGAAGATGACTTTATGTTGAAGGACTAAAGCACAATCTTCTTAGCATAAGTCAACTTTGTGACAAAAGCTTCAAGATCAAGTTCACCAAAGATGAATGTTTGATTAAAGATGGATCCATTATGAGGTAAAACTGATAGGTAAAATAATTAATAAAATTTTCATAATCTCTGTATATATTTAATCTTTTTCCCTTCCTTTTTGCTAATGATATGGGGGGAGAAGATATATTTGTACGTGTATGCTTGTCTCTAACTTTTTTGCAGCAACAAAGATGTCAAATTCTCTATGAATCATGGGTGAGCTTTGATCAAGGAGGAGTTATCAAAGTTATGGAGGGCATTCTCAAATGTTCTAAGAGATTCAAGCATTTTTATTTTCAATGGTTGTCATCATGAAAAAAGGGGGAGATTGTGGAGTCAAGCTTCTCCGACAATATTTTGATGAAGACGACTTTAAATCTCTCAAGACTATATATAAAAGAAGAAGAAAAAATATGCATGACTTTGTTCATGTTGTGTGATCAAGTGCATAAAAGAATCTTCTCAAATTAACTATGTTATGGATGATCTATCAAAATGGTAGTGTGTGTGTGTGTGTGTGTATATATATATATATATGTTATGGATGATCTATCAAAATGGTAGTGTGTGTGTGTGTATATATATATATATATATATATATATATATATAATATTAAGTGCTCAAACCATCTAAATAATGTCACCGCATAACATTCAAAATCATGCATTTTTTTTTTAAACTTAAAAAATATTTGGGATAAAAATTTCTAATTTTATTTGATACATTCAAATAAATGGAATATGTATTCAAATATATATATTTATTTTTGAAACTTTATTTTATACATTCAAATAAATGGAATATGTATTCAAATGCGTCTATTTATTTTTGGAACTTTATTTGATACATTCAAATAAATGGAATATGCATTCAAATAAATGGATTTATTTTTTAGAAATTTTAATTAATTTAATCTAATGAAATGGACTGCACTATATTTTTCATCGATTGTTACTGTAATTTCCTAGAAAAAATCATAATTAGTTCTCTATTGTTCATGGCACTGTTTATGGTGATTTCTCGCAAACAACCGTTAGTCCTCCAAATTACTGATTTTGGTTACTTGCAGGATCGACTAGATTGATCCTAGGACATGTGTCATAATTAATTAAGTCTGAATTAAATTCCATGTTCATGTTTATTATTATATAGATTTGCATCCTCAATGTATAATACAAAGATAATTCTATTGATTTGTATAGTAACAATCCCTTATATAACGCAATATACTAACGAAATAATGTTTAAACTAAAGATTGACTTCGATTTGATAAAAGACTTCGAAAGTTAAACGTAAGACTTTGTAAAGTAAAGTGGATAAAAAGTATAAAAGACTTTGACAAGAGAGTAAAAAGTATAAAGGACTTTGACAAAAGAGTAAAAGTTTCTGGAAAAGTAAGTGTTTGATCGAAAATGTAATGAAAACGGAAGGACTTAAAAGAGTAAGAAAACTATAAAGACAAGATGAATGTAAATAACTTAAATTTAAACTGCAAAAAGCATAATGATGGTGTTCTATACGTACATGGTATCTGCAACTTTTTTCCCTGAATCAATCGGTAGTTTGAGTATATAAGATTTTCTAGTACAAAATGAACACACTAAATTCTAACATTAGAACACCTATTTATACTACTTCGACCCTAACGGTCCTACTCTAAAATAATGCCACGTTCGAAGCACGCATGCCTCTTACAATCAGTGGCTTCCACGCATCTTCTAAGAATGACGCCCTTTTATTTAAATTTCGAATTCTTGGAACTGACTCAGTAAATCCATGTCTTTCGATTTAAATTCAAAAATTCCTTTGTTGGACCGCTTCAGCCTTGTAAATCGAATCTTTATAATAACAAGATATTCGAAATCGAAATGCCTCCAAAGTAACAATTTTAACCCTTTAACCAATTGTCTCTTAATTCGAAACTTCCTGTTGATCAGCCAAATTATTCATCTTTGGACCACATTCAAATGAACATTTATCTAATTATTAAGCATTTCTTCAACAAAAGTAGTCTTATCGAAATTACCAACTAACAGACACCTCTCTGTCAAATATTTTCATTCAAATGTCATATTTTTTCATAATAATGTCAAAGAATGCATGTTGAATCAAGAGGTGTACAAGAAATCTGACTTTTAATGACAGCCAAAAAGCATAGGTAAATGTCTATTTACCGTGGGTATATGTCAAAAAAACATATACCTACGGCATTTTTTTCGTGACATATAATTTGCTATACCTATGGATATTTTCCGTCGTTATAGACTGTAGTTACGGATATTTTAGCTATATTTCTGTTGGTATAGATATAAATTGTGTTTTTTACAAGTTTTTTTTGTTATTTCCAGGTTAAATCTCAATTAATATTATACTATACTAATCAAATTGAAAATTAAGCACTAAAATATATATATATTTAAGAAATAAATAATTGTAACAAAAGTTCAATTTATATATATTTCAAAGTCTTACAAACTTAAAATTAGGTATAGGTAAATCATGTCAATCCTATACTAATTTAAAGGATTATACTTGCTACAAAAAAGTTAATTTTATAATCATAAAATAAATATACAAGTTCTAACTAAAAAAAAGTATATTGTGTATCAACTTAAAAGCCTGTAACTTTTATCTTCATGTTTCCATCTTCAAGTTTCCACCCATATTAGTTTTTAATCTTCGCCTACAAAAAATTAAAAAAATAATTATAATAATAAATAAATAAATAAATAATAACACAATTCAATTTTAGAGTACTTCAAAATACAAAATATAAACCAATGAGTAATTGAGCTCAAACACTAAATGAACTCCAAGTCATTTTACCTTCAAGTTTTTTTCTAAAGAAAATCTAATATGTAGAATTTTCCAAGTTTGAGTATATCAACCACTAGAATTATCTCTAATCTCAGATACCCAAATAATCAATTACTAGTAATTAAAGTCTAGAATTAACCTTCATAAGGAAAAGTGTCTAAAAGTTTTCACTAAGTTTGGTTATTCAGGTCTACAAAATATGTAATGAAGATAAAAAAAATAAATTAATAAACTATTCCTCAAACAAACTTTTCCTATCAATAAAAGCATGAATCATGAAATAGTTAACTAACCTCAATATGGATGTCAATATCTTTTCCAACCGCTCGCCTTTTCTCTAGACTTTTGATAGTTTTGACCAATTCTCCTGGTGTAAGAGTGTATTCTTGTTTCATTTATTTTTGATTCTTGGATGGCAATAGCTTAAAACTCAATTAATTATTTGTCACTACTACAAGACAACTGATGGAATACATAAAAACAAGTGTTCTCTCATTTCTCTATCTGCAAGTAGTTATTAAGATTAATACTTCAAAATAATCAAGTAATGACAATATTAGCAATATATCCCTATATACTTTAAAAGCATAAATTCTCACTTAGTTAGTAACAGCATCAACAAAGACACCTGCACATCAACATCCGCAACATCTTGAAGATAGTGAACATATAAAAGATGATTCTGCTATCCCACACCAATTTTAATGTAAACAATGGACTGTGAACACTGAAAAGAGGTAAATAGACAAATATTTTGAGGATGTATGTCTTGTAGAAATAATAAGCAATTCATACTTCTTGATCTTTGCCATCAACATCAACAAAAAGTTGGAGGAAACCTTAAAGGGACTATTAGCACCATCAAAAAAAGTAGAATCATAAAGTTTACTTGTTTAACATTATTGATAGTTTTCTCTCGGAGCCCTGCAACAAACACACCCTGCTGGCAAATAAATAAATAAAATTAGAAAATTTTCGATAGGATTATTCCATATATTCTACACACACCAAAGTTTACCCCCACACAGTTCAAAAAGTTCAAAATTCTTAAGACAATGAAATTCACACTACCAAGAAATTTACAAAGTACAACAATGATCATCAAAGTATACATCCTATGTTGTGAATCGGATGCTTTGAAACAAATATATATAAGTTTGTTGATCAAGGTAGGGAAAAAGAATGAAGAACACGATGAACACAAGGATTGGTTATTAACTGTTATTCTTTCCTTTATCTTAAAACAAGATTACAAGTATACAAGAATAACAAATAACCCTCTCACCCTAAATTAGAATTTGCAGTATGCAATGATGAGAGACTAGTATGTTATTTATAACAAACCTAACATACTAAACTAATGGGCTTTTATCACAAATACTCATTACAAGCTAACTTAGGGTACAAGCTAACTTAACCAATTGGACATAACAAACAGGCCCAATTTGATGCTAACAATCCTAGCATCCTTCGACACAATAGAGTTCGACCCAATATCTCACATCCTATATTGCAGTACTGCTTTAAAACTAACAGAATCTGAATATGTTTATATAATAACACAACTACCCTACTCTACAATTGATAAATCACAAGTGAGTCATCACACCCTTATACAATAAAGTTGCAATTCATGTCTCTATAATATTCTAGTAACATGGGTAGTATAGCTTTGAGTTGCAATTACGTTGTACAATAAAGTTCCATGACAAAAGAAATTAATCTCACCCTTATACAACACCGTGAGTGTCAATGTTAAATAATAAAAGAAAATCAACAACACTAATTAATAAGTACCTAATTTTAAAAACGAGGTATTATCACTCTATGTGACAAACAACATCTAAAATATAAAGCTTAGAGTACCTGATTGTATTGACGAATGAGATGTCAAAATGAAGACAATTTTACATACATCAGAGAGTGCACCAAAAGTATAAAATCAAATGATGAATTCGTTAGACATTGTTTATGTAGCCAAGAAATTGGTCATAAATTAGGGTAGTTTTTTTTGCAAAATACGATTCTCACATAGATCCAAAATAGAAGAGGCGCATATATAGGATTGATAACAAAATAAAGGTTGCTCTATAATAACTTGTTTTTCGAGTACGGAGAGATATGGCTAAGACATAGGAAATTAGAACGGGAGGGACGTAAGGGAGGAATCACAAATATGAAAGATTTTAGATTGATTTGAAACTTAATGTCGTGGATTGTTCAGTGAAATAAACGCATTATGAGAAACCCTAATTTTGTATGTATATGGTTTTCTTGCTTGGGGTAGAACCGAGCAAAATAAGAAAGGACGATGGAGCGATGGATTTGGGAGGAAACTTTAGGTTTAGGTAGGCGATATGAACTTTTCATTTTTGCGCTTTTCAGAAGAAGTTTTTAGATTTGGACAGACGATGTGACCTTTTCTGTTTTACTTTTATTTTTATTTTATTGCTCTTCTCATTAGTTTACTTTTACTTTTATATTTTTTCAGCAATATTTTTTTTAGATATAGTATACTCACAGTTCAGTATAAATTTTTGTAGGTATTAGCCATATATACCTACGGCTGGTATGACTGTCACTATAAATTTTCGTAGGTAAATGTCACATTTCTTATAGTATTTTTATATGTTATTTTTCAACTCTTTCAAAATTAACAAAAACTCTATACATATTTTTTCTAAACATTTCTTTCTTTTTGAATCTACTTGTTTGGTTTGTATATCTTGTTGTACAAGATTGTTAAAAACAAGAGAATTATATTGAAGATGATTGTTCTCATTTTAACTGGTTGGTCGCAAGAAGATTGTTCTTGGTAATTTTGTTAACCAGGAAGATCTTATCCATAAGATCTAACAATAAATAAATTTGTTACATGTGGTAAGGGGACTAAATATATTCTCCGATCGTAAGAAAAATAAAAGATAAATTTTCGATTTTTTTTTTTTACATTTATCACTTTCATCATAAATCATAACTAAAAAAGAAAGAAACACATCTAAAAGAACCATAAAATTTTAGTGGATTTCTTAACCCACCCCATAAGGGTGGTGACACTCCGTGAAAACCCCAAAATATCCATGAAAGTCGAAAATATACTTCTGGTACGCACCATATTTTAAAATATTTGGGCGAAAACCAGAAATATATTTCTGGTTCCAAATTTATTTCAAATTTGGTCTCACATACACTGCTCCATTTTAAAATTACATATAGTTTAAAACAGGAAATATACTTTCGGTTTACACCCAACCCTTTTCAACGTGATTTGCATGATATAGGGTGTTAACCGGAAGTTTATTTCCGGTTTCCCGAGAGCAAAAATGGAATTTTACAGGGATGACTAAGAAGAACATGGGGTTGATTAAGAAATTCACAAATTTTATTACACCTAATTCACCCCTTACATAGGTTTATGTTGTTAGAATATTTGGGTCACAATTGTAATGTTACATGTGTTAGGGCCATTATTTAATTAGTCAAATCTATAGTGGTCTAATTAATAATAAAATTGTGGCTAAAAACATAAATATCATTAAAGGTAATATTATTGTGTAAATACCATAAGTCAATATCTAATTTGATGAGGAGACAAATTAGAATATTGAAAACTAAAAATTAACCTTAAGGTTATTTATAGGGGTTATATTCCCCATTTGCAGACAACGGGAAAATAGTTTATCAGGAACTCTCTCTTCATCCCCATCAGAAAAGAATCAAAAAACCATAAGAAACTCAGCAAATCGGAATATCAAATTTAAATAAGCTTCCACTTTCATTCTTATAATTGTATTCAGATATAGATTTAAGGGTTTTAATTAGGGTTATATTCTTGATTTCTAATAGAAATTATAATATTTATAAACAAAATTCTAACAAATATATTAAAGTCACCCATATCTTATTCAATTTGATTTTAGAATTATCTTCTAACGATGTATATCAATTTTTTTATGATGTTGATCACATGGTTTTTTGAGTTTTTTTTTGTTAATAGGATTCTAAAATTGAAATTTTTTTAATCTTTGAATTTGTGCAAAGAGGCCTAAAATTTATTAGAAACTAATTTTGAAAGAAGTCAAAAGTATCCAAGATCCACTAAATTAAAAAAAAATAACTGATTGAAAAGAATGTGGAGAAAACACTAAAGACAAGTAAAATCAATAACTAATTAATGTGAGCAGAGTATCGTAAAAGAAAAAACACTATTCAACAACAGAAAATTTCAAAAATAAAAAATTGACATTATTTTTGTGTGAGTACATTAATGAATAATAGCAGAGGTATTTATGAATATAAATTTTAACGTGGAGTGAAGAATGATGATGAGTCTCTTTCTTCAATTTTTCTACTACTAAATAACAAAAGCATATACTCTTCAAAACAGAAAATCCATAACTTTAGTACACTTCCTCTTAAGGTCCTTTCCTTTGTAATGATGAACAGATAACCAAACTCTTCAAAACAGTTCTCTAACCAGTAGTCGGATCTTGTTCAGCCACTTTAGGGCGGGAAAAGTTCCTATGCTTTTTTGTCTATAGTTATTTCCTATATTATTATTATTATTTTTATTAAAAATTGATAAATCAAAAATTAAAAAATAAATTTGATTTTGTTTATTAAATATGTAAAATTTAAAATGAAAATTGATTTTATTATTTAATTATAGTTTAAAGATCAAACACCTCAAAATTATTCTATAATAATGAGCTTAAGGCTATGTTTGAGAGTTTGAAGGGAAAGAGAGGGGATGATTTTGAAAAATATGAAGAATTATGTAAAAAGAATATAAAGATTTTGGTTTGGAGGATTTTAGAGGGTTTGATTTTCTTCATAACACCCAAAACTCTCTAATTTAGAGGAACTCAAAATTTGTATTGGATGAGAGATTTTGAGGGCTTAGAAAAACTATTCAAATATATTTTTTATTGTTATAGTATTTAAAAAAGTAAAAATATTGATAAACTTTATTTTACCATTCTAAACAAACAAAAAATTAAAAAAAAATCTAAAAAATTTCTCTACATTTTTTTAAAAAAATCATTTTTTTGAAGTCCTTCTCCTCTCCTCCAAACTCTTAAACATGGCCTAAAGGTAGTGCATCATAGTATGAAATATTTTATACTGTTCAATGCCTCGCAATTCTTAAAAAGAAATATTTTATATTTAATTTAAAGAAAAGTCAAACATTTACAAAAATTAATGGTTATGATTTGATTGACAATGTAAAACTACTTTATACTGTTGGTATATTTCATTTAAATCCATAATCAATTCTATACTTTAAAATTATTAATTATCCTTGAAAATTATTTTATATTTGCATTTATATAAATATCTTTGCAATAACATTACATTATTACTATATCACTAAACAATGGGTTTAATGGATTCATCGACTGTGTAAAAGAATTTTACATTATGATCTAATGAGAATATACCATTCTACTATGTCACTTAAATATATTAAAAAACTTAGTATGACTTGCTAAAATATATGATTTATCATTAGTTGAAAATATGAAAATGACTTTACTCTGTCGGTACGTATCGTATTTTCTTCAAAACAATACCGTTAATATTTTCATTCTCTTTCTCTCTCTTTCTCAACTCACAACATGTTTCTCTAAATTTGAAGTTTTGAAAACCATTTTGGCATCTGTCACTCTGCCTCCTTCTGCATTTACAAAACCATATTTTTCAGTGCAGTACATCACTGAATCACAATAAATCCCTCATTATTATTCATTTTCCTTTCACACTGATTTTTCTCAAACTACAAAATGCAAACTCAAACTCTTACAAAAGATGAAACCTCATTATTATCTGATATCTTCAATGAAACACAGTTTGCAGGAGAAGATCTCTTTACCATTTTGGAAAATCTACAACACTTCAATAACCAAAACTCAACAACCTCATTAACTACTCCACAAGATTCCGAAACTGAACCGTCACAGAAAACCAAGAGACAAAAGATTGCTCCGAGTTCAGTTGTCGAAGAACCGAACAGCGATGGACTACATCGAGTGTCGCATATCACAGTCGAGCGGAATCGGAGAAAGCAAATGAATGAACAGTTGTCGATCTTGAAGTCACTCATGCCTTGCTTTTATGTCAAACGTGTAAGTCCATTTTAACTTTTGTATCGTCTTTGTCTCTGATACTTTTGGTTTCTTAGCACCAGATGTAGAACCACATACAGAGAGGTATAACAATATAGTGTAACTAATTACTCTCGTTTATGGTTCAGGGAGACCAAGCATCAATAGTTGAAGGTGTAATTGACTACATCAATGAGTTACATCAACTACTACAATGCCTAGAATCCAAGAAACAAAGAAAAGTTTACAATGAAGTTCTAAGTCCAAGACCTTCACCACTAATTAGCCCTAGAATAGTCTTACCAATAAGTCCAACAACTCCACATTCACAACAATGGTTGCAACAACATTACAATGGTGAGCCTTCTCCCACTTCTTCCGTTTCTTCCATCAACGACAACATCAACGAGCTTGTCGCGAATTCTACCTCCTCGGTTGCTGATGTTGAGGTTAAATTTTGTGGCTCACATTTGCTTTTGAAAACTGTTTCGTCGCGAATTCCCGGGCAGGTTTTCAGAATAATATCTGTCCTTGAAGATCTAGCACTTGAAATTGTTCATGTTAGTGTTAGTACTGCTGATGAAACCATGTTAAACTCATTCACTATTAAGGTAACTTAATCTTAATCTTAAACTAGTGTTAATCTTATTGCTAATAGTTTTTACATGTTCAATTTTTGTTAATTAATAATAATTATTTTTTCTTGTATAGATTGGAATTGAATGCCAACTCAGTGCTGAAGAACTTGCTCAACATATCCAACAAACATTTTGTTAAGGAAAGGTTATTAACATGTAGAGACAAGACCAAGAATGAGGAATTTCCATTTTCTTTTTATTTGTCACTGTTTTTGTACCTTTCTGCAAGACAGTGAAGCAATATCATTTTTAATTTATTGTGTTTCTTTCCTATTAATTGACAACAGTCACTACTCACTACTCAGTAGTCAGTACTGCCAGTGTAATTGATCATGATGTGCCTTAGTTTGGCATTTTGTTTGTGTGATTTTGTTGTAACTGACCATTTTCAGAACTCATGACTTGTGTAGTAGTGTATGCTTGTTTTATCAAGTTCATGGTGTTTTAACCTAACATCCATCAATTTTTTATTCTCTTGTCATGTCAAGTTTGAAAATGTACTGCAATTGTATTCATCGCTGGACAATTACAGAGAGAGATAAAGAAAGAAAGTCTGATAGTGATACGCTACCAACCCCAAAAGCTACAAAAACTTCCCTTACTATGAGATACTCCAAATCACATCATCATTGAAATATTTTGCCAGTGAACCAAGCTTGGGCCTACTGTAGCACCTCCCTTGACCACCAGCCTATTGCCAAGCACCTTTTGTGGATACATATCTCTTGTTGTATGTACTTAGAAAGGGCCATAGTAACAAGCAACTAATTTCTCAATAGTTTTTTCAATGTTGTACGTGGTGGCTTAACTTTAAAAGGACTTAATTGACTTATGTTTATGTTGGAAAGTCTGGGAGAGTCTGTAACACCAACAAGACTAATGCTCTAGAATTATAAGAGAGGGAGATGCTACACATCTTACAACACATCTTATAACAAGTTCTAATATCGGATCCAACTCATGCTCCCCCATCAAACTGAACCACGATTCTAATACTACAGTTGAAGAGTTTCGGAGAGTCGGAAACAGCAACAAGACCAATGCTCCTAAACAACAAGAAAGACAAAGAATTTGAATCCTATATATAATCTTGAACACTCTCTTCCTTCACAAAACTAAACAATGTGGGACTTCAAAGAATTTGTATCCTATATATAGTTTTGGACTCTCTCCCATTACAAAACTAAGCAATGTAGGACATTTTCAACATGTATATTTTCAACTAACACCAACAATCGTCACATTGATTGAAAATAATACATTAATTTTCATTGTCTTCTCTGACAATCTTATTCCACCATAAAGAGTATCAACATATATATGTTCAATCAATCTCAATAATCTTCACCTTAATTGAAAATAATACATCAATTTTCATTGGGTTCACCAACAGACATACTTCACCACAAAGAATATAGTCACTTGAAGGTACACCACTCCAAAAAAATTCACATTGTCTTCACTGACAGTCATAGTTTTAAAAACTATCATACTCTCATGAAGAATATATTTCACTTAAGAAAAAGCACTTCAAGAATTTCACATTGTCATCACCAACAATCATATACTTTGTCGTGAAGAATAAATTTCACTTGAAGGTAAACCACTCCAAGAATTTCACATGTCAAAAAGTAGGCTAAAACCTTATGGTGTAACTTCCTTATTGGCAAGAAGCTCTTAACCACCGACATAATCTTGCACCTTGTGTAATCTTGATTATATCAACACATCTTTAACTTTAACTTTCCACAAGTAAAAAAATAATTCTTCCATCGATTTTCTCTAGCCCAAACTGCAAAGTGGAATTTGTGATTGTTGCTCAACAATTCTTTCACAACACCGTTCTTATTTTTCGATTTGGAAGATTAGACAAAGATGCAATCACAAAACATACTAAGAACTCACGTCCTGGATCTAATATCAGTGTTGGGAAAAAAACAAATAAAGCATAGAGAAAAAATAAGAAGACAAACATAACATAAGAACATAATGTGGAAACTCCAAAACTGGAGAAAAAATTACGACCATTGCATATAGACAACCAGAGAATAACACTATGTAAAAATTGTTTCAACACATAATATATCCTTAATTACCTAGACCCTCGGTACACTCACACTCCCCAAAATAAATATTTAACTACATCTCACAATACTCTAATAGAAGATTGTATGAGAACAAAGAAAGTCAAATACAAGTTTAAAGTGTTTTTGACTGGTGCATCTTGTAACAAAGAGTTTGAATCCTATATATAGTCTTAGAATCCCTCTTCCTTCACAAAACTAAGTAGTGTGGGACTTCAAAGAACTTGTATCCTATATATAGCCTTAGACTCCCTTTTTTCGTTGCAAAACTAAGTGATGTGGGACTTGTTCAACATATATATTTTCAACTAACCCCAACAATCTTCACCTTAATTGAAAATAATACATTAAATTTGATTATCTTCACCAAAAATCTTACTCCACCATAAAAAGTATCAACATGTATATTTTCAATCAATATCAACATCTCCAACCTAAAAATGAATCTCATCTCTATATTTAAAAATATCACATCAAATACTAGAGGCATCTGAAATCAACCTTCATCTCCATATATGTAAAAGAGCCAAATTAATCATTCAGAGGACTCTAACATCCAAACCCTTTTATTCTTAGATTTACAAACACTATACTTCTTCATCCAAGAGATCTTAGAATCTTCCTTCGAACCACCCCATAGAAACCTCATTGAACTTGACTAATTTCTTTCTCAACTTCAATGGCATTAAGAACATAATTAAATAGGATCACTCTACTCTGAGGCTAACATATGTATGATTTCAGGAATTGAGCTTCTTATAAAATAGGGTAACTAGGGGATGCTAGGTACCTTCCAACTCAGGGTTGTCTCTCGCAAACAATCCTAGGTACCTAAATGGAAGGGGCTCAATAATGCGATAAAGAAAATTTAGAGCTGACTCTAAAAAACACAGTCCACGTCAATCAAAATCAGACTACTTTAAAGGAAATTAAATCAAATACCTGAAGCAAGCTTAAAACCCATATGAATTGCTTTTATAATGTCCACAAATTTGGTTATGATACTTCATCATATTTTGATAGTAGACCTGAATCTGAGATGACGAACCAGACATTTATAGTCAGACTCTGATGAAACTGCAGAATGGAAGTCTTGAGCTCAGGGGGGCCTCTAAACAAGATAAAAGGAATTTTTGAAGTATAGAACTCAAGGGGTCTGGTTAGTTAACTATGAAAATGGTTTATGTGATTAAACCTAGTATAAATTGTTCATCAAAATACATGGTTTTGTCATCATAAAAAATAAGAGATTCTAAGAACAAAATTTTGTTCGGCGTCTAAATTTACGAGGAAAAGAAAAGAATGGAGTGGGAGGCATGGAAAGTAAGAGATGAAGAAGAAGGAAAAAGTTCAACTTCACCATCATCCTTGAGGTGCATGCAAGAGAATGGTGATTGTGGAAGGAGAATGAGGGCAACATCTTCATCATCATCAAGGTGAGTCCTTAGATAAGACTTGGGGTTTTGTTGGGACTTTGTGATTTGGGATTAAGGGTTTGTGAGAATTTGCCTTAAACTTGTTAGTAAATGTTTATCGAACTTGCATGTGTTGTCTTTTTTTGTGTTTTAGCTCCCTATTACGTTCATTAATGTTACAGATGAGTGGGTGATGAAATGGGATGGAAAAAAGGACTGTAGAACCCTAATTTTCGTGAAAGTTACTGTCGTGTTTGCTTAGCGAACTTTGGCTCGCTTAGAGAAAGTCAACAGACTGAACCAAATTATGTTTTCGTTAAAATTAGTGTATCTTGAGTTTTACAACTCTAAACGGAGCATAGACTGAAGCATTGGAAAGATCTTTTAAGTCTCCTTATTAATATTCTTAAATATGATGATTTTAGTTCAGTTGTAATATACGGAAAATGAAGGTTTAATCGCATGATGATAAATAAGAATGAACGACCTCGAGAACATATCTATAGGATATTACTCCTTATGTTGATCTCATGCCATTAGGTCAAGCTTTGGTTTGGTCCATGACTAATCCCATTTCGACCTGAGTAATGGGTGCATGTTTGGGATTAATGAGTTCTGGTGTATTTTTAAAAGTTATGGTTTTTTCGAGTTGCAGGTGTAATACGGTGAACTGACTTTGAGATTTTTGTATCGCAAATGTGCGGATAGCAAGAGTCACCACCGACTTTTCTTTTATCCAATTAAGGGAAGGTGAAAAGAACAGGAAAAGACCTTCGTTAGATTCTGAGTAAGGGAGAAGGTTATGAAAAGGGAAGGTATTAGCACCCCTTTTCATCCGTAGTTATCTACGGGCTCTTAGTTGCTCTTAGATCATTTAAAAAAAGTGTTTTCTGTGTGTTTGACAAAAATGTTTTGAAAAAGGCATTTCGCTTTGACTTTGTAATGATTCATGTAGGAATGTATACAAAGTGTTCGGAAATGTTTTTATTTTTGAAAAGGGTTTGAACTTTGACAAAAGTGTGAGGTGTGAAAAAAAGTATTTGATAGAGCAAGCAACTAAAAGTCTTATTACCTACTCAGAATTGGTCGTTTTCGTGTTGTTTTACGTTCCTTTAGAATAGTGCTATCCATACCATTAGTTGGTAGGTAACCCTATTCGTTGGATGTAGATGGGACATTCGAAGGGACATCGTATGGTCATAGAAGGCAACTTGTAGGAAGTATCCTAGCACATTCGAAGGGACTATCATCATTTTTCGTAGGCGACAATCGAGGGTCAAGATCATGTATTCGTAGGCGACATCATGGGTCTATGATCTTTGTATCGAAGGGACTATGATAATTTGTTTTGAAGGCAACGGTGCTAGGATACCTCTACGTTCGAGGGACATGACCATTTGTATTCGTAAGGCAACGAGAGAGAATTACCCTAAGGGGTGCATATGTGAAAAGAGTGTGTCAAATTCAGATATTTTATCTTGAAATTAAGAGTGATCTATGTTCGTTTTTATCTTGCCATACACGCCTAATTACTAGCAATTTATAGGGTGCAGAAAGTAAATTGCGGAAATGTAAAGTGCGGAAAGATAAAGTCCTACGCTATTACATGGCTTTGGGGCAGATACATAATGAGAGTGCGGAAAATAAAAGTCCTAATTGAACTATTACATCTCATAGGCAGTTACATAATTGAAAAGAAAAGCAAGAAAAATCGTCTGAAACGTTACAACCTGTGAACAGATACATAATCGGAAAACGGAAGAAAATTGCATAAGAGGAAAATGTTAGTAAAAATAAGTATTTTTGAATGAGGAAAAAGGTTTTATGTTAGTAATGACATTAATATGATAAAATAGTTTAATGGGAATTTTTGGAATTGATTTGATAATTTAAAAACAATTAAAAGTCATTTAAATGATTAATTAGTAATTAAATTAAATATGCATGCAAAAATAATAATTTTAATTTTAAAAATTAAATAAACAGTTTTCTAATGATTATGCAAAAAATAAATATTTTTGGAGTTTTTTAGATGCATGATAAAAAATATTAAAGATAAATTAAATAGTGTGAAAAATATTAAAGAAAATATGAAAATAGAAAAATATAAGTGAGTTTTCAAACTTGTAAAAATAATTGTCATGGCTGGGAATCGAACCGGGGTCCCTTGCTTCACAACGCGCTGCCACGACCAACTAAGCTAGAGCGTCCACGTGTTTAGAGAATGAAACGAATTCGTTATAAGTGTCATACCCCAATTTTTGACCTAATATACCACCTTACATTTGCATCATTGCATCACTAACAGTTCAGAACAGAATTAATCGGGTGTAGCTTCTACAGGTCAAAATTAGGGTTTCATCAATTCTTCATCTGATTCAAGAGGCAATCAATTAGGGTTTAAGCTTCATTCACCTCAATTGATCTATCTTGATCAAATCATCAACCTCTGATCTTCAGATATCAAATTTTTCCTCATGATCTATCGAGGATCGACCAATTAGGGTTTTTATCGAGGATGAGCAATCTCTGATTTTCTGATCAATGAATGACTTTTTTTATTGGAGATTGATCTTCATATCCTAAATGCAACATGTTGACCTAATTTCTGGATTCAAAACATCACAGAAGTTCACAGAATTCATCAGTCAATTTCTAAATCATTTGATGAAATTTCATCTGCACTGAAAAGTCAAACTTTGACTTTTGGTCAACTTTTTCAAGATAAAACTTTTTCCATCATCAAAATACTTCAAATGATCCATCATGATCCAAAATGTCCAAGAACTCTCAAATCCATGGAGTCTAGCTATACTTTTGATTTTGAAACATAGAGCTCCAAAATCCTTGATTTTCAAGTACAACTTTCAAGATTATAGGTCATTTTTGAGTTTCTTCTTCTAGAAGTCATGCCACCTTACAAAGAGGGATAGAGCTGATAAAAATCAGATGGAGAGTAATTATGATGGGATAAGATCAAGTTGAAAAATTAACCATGGTTAAAAGGAAGCTTCCTTTTGCATTTATTGCAAAAATGACTTCCTTGCCCTCTAAGGCAACTTGTAAATACCAAAGCCATTCTCCTTCACTTGCCATTCAGAACTTGTGGCCTATAAATAGAGGTCATGTTGGCCATTTGAAACTACACCAAATCTATGCCAAAACAAGCTTTTTCACTTCTTTCTTAAATTTCAAGTAACATAGTTCAAATTGGAAATTCTTGCATTTTTGAAAACTTGTGAAGAAACATGAGATATTTGGTGTCTAACATGTCATAAACATCTAATAGAATTGGTTTGAAACTTAAAATCAATCTAAGAAACACTAAAACTCAAAGTTGCATTTCAAAATTTCAAGCTTGCCCAAAACTGCCTTAACTGTCGAATTCAATGTTTGGCTCGAGCAAGTTGTGATTTTTTCACTCAAACATCATCAACATACTCCATATGGATGATGCAGACCATTAACTTCAACCTGTAACACCTCTAACATCGAATTCAAGTTTCATTTTGAAGCTTATGCGGGTGGACTTGGTTGGAATGATCCAGGCTAATTCATGATGTGCAGACCATCCTCACACAATCCTTGAAGTCCGTTGGTGCTATAGGAGTCATCAAATCATAACTGGAAACACTCCATCATCAATTTCGATCTCAGCTTGAACAGGTAAGAACACGAACTTCAAACTCTATGATTCCTTGCTTTCAGTTCAAAAAGCTCTTGGCCATTTTGTTTCTGCACTATCACTGATCAATAACCCTCAATCAATTGATCAATTCATCAACCATACACGATTTTAATTAGGATTTTCAGATTTAGGGTTCTTCGTGTTCTTGAGAAATTTAATCATGTTAAACTGAAAATAAATGAAATTAAAGAACAACATCATGTTCCTGGGCTTAAAACGATCAAGTTTGATGTTTACATCGAGCAATTTAATGGAGAAATGAAGAATCCATGGCTGATTGAAGATTGGAGGAAGAAGATGAACACTGCGCGCGTTTTTTCAAATTCAAATATCTGTTTTAAAATATAATTGCATTGTTTAACTTCAATACACGGATGTATTGTCGCCCCAGCGGTTGCCATCTCACTCTTAAGTCATTCATGCCTTGCCTTGCCTAATGGTCCCGGGTTCGAGTAGCCTTGGGACCATTTTTGCCAAACTTTTTGTTTTTCTATTCATATTTTTTTCAAACTTTGACTTCTTCAAAACCCAATCAAAACTCCTCATTTTGAGGTGATTTTTTGTACACTTGTCAATTAATATATCTATTTTATGATAGTGCAAAAAAATTTCAGAAAAACTTTCATCCGATTATATTTTTATCGAGCCGAAAACGATACATTTGAGTACTTTTCAAAGCACCTTTAAAGGTGATTTTTTCAAACTTTCGAAGCCCGATTCTTTTCCAAAATTCTCACAAGTATATTTCACTATTCAAAAACACTTTCAAGAACATTCTTCAAAACTTTTCATCAAACTTACATCTTTTTCCATGATCGATCCGATTTGACGATAAAACCGAATTCGTTTTTCCTCGAATTTCTTAACCGATCATGGGCCTCCCTCACGGTGTAAGTCCCAAAATTCTTTTATGTACATAATTATTTCTTTGTACATATCAAATTCTTTTCATATACATACAAATTTTTACCTGTACATAATACAGACGTCTTTTGTAAAGTACAGACAAACTTCGATCGTTTGTTTTCATTTGTACATACACTGAATACCATTGGTTTTAAAAGGAGCATTATTCCCGGTGAAACTGCTTTTAAACCAATGGGCCTCCCTTATGGTGTAAGTCCCAACCCTCCTATGTACATCCACATCCTCTTGTACATAAATACTCGTTCGCGTACATATTTACTTCCTTGTACACAATTCAAACTTGTAAATAATCAAGTTACGCTCATTTTAAACGTTCGTTTCACAGATACTTGTTTATATTTCCTTCATAAACTCTTGTAAATAAACATCATGCATCTGTTTATATTTCCTTCATAAACTCCTGTGAATATATATCACACACACACTTGTTTATATAACTGTCTAGTTATAACATAACAACTAGTCTAACCAATAGGCTCCCCACAGTATTAGCCTCCTCTTGGGCTTTGTACAAGGTAACTCATTTCAACTGAGTTCAGCCTCCTCTTAGGCTTCATATAAGAAAACTCATTCATCTGAGTTTAGCCTCTGCTTAGGCTTCATATAAGACAACACTCCCCCGTTGAGTCAGCCTCCTCTTGGGCTTCGTTCAAAAGAACTCCTAGTTGAGTTTAGCCTTCTCTTGGGCATCAAACAAAGAAAGAGACCAGGAAATCTCTTAACAGCCTCCTATTGGGCTTCCAATACAAAGAATCACTCGCGTTAGGATAGAACCCAGAGAGTATAATTTCCCGGTGAAATTGCTCTTAATCCTAAAAGGATGGTTTCCCGGTGAAATCCCTTTTAAAGCCAAAGCCAGCCATACCCTATAGCTTCCTCTTGAGCTTCACACAAGGACCCTCGATGACCCTCAATGACCCTCGGAATGCCTCCTCTTGGGCTTACAATACAAGGACCCATGGGCTTCTTAAAAGCATCCCCTAATCCAATCCATTTCTCCTCGAGATTTAGACATTTATCATCTCTATGGAAGAAGTATCTCATCTATCACATCACATACAATCAAAAACTTTTCAAACTCTTTTCAAACAAAAACATCTCTTAATCGTAAGTGGTAACGCTTGTACACTCAAGCAAAACACCCAATTCTTACAATTAAAAGATTCAATCATCTTTTTCTAAAAACATCTTTCTTAACTCGTAAGTGGTAACGCTTGTACACTCAAGCAAAACACCTATAACTTACGATGAAAGATTTTAATCAATCAACCCTTCAAAATGTATGTGATGAAATAGATTAGATACATTTTTCATTAAGATGACATTTGTCTGTGTCTCTTAATAACTTCCGTTGCTTCCACTAGCATAAGTGGGAACTACGATTGCTCTGACTTTCTCAACATCCTTTTGAGAATACGTAGGCACAAGGTCTCATCCTTGGCGAGCAAATTTCTTTCTCCCTCAGACCAAACAAACCATAGATCCCTTTAGATCTGAGCTACAAATGCTCTGATTCCCATTAAGGGATATGTATGCAGAAGATCCCAATGATCTTTGCGAGCACAATAATAACAAACACTAGGATCCCACATAATCGATCCTTCTTAAAATCCAAAGGAGAAACTTTCCCAATCATAGAAATAGCAATTAAAACACACAAACATATCAAACGTATTCATATATAAAGCTATAGATAACTATATATATTTAGGGTGCTCCATCTATTCCCTTTATATAACAAACCCCCTTACCCGGAATCTCCCCAATGCGTTGCGTCTAGTTTGTGCTAGTCGTTACACATATCATATCAATTGAGGGTATTAACAGCTTTCCCCTTTTTCATAATCATAATTTCTTGTGTTGAAAATAATAAAGCTTGATGCTCGCGACATCTTTATAAACAAATCAAAAGAGTAATTCGTTTCGAGCCAGAGGATCCGAATTCCGATTCGATTCTCTCGCGTCACTTTTAACGACAGGAAAATGGCGACTCACTGGGAGTATGAAATTTTGATTCAAAAAAAAATATGAATTCTGCTCAAGAGCACCAAGCTTTTTTTGTTTTCAAAAAGAAAAAAAGGGGTTAAGCTTTCATATGTGCATATGTTTGTTTTTCTTTATTGTGTGTTTTGGCGATTTCATCGATGGAAAGAAATCTAACCGGATTTAAGAAACATTTTAAGATCTAGGTGGGGTATAGTCCTATTAACTTGTGAGAAGTCTCAAGACTTACGGAGTTAATTTGAGATCCCTCTCGATGGAGGTTGTCTTGGGAGTATTTGTGTTTAGCAAGTATTTGCAAAGGCATTTTGCTTTCAAGAGAACTTGCGGTCGAGTGGGTAGAACACATAACCCATCCTCGCCATTTAGGATGTAGTAAATTATTCGGTGTAAGCCTAGAATAATTGTCATGCGAGACTACGATCGCGAGTTTTCTTGAAAATATTATTGGACTTGAGTATTCAACAAATCCGATAATATTTCAAAGAGAAGCGTTGAGCTGATTATCGATAGAACCGTTTCACAGATGAATAAGCCCTTAGAACTTACCCACGTTTGATTCTTATCGTTGGCCTCATGCTCATGACTTTGAACGCTTGACCATGTGTATAACTACTAACCATGTTTGTAGCATTCATACATTCATTCAAAAAAAAAACTTCATTTCTCTTCCCATTTCCAAAGAATTTAGAGATTTTTCTTTGTAAATATTTTAGGTTAGGGTGATGGACGTAAGAGGAAGATTCACCAAGAGTTACAGTTTTAGAATTCCTGACGTAGGGAAGTTGAAAGAGTTAGCATCCTTGGTAGAAGATCCCTCGGATTTCAGAAAGCGCTATGGAACTCTTTTAACCATTCTGAGCACTAACGTTGATGAAGGACTTCTCAAAATTTTCATTCAGTTTTACGATCCAGTCTATCGCTGTTTCACATTCCCTGACTATCAGTTGATGCCTACTTTGGAAGAGTACGTGCACATCATAGGTATCTCAGTATCAGATAAAGTGCCTTTCAATGGTTTGGAAGTCATTCCTAAGTCACCAGTCATTGCAACAATGACTCACTTAAAGAAATCTGAGATAGACAAAAACCTTACTACCAAAGGAAAACTCTTAGGACTAACTTCAAAGTTCCTAATGGAGAAGGCTCTTAAATTCTCTGAAGCCGGTAGTATGGTAGCCTTTGAAGCTATTTTAGCTTTACTCGTCTATGGATTGGTGTTGTTTCCCAACATCCCAAGTTTCGTTGATGTCAACGCCATAAGGATCTTTCTGATTGGAAATCCCGTTCCCACTTTGCTTGGTGACATGTATTTTTCCATTCATCATAGGAATCGTCAAGGAGATGGAACTATCGTATGTTGTGTACCTCTGTTTTTCAAATGGATTGTCTCACACTTGCCTAAATCTCCTATCTTCCGCAAAAACAAAGACGATCGGCATTGGTCTCGAAGACTCATGTCTCTTACAAACGACGATATCCATTGGTATACCTTGGCAGACAATGAGATGGAAATCATTGAGAGCTGTGGAGAATTTGCCAACGTACCTCTCATTGGTACGAAAGGAGGAATCAACTACAACCCATTCTTGGTGAGACGTCAACTCGGGTATGCAAACTCTAGTAAACCTCTTGATTTTACAGTAGAAAGCTACTTTTATCATGAAGGGGAGGATTCCCAAGGTTTGAAAGCCAGAATGATAAGAGCTTGGCATCACATCCGAAGAAAGGAAAAAGGTAATGCAAGGAATTGTGTAGCCATGGAAATCTACACTTCTTGGGTGAAGAAAAGAGCAAAGGAATTTCGAATGCCTTATGCTTATGAAGAACCTATGTTCTCGATAGCTTCCAAATCAACAATTTTTCCCGTCGAGACTATGGGAGAATACCAAGAAGCTTTGGCCAAGATGAGGCTCGAGAATGAGGCTTTTGGAAGATAAGTTCCTTAAGACTGATCTCGAAAACGAGAAGCTTAAGAAGCAGGTCAAAGATCATGAAAAGACGCTTTACTTCCAGGATAAATGGCTCATGGAGAAAGATGAGAAGATTCGCCAGAAAGATAACGCGATCAAAAGATACATCAAAGAAAGGAAAAGAAAGCTTGAGGAAATGACAACCAGCGATCCTGCTCCCGACGAGTGGAAGAAAGTCATTAGCAAGCTGAAAGTCGAGAAAGCTGAACTAAAAGCTCACTATGGAAAGGAAATCCTGAAGTTGAAGCTACATCAAGCCTTTGGATCTTCATCCGACGAAGACGATTAATTAGTTTAGATTGTAATTTTTATCATTTATTTTATCATTTGTGTGAGCAATGCTCAAAAACAAAATTTGTTGTAATCTTCTTTCAATAATCAATAAAATATGTGTTTTCCATCCTAATATTTGCCAGAAATTTCTCTTTTAGTGTAAATTCTTTGGAAATTCCTTTCTCTTTGCATTTATAATCATGCATCATACTTTGCATATCGAGTCTATTGTCTAGAGTTTGATCTTTTGGAATTTTTTCTAGAAAGGAAAAGATCGCCAAGCTGTCGCGTCTTAGAGTTTCTCGACCACGTCCGCAGCCAACTCGAACATACAATACACATTCAAAAAGAAGGAAAGTAATGGAAGGATTTGAGCAAGAAAATGTTGAGCTTCGTAATACAGTGACAACACTGCAAGAAGAGGTGGAGAGACTCACTTCTTTGGTCAACTCGAGCGCAAAGTCGAAGCAACATTGAGCAGTCAAAATCAAGCAGCGATTTCAGAGGCTACTACTACTCTAGTTTCAACTGTTGCAGCCAGTAGTTCACTCTTCAGTATGCCAGAAGGTTATCCATGGGGCATGCCTTTCAATTTCGGCATCGGATTTCGTCAACCGACTTCTCAGGAACAAACAATCACGCTTGAAGTACCTACTTTGCAGAACTCAACACTTACTCCACAGCATGGAGTAACTTTTTCGCAAGTTACTATGACGGTTTCTCAACCGATCATGACAAACTTAGCTTTTGTAGTTCACACTACGGCAAACAAAGAAGTTCACCATAGTCCAGGCGATAACACGAATCCTCATGGTCCGATGGAGAATCTCCAGGAACAGCTTCTCAAGATGCAGCTTGAAATCAAAATGATCTGTGGGAAGGAATTGTTTGGAAAGAACGCCCATGATTTATGCTTAGTTCCTCGCGTAAGGATACCTGCAAAATTCAAAGTCCCTGACTTTGAAAAGTATAAAGGAAATTCCTGTCCGCAGAGCCATCTTACGATGTACGCCAGGAAAATGTCTACGTACAACGACAATCACCAGTTGTTAATCCACTACTTCCAAGACAGTCTCACAGGCGCCGCACTGAAGTGGTACATGGGGCTAGATAGCGCGAATATCCAGACATTCAATGACTTAGGTGAAGCCTTCGTACAACAATATAAATTCAACTTGGACATGGCTCCAGATCGGGATCAACTCCGCTCCATGTCTCAGAAGGAAAGAGAGACATTCAAAGAGTACGCCCAACGTTGGAGGGAAATTGCTGCCCAAGTCAACCCACCGTTAGAGGAGAAGGAAATGACCAAGGTATTCTTAAACACTCTTGGCCCATTTTACTACGAACGAATGATCGCCAGGCTCCCGAAGATTTCACCGAGATGGTAAACATGGGAATGCGGCAGAGGAAGGAGTTCGAACAGGGCCCGACGAGAGATAGGGACTTCTAGTGGAACTAAGAAGGTTGGAACCAATTTTCCAAAGAAAAGGAACATGACATAGGGATGGTATCCCGAGGAAACCACGAAGAATGTCACCAACAACGATGTGTGCCATAGCACCATATATCAAGTCCAAATACGTGAATTGCTCCACGCCCAACAAACTCAATGACCTCGGCAGCTCGCAGTTCAACAATCGAACTGCCCTGCTCTCACAATTTGACCCAATTCGATGACGTACAAAACTATATCCTGCATTAATAGAAAGGAATCTTGTGCGGACAAGGTCACCACCTCCGTACGCATAAATTGCCATGGTGGTACAAAGCGGATGTATCTTGCCCTTTTCATCAAGGGCACCGGTCATGATCTTGAGCATTGCATCGCCCTAAAAGTCAAGTGCAAAGGTTAGTAAGGTCTAACCTTCTTTCCTTTAGAAATACAAATCCAAGCGTGCAAATCCACTTCCCATAGTGGACATACCGTGAATTTGATACTAAGAAATACGGATCGGTATCTCGTCACGTATGTGAATCGATCGAGAGAAACTTGGTACAGCTCCATGATACATACAAGACAATGGGTGCTTTCACTAAACACGATTCGCCTTGCAACATCGCTTCAAGGATCTTCGAGGATGTCCAACCATAAGCGACATTCAACGATTACTAGACATTGGTGACATACGGATCTCTGAAAGAGATGACTATGACGTGAATACATTAGGGCATTTTCCGCATGAGCTTTTAGTCTCGGATATCAACTCGAAAATCCAAACGTTATTGTCCCTGCTTCAATACGCCCAACATGTGGAGATTGAATATAACGGTTCAAACGCTCCGTGGTCTCCTTTGGTGATTTGCCTACCCGGTCTGCTCCATACAACTAACAAAGCAATTCCTATCAATACAATGCGACTATGATAGAATATGGGAAGGAGAAACCCATGCCAACTCTTTCACCAATGTCAACATAATCGAGATCGACGAGTAGCGAAGTGGGCGAGTACATACTCACCGCTACCAAAGCAACCTGTTGTTCCTGTTGTTAGACAAAATCCGGTTAACGTATCTCCCGAGAATCCCACGAGGATTCCCGTTGTTAATCCAAGCACAGATGTTGGTCCGCCTGATAGAACCGACATTAACTCAGATTTCGATGAGATTTTGAAACTAATCAAGAAAAGCGAGTACAGAGTTATGGATCAGCTGATGCAGACTCCCTCTAAGATTTCGATACTATCTCTACTTTTGAACTCCGAAGCTCACCGAGAAGCTTTAATGAAAGTACTAGATCAAGCTTATGTAGATCATGACGTGACTACGCACCTTTGGAGGTATTGGGCAACATAAACATAACAATCTAAGCTTCAGTGATGAAGAACTCCCAGAGGAAGGGAAAGATCACAATCTGGCTCTGCATATCTCGATGATTTCTCAATTAGATTCTTTGTCCAATGTACTAGTAGATACTGGTTCATCCTTAAACGTAATGCCAAAAACGACTCTTGCTCGTTTAGCTTACAAAGGAACACCGATGAAGTTCAATGACATAGTGATAAGAGCCTTTGACGGGTCAAGGAAGTCAGTTATTAGGGAAGTGGATCTCCCGATGACAATCGGTCCGCATACCTTCCAAATCACTTTCCAGGTCATGGATGTGCCAGCTTCTTACAGTTGTTTGCTAGGAAGACCATGGATCCACGAAGCAGGAGCAGTGACTTCCACTCTCCATCAGAAACTGAAGTTCACAATAAATGGGGACAAGTAATCAAACCTGTCAACAACGAGACAAAAGCCGGACTCGGGTTTGCTCCAGTATTTTCTAAAGAAAAGCAAAGGGATGAAGTACTTCACCCAATCAGAGAAGTATTCCACAGTGGGGGTTTCTTAAACCCTGTTCTTCAAGAGGTTAATGTTCTTACCAATGAAGGTGATGAAGAGGATCTCTCTGGATCTGAAGAGTGGAGCACTTATCTAAACAGCTCTGAATATGTGTCTCAGGAAGAATCGTACGCACCGTACTATCCTCCGAATGATCAATTCAAAGATATGTCCCTACAAAAGAATAAAAATCTACCTGTCCCTTTTGAAGTTTGGGATACCTTGGGAGAACCAAGTGGAAAGTTTGACTACATGGTGAAATACACTGCACCAGAAAGCTCAAAAATTAGAATTGAAGACATCCAACCCACTGGATGGGGTGATTCTTTTGAGTATCCTAGTCAACCAGAAGAGGTGTACACATCTTCCCGATCCCATCAACCGATTGAGGTTCCAAATGAAGATCTCTGCTTTAACGCGCCCGTGGAGTTTGTTAAACCAGATTTTGACTATCACTACATCAACGTAATTACTGAAGATCAGGGATACGATTCGGGATATGAATTAGAAAGTATCGCCGACAATGAGTCTCTTCACTCTGAAGATTGTAGAGTACATCCCCAGAATTCAATGCAAATGCCAATAGAAAATACATATGTTGTATCCCGTGTTTCCCGATCTGTCCATCAAGCAGAAGAAGATCGCTTCAGTAGCACAAAAGGCAAGGTCCATCGTCCAGAGTCTTCAAAGCCTGCTCAACCAACGACCAAAGTCTATTCAAGGATTAAGCCAAGTGGAAAACTACCAGAGTACCTCGACTTCCAAGGAGTTTGCCACTACTGGAAACCTGTTGAAGTTCGGACTAATGTTCATAGTTCTAAGTAGTTTATCTTTGCTTTTGTTTTGAACTCTCACTTCGCCCAAAGTGAAGAGATGTTTTATAGGGTTTAGCTTTTAAATAAATTTCTCTTTGTCTTGCCCAAGACGAATGAGTTTGTATTTTAGGGCCCTGTTTCATATTGTGAATCATAAATAAAACGCGTTGTTTTGATTCCACATTTTGTGTTTATTTTTCATTTTTACCCTTTCTTGAAAATGATAATCCTAAAAAA
The DNA here is from genome assembly GCA_021764765.1 of Vicia sativa. NCBI lineage: Eukaryota > Viridiplantae > Streptophyta > Magnoliopsida > Fabales > Fabaceae > Vicia > Vicia sativa. The sequence continues at coordinate 225,507,857 of CM038795.1, read as the reverse complement.
CACAATAAAAATCTTCAATAATAATATGCATACACTTTCACATTAACTTTTCCAAAAAAAAATGAAAAAAGAGCTAATTAATCAAACATAAATCAAATATGCAGATAACAGATGGACAAATCCATTGAACGCAATAACTCTATGCTCTCTCCCAACTTTGAAATCCCCAGTGAAGTCGTCGAGGAAGAAGTTGAAGAAGAGATCCCGGATGAGATTTCTCAACTACTTAAGCACGAGGAAAGAATCATTCAGCCTCACAAAGAGCCTTTGTTAGCAATCAACTTGGGTTCTGAGGAAGACAAAAAAGAAGTGAACATCGGAGCTTTACTCGACAGTAACGTCAAGGGTAAACTGATAGATCTTCTCACAGAATACGTTGATGTGTTCGCTTGGTCTTACCAGGACATGCCGGGTTTAGATACCAGCATCGTGGAGCATCATTTGCCATTAAAGCCAGAGTGTCCACCAATTAAACAAAGACTGACAAGAGTTCATCCTGAAATGGCCGACAAAATCAAAAAGGAAGTTCAAAAGCAGCTCGACGCAGGTTTCCTCGTCACTTCTGAGTATCCTCAGTGGCTAGCCAATATAGTGCATGTCTCCAAGAAAGACGGAAAGATCAGAATGTGTGTTGACTACCGGGACTTGAACAAAGCTAGTCCTAAAGACGATTTCCCACTACCGCATATCGACATGCTAGTGGATAGCACTGCAAAATTCAACGTCTTTTCCTTCATGGACGGTTTCTCTAGTTACAATCAGATCAGAATGGCTCCCGAAGACATGGAGAAGACATCCTTCATCACGCCATGGGGCACTTTTAGCTACAAGGTTATGCCGTTCAGACTAAAGAATGCAGGCGCAACTTATCAGAGGGCAATGACTACTCTCTTTCATGACATGATGCACAATGAAATCGAAGTCTATGTGGACGACATGATAGCAAAGTCTGACACTGAAGAAGAGCATATAGAATATCTCTTGAAGTTGTTTCAGCGACTGAGGAGATTTCAGCTTCGCCTGAATCCTAACAAATGCACCTTTGGGGTAAAATCTGGAAAACTCCTAGGTTTCATCGTCAGTCAAAGAGGTATTAAAGTTGACCCTGACAAAGTCAAGGCTATTCAAGAAATGCCTACACCACATACAGAAAAGCAAGTAAGAGGATTTCTTGGACAGTTGAATTACATCTCCAGATTTATCTCTCAAATGACTGCTACCTGTGGACCGATATTCAAACTTCTTCGCAAAAATCAAGAGGTTGTGTGGGCAGAAGATTGCCAAAAAGCGTTTGACAATATCAAGGAATACCTGTCAGAGCCACCGATATTGATTCCTCCAGTCGAAGGAAGACCATTAATCATGTGTTCGCGTTAAAAGGTGACGCGCTAGAGGATTTGAACGTGAACTCATATTCTCTGGGTCGAAACGATTTACTCTTTTGATTTGTTTATAAAGATGCCGCGAGCATCAAGATTTATTATTTTCAACACAAGAAAGATGATTTAATGATTATGAAAAAGGGGAAAGCTGTAATACCCTCAATTGATATTGATATGCGTAACGACTAGCGTAAACTAGACGCAACGCATTGGGGAGATTTTGAGTAAGGGGGATTGTTATATAAAGGGAATAGATGGAGCACCCTAAATATATATAGTTATCTATAGCTTTATATATGAATATATTTGATATGTTTGTGTGTTTTTTAATTGCTATTTCTATGATTGGGAAAGTCTCTCCTTTGGGATTTTAAGAAGGACAAATTATGTGGGATCCTAGTGTTTGTTATTATTGTGCTCGCAAAGATCTGTGGATCTTCTGCATACATATCCCTTAGTGGGAATCAGAGCATTTGTAGCTCGGATCTACAGGGATCTATAGTTTGTTTGGTCTGAGGGAGAAAGAAATTTGCTCGGCAAGGATGAGACCTTGTGCCTACGTATTCTCAAAAGGATGTTGAGAAATTCAGAGCAATCGTAGTTCCCACTTATGCTAGTGGAAAGCAACGGGATGTTAGTAAGAGACAGACAAATGTCATCTTAATAAAAAATGTATCTAATCTATTTCATCACATACATTTTTGAAAAGTTTGATTGATTAAAATCTTTCGTCCTAAGTTATAGGTGTTTTGCTTGAGTGTACAAGCGTTACCACTTACATGTTTAAGAAAGATGTTTGAAAAAGATGTTTGAATCTTTTAATTGTAAGTATTGGGTGTTTTGCTTGAGTGTACAAGCGTTACCACTTACTGTTAAGAGATGTTTTTTGTTTGAAAACAGTTTGAAAAAGTTTTTGACTGTATGTGATGTAATAGATGAGATACTTCTTCCATAGAGATGATAGATGTCTAAATCTCAAGGAGAAATTGATTGGATTAAAAGGATGCTTTTAAGAAGCCCATGGGTCCTTGTATTGTTAGCCCAAGAGGAGGCATTTCGAGGGTCATCGAGGGTCATCGAGGGTCCTTGTATGAAGCTCAAGAGGAAGCTATAGGGTATGGCTGGCTTTGTGTTAAAAGGGATTTCACCGGGAAACCATCCTTTTGGAATTAAGAGCAATTTCATCGGGAAATTATACTCTGGGTTCTATCCTAACGTGGGTGATTCTTTGTATTGGAAGCCCAATAGGAGGCTGTTAAGAGATTTCCTATCTCTTTCATTGTATGATGCCCAAGAGAAGGCTAAACTCAATGAGGAGTTCTTTTGAGCGAAGAGGAGGTGACTCAACGGGAGTGATGTCTTATATGAAGCCTAAGCGGAGGCTAAACTCAGATGAATGAGTTTCTTTGTACAAAGCCCAAGAGAAGGCTAACTCTGTGGGGAGAGTTATCTTGTATGAAGCCTAAGCGGAGGCTAAATTCATGTTGTGGATGAATTATCTTGTATGAAGCCCAAGCGGAGGCTATTGCGGGGAACCTATTGATTAGTCTAATTGTTATGTTATAATTAGACAGTTGTATAAACAAGTGTGTGTGTGTGTGTGATATGTATTCACAGGAGTTTATGAAGGAAATATAAACAATGCATGATGTTTATTTACAAGAGTTTATGAAGTATAAACAAGTGTCTGTGAACGAACGTTTAAAACGAGCGTAACTTGATTATTTACAAGTTAGAACTGTGTACAAGGAAATGAATATGTACACGAACGAGCTATTTATGTACAGACAAAGATGGATGTACATAGGAGGGTTGATATTCATATTCTCAATGATCAAGTTGGCAAGGTTGTATTGCTTCTAGATGAAGAAATCTCAAAATGACCTATAATGTGATGTTTTGGATTTTGAAAATCAAGTTCATGGAGCCTTATGTTTCAATTTCAAAAGTATATCTAGACTCCATGGATTTGTTAGTTCTTGGACATTTTGGAAAGCTGGTTTCAAGAGCTACAACTTTCATGTTTTGAGTTTTTTCCAATTCAAAATGGAACTAGGTGAAAAAATGGCATGAAGTTTGGAAAAAATAAGAAATTTTAACACTTAGAAATTTTTCTAAGTCTTGAAACTTTTGACTTTTTGTTGACTTTTTCAAATTCTTTGATTTTTTATGATCATGATGGATCATTTGAAGTATTTTGATGATGGAAAAAGTTTTGTTTTGAAAATTTTGACCAAAAGTCAAAGTTTGACTTTTCTGTGCAGATGAAAATTCATCAGATGTTTCTGAAATTGACTGATGAAGTCTGTGAACTTCTGTGATGTTTTGAATCCATAAATTAGGTCAAGATGTTGTATCTAAGATATAATGACCAATCTCTATCCAAAAAAAGTCATTTCTTGCTCAAAAAGTCAGAAAATACTCATGCTCGATCAAAACCCTAATTGGTCGATCCTCGATTGATCTATGAGAAAACTTGGATATCTGATGATCAGAGGTTGATGATTTGATCAAGATAGCTCAAATGAAGTGAGAAAAATTCAAACCCTAATTGGTTGCCTCTTGAATCAGATGAAAATCTGATGAAACCCTAATTTTGACCTGTGAATGTTATACCCGATTAATGTTATCTGAACTGTTAGTGATGCAATGATGCAAATGTAAAGTGGTATATTAGGTCAAAAATTGGGGTATGACAGATGCCCCTATTTAAGTTTCTTTAACCTGAGAGAGGAAGATGAATATCTTCATTTTGATAGGTGCAAAGAGACTTAAATATCTGAATACGCAAATTTTGGACCTAAGATACCAAAAGATGCGAGTGATGCAAAATGATTGAAAAAAAGTTCCACCCAGAGAAATATCAAAGAAATGACATGGTGGGGGAAATTTGTGGATACGTCCCTTCTGGGGAAAGAAAGATTCACAAAACATGTGAATATTCGTTTTTGGGAAACAAAGAGATTACCTTCTGTCAGCCTCGTGACAATGTTTAAGGTAAGTGAAAAATGATATTACCAATTATCAGCCTTGTGATAGTTCATGGTAATGAATTCTGAAGATGTTACCAATTATCAGCGAAGTGATAACATAACAAGGCAAATCTTGAGAAAAAATTTGCTGTGTATTCAGCTTTGTGAACAACAGACAAATGAAAGAAACAGATTTCAAATGGGCTTTAAAGATATTACCAATTATCAGCAAAGTGATAACTATAACAAGGTAAGTCTTTGAAAATTTTGTTGAGTATTCAGCCTTGTGAATAACAGACAGTGAAAGAAACAGAACTCAAATGAGTTTTGCTTTCTTGGATACAATCTTGCCGAGGATCTCTCTTTTGAGAAGACGCGGGCATTTTGATTGGAAGACACAGGTTTTCTTTTAGACAGAAAGACAACTGTTGGGAAATTTCTCGTATAGTCATGATTTTGACCTTGTTGAGAAGACAAACTTTTATGACAATTTTATGAATGAAGAGAAAAATAAACGGCTCAGACGATGAGGCTATTGCTTATTGTTTTGTTGATTATAGACAGGGTTCTATCCAGGAATGAACTGGAAAGAAAAAAGTCAATCAAGACATTATTCCCAATGAGGAATGATCTCAGCTGGGGAATGTGGTAGAGAGAAGAAAATGAATTTCTCTGCTTGGGGGTACTCCGCCCGGGAAAAAGGAAAATGTATCTTTTCCGTTTGGAGATACTCTACTGGGGATAGACTTGTACTTACATTAGTAAGCGTGATTTACACCAGTGATATGGAAGCAAACATTTCAAGGAATGCAAAAATGCACGAATGGTGTTATTATGTATGAATGTTATATGCATGCTAACAATACTTGACAAAGACACTAAAGAGATATTTGGGAAAAGGACCACGTCACAGTTCGAACAAATATTCAGTGAAAATTGCAGCAACTGTGCAGACGTTCACTGATGAAGAATTTGAGTTGCATGCTTTAAACTTTCAGAGAAAGGCACTTCATTGTCAACTTGGTTGGGGATTCTTTTTGGGATAAGAATACCGTCCTTTGATGATTTCTGCTGAGGATAAGACTTCTGTAGCAGTCGTCTTTATCCTTCGGAGATTGAAACACTTACGGAGAAAACTGTTGAAGTTCTTTTTGTGTTCATAGTTCAAAGGAAAATTTTTGCTTTTGTTTCAAAAAAATTTGAAGTAAAAATTCATTTAAAACATTTTAGTTTCAAAAAGTGATTTTCACAATAAAAGCGTTATTTTGCAAAACAGAATAAAGTAGGAATTGCAAACAAAAGGTACAAGGCTCAAATTTTATTGAATAGAATGGTAATTAGCCAAAGGCGGGATTCCATGAGCTATTTACAAGAGTTGGAAATGATAATTTATTGGGAAAATGCTACATTGAAAGCAAATAACCGCTATTATCCCTAACAACTTTGAATCCCATTGTGCTTGTCGTAAAAGTTAATTGAAGATCCGTTGATGGAAAATTCTTCAGAGTGAAATACGGACTTTGCGATTACTTTGTCATTTTTTGTGTATCCTTGTTTTTGCCTAGATTGCCTTTTCAGATTTTCAATCCATCAGGATAATTTCTATTTATTGTCTCTAATTTTTGCCTGGATTGCCTTTTCAGGTTTTCAATCCACCGAGACGCTCATTTTTGCCTAAGCCGCCCTTTTGGGTTTCGACTTACCGAGCTTTCTTTTTTTTAGACAAAGTATTTCTTGTGCATCGGCATTCACGGGATCGGAGTTCATCACCGTCCATGGTCGTGAGAGTCATAGCACCGGAAAAGCTTCTTTGACGATGTATGGGCCTTCGTAATTAGGAGTCCATTTGCCCCTAGAATCTGGTTGAAAAGACAGAATATTTTTAAGCACAAGGTCACCTTCTCGGAATTCACGAGGTCGGACCTTTTTGTCAAAAGCTTTCTTCATTCTTATTTGATACGATTGTCCATGACGCAGGCGGTCGCGCTTTTCTTGATTAAGTTCGGTGATCGTATACGCTTTGACACCATTCGGCCTCAGAAAGCTTAGTTTCCATGAGAACTCTCATTGATGGGATCTCAACTTCTACGGGGAGCACTGCTTCCATGCCGTATACTAGAGAAAAAGGAGTTGCCCCTGTTGAAGTGCGTCTTGCACGATACCCATGCAGAGCAAATGGCGACATTTGTGCCGTCTTTGTAGGTGATGACCATTTACGGACGATCTTTTTGATGTTCTTGTTGGCTGCTTCAACGGCGTCATTCATTTTTGGCCGGTAAGGAGATGAGTTATGATGCTCGATCTTGAATTCCTCACACAGTTCCTTCATCATTTTGTTGTTCAAGTTTGATCCATTGTCTGTAATGATCTAACTTGGAACTCCATATCGGCAAATGAGGTTGTTCTTGATGAACCTCACAACCACTTGTCTTGTGACGTTGGCGTAAGATGCTGCTTCGACCCATTTGGTGAAGTAATCAATAGCCACTAGAATGAAGCGATGTCCGTTGGATGCTTTTGGTTCAATCATTCCAATCATGTCAATGCCCCACATGGAGAAAGGCCACGGAGAGGAGAGAACGTTGAGTAGAGTCGGAGGCACATGGATCTTATCTGCATAGATCTGGCACTTGTGACATCTTTTGACGTGTTTACAGCAATCAGATTCCATTGTTATCCAATAGTATCCTGCTCTCAATATTTTTCTGGACATTGCATGCCCATTTGAGTGGGTTCTAAAGGACCCTTCATGTACTTCATGGATGATCGTGTCTGCTTCTTGTCTGCTGACGCATCTGAGCAGAACCATGTCGAAGTTTCTTTTGTATAGCACATCCTCGTTAAGGAAGAAGTTTCTAGAAAGCCTTCTTAAAGTTTTCTTATCCTTGTACGATGCCCCGAGTGGGTACTCTCGTGTTTGAAGGAAACGTTTGATGTCGTGGAACCATGGTTTATCGTCGAAGACTGCTTCTGTTGCAAATACATATGCAGGTCTTTCAAGGCGTCTGATACGGATTCTGGGCATATCATTCCAATCATTGCCTTTGAACATGGAAGATAGAGTAGCCAAGGCGTCTGCTATTCGGTTCTGATCGCGAGGGATATGATGCAGTTCGACTTTGTTGAAGAAAGTCAACGAACGTCTTGCATAATCTCTGTAGGGAATTAGACCAAGATGATGAGTTTCATACTTGTGTTTGATTTGGTTGATCATAAGGGCTGAATCTCCATATATGTCAAGAACCTTGATCCTCAAATCGATGGCTTCTTCAATACCCATGATGCATGCTTCATACTCGGCTATGTTGTTGGTGCAATCAAACAGCAATCTGGCGGAAAATGGGATATGAGAACCCTCGGGGGTGATAATGACTGCCCCAATTCCATTGCCAAAGATGTTAACTGCTCCATCAAAGATTAGGCCCCATCTGGATTCTGGATCTGGTCCTTCTCCGGGTAGCGGTTCGTCGCAATCTTTCATTTTTAAGTACATAACATCCTCGTCTGGGAAGTCAAACTTGAGATATTGGTATTCGTTGAGCGGCTGATAAGCCAAGTGATCCGCGCGAGAATGCTTCCTTTGACCGCTTTTTGAGCACGGTACTGGATGTCATATTCAGATAACAGCATTTGCCATCGAGCGATTCTCCCTGTTAAGGCAGGCTTTTCAAAGACGTACTTGATCGGATCCATTTTGGAGATTAACCAAGTCGTGTGATTGATCATGTATTGGCGGAGACGTCTTGAAGCCCACACCAAAGCACAACATGTTTTCTCGAGCATGGAGTAACGAGTTTCACAGTCTGTGAACTTTTTACTCAAGTAGTAAATGGCATGCTCCTTCTTACTAGTGTCATCTTGCTGTCCAAGTACGCAGCCCATGGACTCTTCTAGTACGGTAAGGTACATGATTAGCGGTCTTCCTTCGACTTGAGGGATCAGTATTGGTGGTTCTGACAGGTATTCCTTGATATTGTCAAACGCTTTTTGGCAATCGGCTATCCACACAACCTTTTGATCTTTGCGGAGAAGCTTGAATATCGGCCCACAGGTAGCAGTCATCTGAGAGATGAATCTGGAGATGTAATTCAATCGTCCAAGAAATCCTCTTACTTGCTTTTCCGTATGTGGCGTAGGCATTTCTTGAATAGCCTTGACTTTGTCAGGGTCAACTTCGATTCCTTTTTGACTGACGATGAAACCTAAGAGTTTTCCAGATCTTACCCCAAAGGTGCATTTGTTAGGATTCAGACGGAGCTGAAATTTCCGTAGCCGTTGAAACAACTTCAAAAGATAGTTTATATGCTCCTCTTCGGTGTCAGACTTTGCTATCATGTCGTCCACGTAGCCTTCGATCTCTTTGTGCATCATGTCATGAAAGAGAGTAGTCATTGCCCTTTGGTAAGTTGCGCCTGCATTCTTTAATCCAAACGGCATTACTTTGTAGCAAAAGGTGCCCCATGGCGTGATGAAGGATGTCTTCTCCATGTCTTCGGGAGCCATTCTGATCTGATTATAACCAGAGAAACCGTCCATGAAGGAAAGACGTTGAATTTTGCAGTGCTATCCACTAGCATGTCGATATGCGGTAGTGGGAAATCGTCTTTTGGACTTGCTTTGTTCAGATCCCGGTAGTCAACACACATTCTGACCTTTCCATCTTTCTTGGAGACAGGCACTATGTTAGCTAGCCATTGAGGATACTCAGAAGTAACGAGGAAACCAGCGTCAAGCTGCTTTTGAACTTCCTTCTTGATTTTGTCAGCCATTTCAGGGTGAACTCTTCTCAGTTTTTGTTTAACTGGCGGGCACTCTGGCTTTAACGGCAGGTGATGCTCCACAATGCTGGTATCTAAACCTGGCATGTCTTGGTAAGACCAAGCGAACACATCAACATACTCTTTGAGGAGATTTATCAGTTTGCCCTTGACAGTGCTGTCGAGTGAAGCTCTGATATTTACTTCTTTTTTATCTTCATCCGAACTTAAATTGATTGCTTCTAGAGGTTCTTTATGAGGCTGAATGATCCTTTCTTCGTGCCTTAGCAGTCTAGAAATTTCATCTGGGATCTCTTCTTCAACTTCTTCCTCGGCGACTTCACAGGGGATTTCAAAGTTGGGAGAGAGCATAGAGTTATTGCTTTCAATGGATTTGTCCATCTGTTAATCTGCATTTTTTTTACTGTGTTTTTTTTAGGATTATCATTTCCAGAAAAGGGTAAAAATGAAAATAAACACAAAGTGTGGAATCAAAACAACGCATTTTATTTATGATTCACAATATGAACAAGGCCCTAAAATACAAACTCATTTGTCTTGGGCAAGACAAAGAGAAATTATTTAAAAACTAAGCCTTATAAAACATCTCTTCGCTTTGGGCGAGGCGAGAGTTCAAAAACAAAAAGCAAAGATACACTACTTAGAGCTATGAACGATAGTCCGAACTTCAATAGGTTTCCAGTAGTGACGAACTCCTTGGAAGTCGAGGTACTCAGGTAATTTTCTGTTTGGTTTAACCCTTGAGTAGACTTTGGTCGCTGGTTGAGCAAGCTTTGAAGATTCTGGACGATGGCCCTTGCCTTTTGTGCTGCTAAAGCGATCTTCTTGATTAACAGATCGGGAAGTATGAGATATAGCATTTGTACTTCCTGTTGATCTTTGTATTCAATACTGGGGGTGTACCTTCCAGTCATCCAAGTGAAGAGACTCGTTGTCGGCGACACTTTCTAGATCGTATCCCGAGTCGCACTCTTGATCTTCAGTGATCATGTTGATGTAGTGATAACCAGGATCTGGTTTGGTGAATTCCACAGGCGTGTTGAAGCAGAGATCTTCATTGGGGATCTCGATTGGCTGATTAGACTGAGAAGACGAGTATACCTCTTCTGATTGACTAGGGTACTCAAAAGAATCGCCCCATCCAGTGGGCTGGATATCTTCGATCCTGATTTTTGAGCTTTCTGGCGCAGAGTATTTCACCATGTAGTCGAATTTGCCATTTGGTTCTCCCAAGGTATCCCACACTTCAGCAAGGACGGGCAGATTTTTATGCCACTGCAGGGACATGTCTTTGAATTAATCAGTTGGTGCGTGCAATTCCTCTTGAGACACATATTCAGGGCTGTTTAAATAAGTGCTCCACTCTTCAGATTCGGAGGGATCGTCTTCATCATCTTCAATGGTTACAATGCTAACCTCTTGGAGAACAGGGTTTAAGAAACCCCCACTGTTGAATACTTCTTTGATTGGACGAAGTGCTTCATCCTTTTGTTTGTCTTTGGAGAATACGGGTGTGAACCCGAGTCCGGCTTTTGTTTCGTTCTTGACAGGTTTGATTACATGTCCCCATCCTTCAGCATTGCCATCTTTCACAATCTGTGCCGCTTCTTTATACGAAGAGATAGATGATCTGTTTTGTTGGTAGATTCATCTTAACGGATGCTCGGGAGATATGTCCCTTCAACGTTTAGCCGTGATGAAAAGCTGGATAGATGGCTTACAAGCAAAGCTTGTTCACCGTGATGGTCACCAACTTTCCATTTCTTGTGAATTTCAATTTCGATGGAAGTAGAATTCTGCTCTCCTCGTGGATCAAGGTCTTCCTAATAGACAACTGTAAGCAGCTGGTATGTCCATGACTTGGAAAATAATTTGGAAAGTGTGTGGACCAATTGTCATCGGGAGATCAACTTCCCCAATAATTGACTTCCTTGATCCATCGAAAGCTCTTACTATTATATCATTGAACTTCATTGGCGTCCCTTTGTAGGCCAAACGAGCGAGTGTCGTCTTTGACATTACGTTCAAAGATGAACCTGTATCTACCAACACATTGGACAGGGAATCTGACTGGCAAATCATCGAGATGTGCAAGGCCAAGTTGTGATCTTTCCCTTCTTCTGGAAGTTCCTCGTCGTTGAAGCTTAGATTATTGCAAGTTGTTATATTGGCAACAATACCTCCAAATTGGTCCGTTGTCACATCATGGTCTACATAGGCTTGGTCTAGTACCCTCATTAGAGCTTCTCGGTGAGCTTCGGAGTTGAGGAGTAAAGACAGTATTGAAATCTTGGAAGGAGTCTGCATCAGTTGATCTACGACTCGGTATTCGCTCTTTTTGATTAACTTCAGTATCTCATCAAAGTCTGCGTTGACGTTGGCTCTATCAGGAGGACCAATATTTGTGCTTGGGTTATCAACGGGAATCGTTGCAGGATTCTCGAAAGATATGTTAACTGGATTTTGTCGGACAACGAGGCTGCAGGCGGTCTTAGTGGTAGCAGTGTGTACTAAATCCACTTGGGTTACTCGTCGATTTACATTATATTGACATTAGCTGGAAGAGTTGGCATGGGTTTCTTCTTCCCATCCTCTATCAGGGTTGCATGGTATTGGTAAGGAATTGCTCTGGTAGAACTGTATGGAACAGGACCGGGTGGGCAAATCACCAAAGGAGATGTTGGAATGCTGGAACCATTGTATTCAATCTCCACATGCTTGGGTATGTTGAAACAAGGGATAACAACGTTTACTTCGGGATTTTCCGAGTTGATATCTGAGACTAAAAGCTCATGCGGAAAATGCCCTACTGTATTTACGTCATGGTCATCTCTGTTTCTGTAGATTTGTAGATCACCGATGTCTAACAAATGTTGGATATCTGCTTTTATGGTGGAACATCCTTGAATATTCTTGGAGCAGATATGGCAAGCTTCATAATCGTGCTTAGTGAAGGTGCTCATTGTACTGTATGCTTCATGGAGATGCACCAAGTTTCCTCTGATCAGGTTTACGTGCATGTGAGATACTGTCTGTTTCTCGATATCAAACTTACTGAGTGTCCACTATGACTGGGAAGTGGATTTGCTTGCACATTCGGACGTGTATTTATGAAGGAAAGAAGATTAGATTTCACTAATCTCTGTACTTCTGCCTTTAATGCTATGCAATGCTCAAGGTCATGGCCTGGTGCCCCTTGGTGAAAAGGGCAAGATCGTCATTTTGTACCACCATGGTAATTTTTGGGAGCCGGAGGTGGTGACCTTGTGTGTCAGTTCTTTTCTATTAGCGCAGGGTAAATTTCTGTGTACGTCATTGGGATTGGGTCGAATTGCGTAACCCGAGGTGTCGGTTTTGATTCTTGAGCTAGCGAGCCTGTGGCGAGTGTTGAGTTTGTTGATTTTGTTGGAATTGCGAGCAATTCACGTGTTTAGTTGTGTTGTGGTGGTACTATGGCGCTATCATGGTTGTTGAATGACATTCTTGCGTGGTTTCCCTCGGGATACCATTCCTATGTCATGTTCTTTTTTCCTTGGGAAACTTGTTCCAACCTTCTTTGTTCCACTAGAAGATCTTGCTTCCTTGGTCAGGCGTCCAGTTCGAACTCCCTCTTCTAATCGCATTCCCATGCTTACCATCTCGGTGAAATCTCCGGGAGCGCTAGCGATCATTCGTTCATAGTAGAATGAGCCTAGAGTATTCAAGAATACCTTAGTCATCTCCTTCTCTTCCAATGGTGGGTTGACTTGGGCAGCAATTTCCCTCCATCGTTGCGCATATTCCTTGAATGTCTCTCTTTCTTTCTGAGACATGGAGCGGAGTTGATCCCTATCAGGAGCCATATCCAAGTTGAACTTATATTCTGTACAAGGCTTCACCTAAGTCATTGAATGTTTGGATATTCGTGTCTAAACCCATATACCACTTGATCGGCACGGTGAGACTATCTTGGAAGTAATGGATTAGTAATTGGTGATCTTCGTTGTATGTGGACATTTTTCTGGCATACATCGTGAGATGACTTTGTAGAGGAGTTCCCTTTGTACTTTTCAAAGTCGGGGACTTTGAATTTTGCGGTATTCTTCGCGAGGAACTAAGCAAAGATCTGGCGTTTTCCCAAACAATTCTTTCCCTCGAATCGTTTTATCTCAAGCGCATTTTGAGAAGTTGTTCTGGAGATTCTCCATGAGCCACGTGGATTTGAGTTCTTGCACGAGTATGATGAACTTCTTCGTCTAAGGTAGTGTGCACTACTGGTGAGTTCGTCATGATCGGTTGAGAAACCGCATTGTTACTTGTGGAAGAGTTACTCACGTTGCGGAGTAAATGTAGAGTTTTTGCAAAGTAGGTATTTCAAGCGAGGTTGTTTGAGAAGTCGGTTGGCGAATTCGATGCCAAAGTTGAAAGGCATGCCCATGGATAGCCTACGGCATCTTGAAGAGTGAGCTACTAGCTCTGCGTTAAGCGGAGTAGTAGTATTCTCTGAAATTCTTTGGTTGATTTTGGTTTTCGATCTTTGCTTGTTGACTTTGCTTGTGGCCAATGAGTTGACCAAATATGTGAGTCTCTCCACTTCCTCTTGCAATGTAGTTACTATACTACAAAGTTCAGCATTCTCTTGTTCAAAATTCTCCATTATTTTCTTCTTTTGATCTTGTATCGTGCGTTCGAGTTGGTGTGGCGCGGTCGAGAAACTCTAAGCCGACGACAGCGATCTTTTCTATCTGTGCAAAGTTCAAGTTGTTCAAAAATTCAAATTCAAGTATGCAAGCATGAAGCGTGCAAATGTCGGACTCTAGACAATAGACTTAAATGCAAAGTATGATGCATGAATATGATTGTAAAGAAAGATTTCAAAATTTCGCTAAAAGAGATATTTCGGCAAATATTTGGATGGAAAACACGAATTTTATTGATTATTGAAAGAAGATTACAACAATTGTTTTTTGTTGGAGCATTGCTCACACAAATGATAAAATAAATGATAAAAATTACAAACTAAACTAAATTAAATGTCTTCGTCGGATGAAGATCCAAAGGCTTGATGCGACTTGACTTGAGTTTCCTTCCATAGTGAGCTTTTAGTTCAGCTTTCTCGGCTTTTAGCTTGCTGATGACTCTCTTCCACTCGTTGGGAGCGGGATCGCTGGTTGTCATTTCTTCAAGCTTTCTTTTCCTTTCCTTGACGTATCTCTGGATTGCGTTATCCTTTTGGCGAATCTTCTCATCTTTCTCAATGAGCCATTCATCCTGGAAGTAAAGCGTCTTTTCATGATCTTTGACTTGTTTTTTGAGCTTTTCATTCTCAAGATTAGTCTTAAGGAACTTGTTTTCCAAAGCCTCTTTCTCAAACCTTATCTTGGTCAAGGCTTCTTGGTATTCTCCCACAGCTTCGACGGGAAAATTCGTTAATTTGGAAGCGATTGAGAACATGGGATCCTCATAAGCGTAAGGCATTCGAAATTCCTTCGCTCTTTTCTTTACCCAAGAAGTGTAGGTTTCCATGGCTACACAATTCTTTGCTTTCCCTTTTTCTTTCCTTCGGATGTGATGCCAAGCTTTGATCATCCTGGCTTTTAATCCTTGAGAATCCTCTCCTTCATGATAGAAGTAGCTTTCTACTGTAAATCCAAGAGGTTTACTAGAGTTTGCGTATCCGAGTTGACGTCTTGCCAGGAATGGGTTGTAATTGATTCCTCCTTTTGTACCGATGAGAGTCGTTGGCAAATTCTCCCGACTCTCAATGATTTCCATCTCATTATGCGCCAAGGTATACCAATGGATATAAATCATTTGTAAGAGACATGAGCCTTCTTGACCAATGCCACTCGTCTTTGTTCTCGGAAGATAGGAGATTTAGGCAAGTGTGAGGTAATCCATTTGAAAAGCAGTACACAACACACGATAGTTCCGTCTCCTTGCGATTCCTATGATGAATAGAGGCGTCGTGTCACCAAGCGGGGTGGGAGCAGGTTTCTAATCGGAAAGATCTTTATGGCGTTGATATCAGCGAAATTTGGGACGTTGAAACAACACCAATCCATAGAGGAGTAAAGCTAAAATAGCTTCAAAGGCTACCATACTAGGAGAATTTGAGAGCCTTCTCCATTAGGAACTTTGAAGTCGATCCTAGAGTTTTCCTCTGGTAGTTAGGTTTTGTCTATCTCGATTTCTTTATGTGAGTCATCGTTGCAATTTGGTGACTTGGGAATGGCTTCAAACCATTGAAAGGCACTTTGTCTATCTTGAGATACCTAAGATATGCGTACTCTTCCAAAGTAGGCATCAGCGATAATCGGGGAAAGTAAAGCGATGGCGGATCGTAAAAGCGAGCGAAAGTTTTGAGAAGTCCTTCATCGGCGTTAGCGTTCGAAGAGTTAAAGAGTTCCATAGCATTTTCGAAATCAGAGGATCTTCTACCAAGGATGCTAACTCTTTTAACTTCCCTACATCAGAATTCTAAAGCGTATCTCTTGGTGAATCTTCCTCGGCGTCCATCACTCTAACCTAAAATATTTTACAAAGAAAAAATCTCTAAATTCTTTGGAAATGGGAAGAAATAAAGTTTTTTTGAATGAATGAATGCATGCATGAATCGACAAACATGGTTAGTAGTTATACACAGGCAGCGTTTGAAGTCACGAGCATGAAGCCAACGATAAGAATCAACGTGGTTAAGTTCTAAGGGCTTATTCATCTGTGAAACGGGTTCTACTGATAATACAGGATAAATACTCCTCTTTGAAATATTATCGAATTTGCTGAATACTCGATGGTCCAATAATATTTTTCAAGAGAAACTCTCCTGATCGTAGTCTCGCATGACAATTACTCTATGCTTACACCAAATAATCTCTACTACATCCTAAATGGCGGGATGGGTTATGTGTTCTCTGACCCACTCGACTTCTTGAGTTCCTTGAAAGCAAAATGTCTTCGCAAATACTTGCTAAACACAATACCCCCAAGACAACCTCCACTGAGAGGGAGACATTAACTTCATAAGTATTGAAACTTCTCACGTATTAATACCTCCACCTAGATCTTAAAATGTTTCTTAAATCCGGGTTAGGATTTCTTTCCATCGAGATGAAATCGCGAAAACACACAATAAAGAAAAGCAGATATATACCAACATGAAAGCTTATCCCTTTCTTCTCTTTTGAAAACAAAAAGCTTGGTGCTCTTAAGAGTCACATTTTTCGAAAATCAAAGTTTGATACTCGGTAGTCGCCATTTTCTGTTCGCGTTAAAGGTGGCTAGAGATTTGAGCGTGAATTCATATTCTCGGCTCGAAGCGATTTACTCTTTTGATTTGTTTATAAAGATGCATGAGCATCAAGCTTTATTATTTTCAACACAAGAAAGATGATTTAATGATTATGAAAAGGGAAAGGCTAATACCCTCAATTGATATTGATATGCGTAACGACTAGCGTAAACTAGGCATAGCGCATTGGGAGATACGAGTAAGGGGTTGTTATATAAAGGAATAGATGGAGCACCTAAATATATATAGTTATCTATAGCTTTATATATGAATATATTTGATATGTTTGTGTGTTTTTAATTGCTATTTCTATGATGGAAAGTTTCTCCTTTGGGATTTTAAGAAGGACATATTATGTGGGATCCTAGTGTTTGTTATTATTGTGCTCAAAGATCTGCGGATCTTACGCATACATATCCCTTAGTGGGAATCGAGCATTTGTAGCTCGGATCTGAGGATCTATGGTTTGTTTAGTGAGGGAGAAAGAAATTTGCTCGGCAAGGATGAGACCTTGTGCCTCGTATTCTCAAAGGATGTTGAGAAAGTCGGAGCAATCGTAGTTCCCACTTATGCTAGTGGAAAGCAGCAGGATGTTAGTAAGAGGCAGACAAATGTCATCTTAATAAAAATGTATCTAATCTATTTCATCATATACATTTTGAAAAGTTTGATTGATTAAAATCTTTAAATCGTAAGTTATAGGTGTTTTGCTTGAGTGTACAAGCGTTACCACTTACATGTTTAAGAAAGATGTTTGAAAAGATGTTTGAATCTTTTAATTGTAAGTATTGGGTGTTTTGCTTGAGTGTACAAGCATTACTCTTGTTAAGAGATGTTTTGTTTGAAAGAGTTTGAAAAAGTTTTTATTTGTATGTGATGTAATAGATGAGATACTTCTTCCATAGAGATGATAGATGTCTAAATCTCAAGGAGAAATTGATTGGATTAAAGGATGCTTTTAAAAGCCCATGGGTCCTTGTATTGTTAGCCAAGATGAGGCATTGAGGGTCATCGAGGGTCATCGAGGTCCTTGTATGAAGCTCGAGGAAGCTATAGGGTATGGTGGCTTTGTGTTAAAGGATTTCAAGGAAACCATCCTTTTGGAATTAAGAGCAATTTCAGGAAATTATACTCTGGGTTCAATCCTAGCGGGTGATTCTTTGTATTGGAAGCCCAATAGGAGGCTGTTAAGAGATTTCCTATCTCTTTCATTGTATGATGAGAAGGCTAAACTCAATGAGGAGTTCTTTTGAGCGAAGCCCAGGTGACTCAGCGGGGAGTGATGTCTTATATGAAGCCTAAGCGGAGGCTAAACTCAGATGAATGAGTTTCTTTGTACAAAGCCCAAGAGAAGGCTAACTCTGTGGGGAGAGTTATCTTGTATGAAGCCTAAGCGGAGGCTAAATTCATGTTGTGGATGAATTATCTTGTATGAAGCCCAAGCGGAGGCTATTGCGGGGAACCTATTGATTAGTCTAATTGTTATGTTATAATTAGACAGTTGTATAAACAAGTGTGTGTGTGTGTGTGTGATATGTATTCACAGGAGTTTATGAAGGAAATATAAACAATGCATGATGTTTATTTACAAGAGTTTATGAGTATAAACAAGTGTGAGCGAGCGTTTAAAGCAGTAACGATTATTTACAAGTTAGAAGCTGTACAAGAAATGAATATGTACGAGCAGCTATTTATATACAGACAAAGATGGATGTACATAGGAGGTTGATACTTACACGTAAGGGTGGCCCATTGGTTTAAGCGGTTTCAAGGAATAATGCTCCTTTCAATACCAATGGTATTATGTATATATGACAAGCAAACGAAGCGATCGAAGTTTATCGTAAAAGGTATACATATTATATACGATAAAAGTTTGTATGAAAGAATTTGATATGTACAAGGAAAAGATATGTACATACATAAAAGAATGTTGGTTTGTGTATACAAGTGAAGTGAAAACAAACGATCGAGTTTATACATACTTGAGTATAAAAGGTATATGTGTTATATAGATAAAAATTTGTATGTGTTTGAAATGATCTGATATGTACAAAGAAATATTATGTACAAAAGAATGTTATGGGACTTACGTGAGAGGCCCATTGGTTTAAAAGTTTCATCAATAATTCTTCTCCTAGAACCAATGGATTGTGTATAAACAAGCGAATGAAAACAAAAAAGAAAATTTATGTTTGAATATTAACAATGATGATTTGAGTATGTACAAGTCAAATTAAATATGTACATAAAAGGATTGGGACTTACGTAAGAGGCCCATGATCGATTGAAATTGACAATTTGGTTTTATTGTTTAAATCGGATCGATCATGGTAAAAAGATGTAAGTTTGATGAAATGTTTTGAAAAATGATTTATGAGAAGTTTTGAAATGTGAAGTTGATTTATGAGAAGTTTTGAAAAGAATCGGAAGTCGAAAACTTGAAAAATTCACCTTTAAAAGGTGTTTTGAAAAGTGTTCAGAACGTCGTTTTCGGCTCGATTAAAATGTAATCAGATGAAAGTTTTTTCTGAAAATTTTTGCACTATCATAAAATAGATGTATTTATTGACAAGTGTACAAAAAATCACCTCAAAATGAGGAGTTTTGATTGGTTAAAAAAAATGTGAAAGTTTTGTAAAAAACATGAAAAAATATGAAGGTTTTGAAAAAGAATGGTCTTGAGAAGGATTGAACTCATGACCATTGGGTGGCTACGTGGCAGAAAACCTTAAGGGCGAGCTAGCAACCACTGGGATAAACGTGTTTTAGTGTTTATGAATCCAGAGCACGTGTTAATAAAACATTGGAGAATTTGAATTTAAATTTCAAGAACACGAAGTGTTCATCTTCCCGATCTTGATCCACCTAGATCCTTCGTTTGTTGATGAAATTCAAAGATATAAACATGAAACTTGCTCGTTTCAAGCCCAGGAATATGATACCACTCTTTAATTTCATTTATTTTAAGCCCAGAATGATTTAATTTTTGAAGAACACTATGAACCCTAAACTAAAATTTCAAATTAAATGATGCATAGTTGATGATTCTTTGATTTTTTGAGGTTTATGATCGTGATGAGTCAGAAAAAGATTGGCCAAGAGTTTTACATTTAAATTCAAAGAATATTGATATCGATTCGTGTTCATACTGTGCAAGTGGGGATCGAATTCGAAAAGTGTTTCGAACTTGTTTCTTGATTGCTCTGACATCATCGGCTCATATGGAAGCTAAATGGATGGTGCTTGAGCTTGCTTGAATCGAGCTACACAAGTCAACACAGACTCAAAATGGAAATCGTGTCTTGAGTTGTTACAGATGGTTGTTAAGGATTTGAATCATGTATATGAGGTACATGGAAGGTATTAGGATGATTAGAACACAACTTGTTCCATTAAAACCATGAATTCGAATGCTTATGGCAGTTTTGGAAGTTTGAAAAAATGAAAAGTGATTTCTGATTTTTACTTGTTTTCAGTTTGATTTTAAGTTGTAAACAAGTTTGATAGTGATATTAGAGCATGTTTGACACCAAAGATCTCATGTTCATTCACAATTTTTCAAAATTGCATGATCTCTTCATTTTGAACTATGATTTGAGAAATTGGAGAAAGTGGAAGGAAAGTATGTCTTGGCATTACTTTGGTGTAGTTTTGAACTTGAAATCATGATCTATTTATAGGCCAATGGTTCTGAAAATGTTAGGCAAGAGTACATGGCTTTTGGTAAATCAAGGATGCCTTAAAGGGTAAGAAAGACTTTTCAAAATAAAAAGGAAGTTTCCTCTTTTTACCATGTGTGAAAAATCCTCAATTTGATCCTATCTCATCTCAATTATATCTAGCTGATATTTATCAGCTCAATGATCAAGTTGGCAAGGTTGTATTGCTTCTAGATGAAGAAATCTCAAAATGACCTATAATGTGATGTTTTGGATTTTGAAAATCAAGTTCATGGAGCCTTATGTTTCAATTTCAAAAGTATATCTAGACTCCATGGATTTGTGAGTTCTTGGACATTTTGTAAAGCTTGTTTCAAGAGCTAAAACTTTCATGTTTTGATTTTTTTCCAATTCAAAATGGAACTAGGTGAAAAAATGGCATGAAGTTTGGAAAAAATAAGAAATTTTAACACTTAGAAATTTTTCTAAGTCTTGAAACTTTTGACTTTTTGTTGACTTTTCAAATTCTTTGATATTTTATGATCATGATGGATCATTTGAAGTATTTTGATGATGGAAAAAGTTTTGTTTTGAAAATTTTGACCAAAAGTCAAAGTTTGACTTTTCTGTGCAGATGAAAATTCATCAGATGTTTCTAAAATTGGTGATGAAGTCATGAACTTCTGTGATGTTTTGAATCCGAAATTAGGTCAAGATGTTGTATCTAAGATATAATGACCAATCTCTATCCAAAAAAGTCATTTCTTGCTCAAAAAGTCAGAGAATACTCATGCTCGATCAAAACCCTAATTGGTCGATCCTCGATTGATCTATGAGAAAACTTGGATATCTGATGATCAGAGGTTGATGATTTGATCAAGATAGCTCAAATGAAGTGAAAAATTCAAACCCTAATTGGTTGCCTCTTGAATCGGATGAAAATCGATGAAACCCTAATTTTGACACATGAATGCTATACGATTAATGCTATCACGAGGCTAGTGATGCAATGATGCAAATGTAAAGTGGTATATTAGGTCAAAAATTGGGGTATGACATCATTTACCTTACCGTGCTAGAAGAGTCCATGGGCTGCGTGCTTGGACAGCAAGATGAAACCGGTAAGAAGGAGCATGCCATCTACTACTTGAGTAAAAAGTTCACAGACTGTGAAACTCGTTACTCCATGCTCGAGAAAACATGTTGTGCTTTGGTATGGGCTTCAAAACGTCTCCTCCAGTACATGATCAATCACACAACTTGGTTAATCTCCAAAATGGATCCAATCAAGTACATCTTTGAAAAGCACATAACGGAAGAATTGCTCGATGGCGGATGCTATTATCTGAATATGACATCGATCGTGCTCAAAAGCGGTCAAAAGCATTATCGCGATCACTTGGCTTATCGGCCGATCAACGAATACCAATCTCTCAAATTTGACTTTCCTGACGAGGATGTTATGTACTTGAAGATGAAAGATTGCGACGAACCGATACCTGAAGAAGTTCCAGATCCGGAATCCAGATGGGGCTTAATTTTTGATGGAGCGATTAACGTTTTGGCAATGGAATTGGGGTCATCATCACTCGAGGGTTCTCACATCCGTTTTCCATGATTACTATTTGATTGCACCAACATCGCAGAATCTGAAGCTTGTATCATGGGTATTGAAGAAGCCATCGACTTAAGGATCAAGATCCTTGACATATATGGAGATTCACCCGTGATCAACCAAATCAAAGACAAGTATGAAACTCATCATCTTGGTCTGATTCCTTCCAGAGATTATGCAAGACGTTTATTGACTTTTTTCAACAAGGTCGAATTGCATCATATCCCTCGAGATCAGAACCGAATGGCAGACGCCTTGGCTACTCTATCTTCCATGTTCAAAGTCAACAATTGGAATGATATGCCTAAGATCCGTATCAGACGGCTTGAAAGACCTGCATATGTGTTTGCAACTGAAGTAGTCTTCGATGATAAACCGTGGTTCCACGACATCAAACGTTTCCTTCAAACTCAGGAGTACCCACTCGGGGCATCGCACAAAGATAGGAAAACTCTAAGGAGGCTTTCTAGAAATTTCTTCCTGAATGAAGATGTTCTATACAAAAGAAATTTCGATATGGTCCTGCTCAGATGCGTCGACAGACAAGAAGCAGACACGATAATCCATGAAGTACATGAAGGTTCCTTTGGAACTCATTCGAATGGGCATGCAATGTGCAGAAAGATCTTGAGAGCAGGGTACTATTGGATAACAATGGAATCTGATTGCTGTAAACACATCAAAAGATGTCACAAGTGCGAGATCTACGCAGATAAGATCCATGTGCCTCGACTCTACTCAACGTTCTCTCTTCTCCGTGGCCTTTCTCCATGTGGGGCATCGACATGATTGGGATGATTGAACCAAAAGCGTCCAACGGACATCGTTTCATTCTAGTGGCTATTGATTACTTCACCAAATGGGTCGAAGCAGCGTCTTACGCCAACGTTACAAGACAAGTGGTTGCGAGGTTCATCAAGAACAACCTCATTTGCCGATATGGAGTTCCAAGTAAGATCATTACAAACAATGGATCAAACTTGAACAACAAAATGATGAAAGAACTGTGTGAGGAATTCAAGATCGAGCATCATAACTCATCTCCTTACCGACCAAAAATGAACGGTGCCGTTGAAGCTGCCAACAAGAACATCAAAAGATCGTCGGAAGATGGTCATCACCTACAAAGGCACGAAATCGCCATTTGCTGCATGGGTATCGTGCTTGATGCACTTCAACGAGGCAACTCCTTTTCTCTAGTCTACGGCATGGAAGCAGTACTCCCCGTAGAAGTTGAGATTCCATCAATGAGAGTTCTCATGGAAACTAAATTATCTGAGGCTGAATGGTGTCAAAGCAGATACGACCAGCTGAACTTAATCGAAGAAAAGCGTTTGACCGCTCTGTGTCATGGACAACTATATCAAAAAAGGATGAAGAACGCTTTCGACAAAAAGGTCCGACCTCGTGAATTCCGAGAAGGCGACCTTGTGCTTAAAAAGATTTTGTCTTTTCAACCAGATTCTAGGGGCAAATGGACTCCTAATTATGAAGGCCCATACATTGTCAAAAGAAGCTATTCTGGCGGTGCTATGACTCTCACAACCATGGACGGTGATGAACTCCCGTATCCTGTGAATGTTGATGCAGTCAAAAGATACTTTGTCTAAAAAAACAAAAGAACAACTCGGTAAGTCGAAAACCCGAAAAGGGCGGCTTAGGCAAAAAAGAGCGTCTTGGTGGTGAAAACACGAAAAGCGGTCTGGCAAAATTAGAGACAATAAGCGAAATTATCGATAGATTGAAAACTTGAAAAGGCAATCTAGGCAAAAATAAGGATACAAAAATGACAAAATAGCGCATCGGTCCGTGTAATCAATCGAAGAATCTTCCATCAAGGGATCTTCAATCAAATCTTCTGAAGCAACAAGCACAGTTGGAATTCAAAGTTGTTAGGGATAATAACGGTTATTTGCTTTCAATATAGTCTTTTCCCAATAAATTATCATTTCCAACTTTTGTAAATAGTTCATGGAATCACGCCTTTGGCTGATTACCATTCTATCAATAAATTTGAGCCTTGTGCCTTTTTGTTTGCAATTCTTGCTTTATTCAGTTTTGCAAAATAACGCTTTTTTATTGTGAAAATCACTTTTTGAAACTAAAAAGTTTTAAATGAATTTTTACTTCAAAATTTCGAAATAAAAGCGAAATTTTCCTTTGAACTATGAACACAGAAGGAATTTCAACAGTTTTCTCCATGAAGTGTTTCGATCTCCGAAAGATAGAACAACTGCTACATAAGTCTTCTTCTCCTCAACAGAGATCATCAAAGGACGGTATTCTTATCCTAAAAGAATTCCCAACAAAGTTGCCAATGAAATGCCTTTTTCGGAAAGTTTAAAGCATGCAACTCATGTTCATCATCAATAAACATCTGCGCCATGGCTGCAGATTTTACTGAGTATTTGTTTGAACTGTGACGTAGTCCTTTTCCCAAATACCTTTTTTGTTGTCTTTGTCAAGTATCGTCAGCATGCATATGACATTCATAACATTCATCATACATAATAACATCATTAATGCATTTCTGCATTCCTCAATGTTTGTTTCCATATCATTGGTTTAGATTACATTTACTCATGTGGATGTGTCATCTCTCCAGCAGATTATTCCCCAAGCAGAAAAATACATTTTTTCTCTCCTGTTCCCCAGCTGAGATCATTCCTCATCGGGAACAACGTCTTGATTGACCCTTTCTTTTCAGTTTATTCCTGGATAGAACTTCGTCTTTAACCAACAAAACAATAAGCAATAGCCTCGTCATCCGAGCCGCTTATTTCCTTTTCATCTTGAAACTTGTCATACAAAGATTGTTCTTCTCAACAAGTTCAAATCATGACAGTTCAAGAAATCTCCACAGTTATCTTTCTGTCTAAAAGAAAACTTGTATCTTTCAATCAAAATGCCTGCATCTTCTCAAGAGAAAGATCCCCGGCAAGATTGTAGCTTTGAAAATAGAAACTCATTTGAGATCTGTTTCCATCATTGTCTATTATTCACAACGCTGAATACTCAGTAAATTTCTCAAAGATTACCTTGTTATAGTTATCACTTCGCTGATAATTGGTAATATCTTCAGAACTCATTACCATAAACTATCACAAGGCTGATAATTGGTAATATCATTTTCATTTACCTTAAACATTGTCACAAGGCTGACAGTAGGTAATTTTCTCGTTTCCCAAAGCGAAACATATATTCACATACATTGTGAATCTATTTTCCCAGTGAAAAATGTTGCTTGTTTCCCAACAAACAGGATTCTCTTTTCTTAGACAGATGGAGTCATCCTCACAAACTCTTCCCAATCATATCAATCTTTGATATCTCTTGGGTGAACTTTTTGCAATTATTTTGCATTATCCGCATTTTTTTGGGTACCTTAGGTCCAAAATTTGTGTATTCTGATATTTAAGTCTCTTTACACCTATCAAAACGAAGATATTCATCTTCATATCTCAGGTTAAAGAAACTTAAATAGGGGCATCTGTCATACCCCAATTTTTGACCTAATATACCACCTTACATTTGCATCATTGCATCACTAACAGTTCAGAACAGAATTAATCGGGTGTAGCTTCTACAGGTCAAAATTAGGGTTTCATCAATTCTTCATCTGATTCAAGAGGAAATCAATTAGGTTTTGAGCTTCATTCACCTCAATTGATCTATCTTGATCAAATCATCAACCTCTGATCTTCAGATATCAAATTTTTCCTCATGATCTATCGAGGATCGACCAATTAGGGTTTTTATCGAGGATGAGCAATCTCTGATTTTCTGATCAATGAATGACTTTTTTGATTGGAGATTGATCTTCATATCATAAATGCAACATGTTGACCTAATTTCTGGATTCAAAACATCACAGAAGTTCACAGAATTCATCAATCAATTTCTGAATCATCTGATGAAATTTCATCTGCACTGAAAAGTCAAACTTTGACTTTTGGTCAACTTTTTCAAGATAAAACTTTTTCCATCATCAAAATACTTCAAATGATCCATCATGATCATAAAAAATCAAGAAATTTGGAAAAGTCAACAAAAAGTCAAAATTTTCAACACTTAGAAAATTTTCAAAGTGTTAAAATTTCACACTTTTTCCAAACTTCATGGCACTTTTTCACATAGTTCCACTTTGAATTGGAAAAAACTCAAAACATGAAAGTTGTAGCCCTTGAAACAAGCTTTCCAAAATGTCCAAGAACTCTCAAATCCATGGAGTCTAGCTATACTTTTGATTTTGAAACATAGAGCTCCAAAATCCTTGATTTTCAAGTACAACTTTCAAGATTATAGGTCATTTTTGAGTTTCTTCTTCTAGAAGCCATGCCACCTTACAAAGAGGGATAGAGCTGATAAAAAATCAGATGGAGAGTAATTATGATGGGATAAGATCAAGTTGAAAAATTAACCATGGTTAAAAGGAAACTTCCTTTTGCATTTATTGCAAAAATGACTTCCTTGCCCTCTAAGGCAACTTGTAAATACCAAAGCCATTCTCCTTCACTTGCCATTCAGAACTTGTGGCCTATAAATAGAGGTCATGTTGGCCATTTGAAACTACACCAAAGCTATGCCAAAACAAGCTTTTTCACTTCTTTCTTAAATTTCAAGTAACATAGTTCAAATTGGAAATTCTTGCATTTTTGAAAACTTGTGAAGAAACATGAGATATTTGGTGTCTAACATGTCATAAACATCTAATAGAATTGGTTTGAAACTTAAAATCAATCTAAGAAACACTAAAACTCAAAGTTGCATTTCAAAATTTCAAGCTTGCCCAAAACTGCCTTAACTGTCGAATTCAATGTTTGGCTCGAGCAAGTTGTGATTTTTTCACTCAAACATCATCAACATACTCCATATGGATGATGCAGACCATTAACTTCAACCTGTAACACCTCTAACATCGAATTCAAGTTTCATCTTGAAGCTTATGCAGGTGGACTTGGTTGGAATGATCCAGGCTAATTCATGATGTGCAGACCATCCTCACACAATCCTTGAAGTCCGTTGGTGCTATAGGAGTCATCAAATCACAACTGGAAACACTCCATCATCAATTTCGATCTCAGCTTGAATAGGTAAGAACACGAACTTCAAACTCTATGATTCCTTGCTTTCAGTTCAAAAATCTCCTGGTCATTTTGTTTTTGCACTATCACTGATCAATAACCCTCAATCAATTGATCAATTCATCAACCATACACGATTTCAATTAGGATTTTCAAATTTAGGGTTCTTCGTGTTCTTGAGAAATTTAATCATGTTAAACTGAAAATAAATGAAATTAAAGAACATCATCATGTTCCTGGGCTTAAAACGATCAAGTTTGATGTTTACATCGAGCAATTTCATGGAGAAATGAAGAATCCATGGCTGATTGAAGATTGGAGGAAGAAGATGAACACTGCGCGCGTTTTTTCAAATTCAAATATCAGTTTTAAAATATAATTGCATTGTTTAACTTCAATACGGATGTATTTCCAGCTTGCCACTCACTCTTAAGTCATTCATGCCTTGCCTTGCCTAATGGTCCGGGTTCGTGTAGCACAGGACCATTTTATAAACTTTTGTTTTTCTATTCATATTTTTTCAAACTTTGACTTCTTCAAAACCAATCAAAACTCCTCATTTTGAGGTGATTTTTGTACACTTGTCAATTAATATATCTATTTTATGATAGTGCAAAAAATTTCAAAAACTTTCATCCGATTATATTTTGTCGGAAAGCGATACATTTGAGTACTTTTCAAAGCACCTTTAAAGGTGATTTTTCAAACTTCGAAGCCGATTCTTTTCCAAAATTCTCACAAGTATATTTCACTATTCAAAACACTTTCAAGAACATTCTTCAAAACTTTTCATCAAACTTACATCTTTTCCATGATCGATCCGATTTGACGATAAAAGAATTCGTTTTCCTCGAATTTCTTAACCGATCATGGGCCTCCCTCGTGATGTAAGTCCCAAAATTCTTTTATGTACATAATTATTTCTTTGTACATATCAAATTCTTTTCATATACATACAAATTTTACCATACATATCTGGCGTCTTTTGTAAAGTGAGACAAACTTGATCGTTTGTTTTCATTTGTACATACTTTGAATACCATTGGTTTTAAAGGAGCATTATTCCCGGTGAAACTGCTTTTAAACCAATGGGCCTCCCTTATGGTGTAAGTCCCAACCCTCCTATGTACATCCACATCCTCTTGTACATAAATACTCGTTCGTGTACATATTTACTTCCTTGTACACAATTCAAACTTGTAAATAATCAAGTTACGCTCATTTTAAACGTTCGTTTCACAGATACTTGTTTATATTTCCTTCATAAACTCTTCTAAATAAACATCATGCATATATTTCCTTCATAAACTCACAGTGAATACATATCACACACACACTTGTTTATATAAGCGTCTAGTTATAACATAACAACTAGTCTAACCAATAGGCTCCCCACAGAATTAGCCTCCTCTTGGGCTTTGTACAAGGTTACTCATTTCAACTGAGTTCAGCCTCCTCTTAGGCTTCATATAAGAAAACTCATTCATCTGAGTTTAGCCTCCCCTTAGGCTTCATATAAGACAATACTCCCCTGTTGAGTCAGCCTCCTCTTGGGCTTCGTTCAAAAGAACTCCTCGTTGAGTTTAGCCTTCTCTTTGGCATCAAACAAAGAAAGAGACCAGGAAATCTCTTAACAGCCTCCTATTGGGCTTCCAATACAAAGAATCACCCGCATTAGTATAGAACCCAGAGAGTATAATTTCCCGGTGAAATTTCTCTTAATCCTAAAAGGATGGTTTCCCGGTGAAATCCCTTTTAAATCCAAAGTCAGCCATACCCTATAGCCTCCTCTTGAGCTTCATACAAGGACCCTCGATGACCCTCGATGACCCTCATAATGCCTCCTCTTGGGCTTACAATACAAGGACCCATGGGCTTCTTAAAAGCATCCCCTAATCCAATCCATTTCTCCTCGAGATTTAGACTTTTATCATCTCTA
Organism: Vicia sativa; assembly: GCA_021764765.1. Taxonomy (NCBI): domain Eukaryota; kingdom Viridiplantae; phylum Streptophyta; class Magnoliopsida; order Fabales; family Fabaceae; genus Vicia; species Vicia sativa. The sequence goes on along the minus strand of CM038795.1, from coordinate 225,479,155 downwards.
TGGAAGAAGTATCTCATCTATCACATCACATACAATCAAAAACTTTTCAAACTCTTTTCAAACAAAAACATCTCTTAATTGTAAGTGGTAACGCTTGTACACTCAAGCAAAACACCCAATGCTTACAATTAAAAGATTCAATCATCTTTTTTTAAAAACATCTTTCTTAACTTGTAAGTGGTAACGCTTGTACACTCAAGCAAAACACCTATAACTTACGATGAAAGATTTTAATCAATCAACCCTTCAAAATGTATGTGATGAAATAGATTAGATACATTTTTCATTAAGATGACATTTGTCTGTGTCTCTTAATAACTTCCGTTGCTTCCACTAGCATAAGTGGGAACTACGATTGCTCTGACTTTCTCAATATCCTTTTGAGAATACGTAGGCACAAGGTCTCATCCTTGGCGTGCAAATTTCTTTCTCCCTCAGACCAAACAAACCATAGATCCCTTTAGATCCGAGCTACAAATGCTCTGATTCCCATTAAGGGATATGTATGTAGAAGATCCCAATGATCTTTGCGAGCACAATAATAACAAACACTATGATCCCACATAATCTATCCTTCTTAAAATCCAAAGGAGAAACTTTCCCAATCATAGAAATAGCAATTAAAACACACAAACATATCAAAAGTATTCATATATAAAGCTATAGATAACTATATATATTTAGGGTGCTCCATTTATTCCCTTTATATAACAAACCCCCTTACCCGGAATCTCCCCAATGCGTTGCGTCTAGTTTGTGCTAGTCGTTACGCATATCATATCAATTGAGGGTATTAACAACTTTCCCCTTTTTCATAATCATAATTTCTTGTGTTGAAAATAATAAAGCTTGATGCTCGCGACATCTTTATAAACAAATCAAAAGAGTAAATTGTTTCGAGTTAGAGGATCCGAATTCCGATTCGATTCTCTCGCGCGTCACTTTTTAACGCGAACAATAAGCAAAAATGCTTCCTGGGAATTCAAATTCATGCGCGAAGAACATCATCTTCTTCGTTTGAATTTCTGGAAACTTAGCGTCGGCTAAGTTCGACGCTATGGCCCCTGCAACTTTCAAAAATCAAGCACAAGCAATATAAATAAGTTTTGAAACCATGGTTCGATTGGAAACATCACTCTAAACACGATGGTGGTTTTAGATTTGTCCAATTTTACGTATTTCGTGAGTTCCCAATTCGAGAAGTGAAACCCTAGCCATGGTAATTTCCGATTCAGGCCACTAAAATGCAATTAAATCATCCAGAAAGCTTGCAAACTTTGTTCTAAACACAAAACAAACATCAAAACATGTTAAAAATGCATGATAAAATTGAAATTTGAAAAGTATGAACAAACCAAAAGCTGGATTTCGTGATTCTTGATGTTTTGAATGATGTAAAGGTGCGGAATGATTCGAGACTCAAGGAATGTGTTTGGGTGCTTAGAATTGGCTGAATCGATCCAAAACCAAGGCTGCAGATTGCTTGAAGTGCACCATTTTTTGACTTTAGGTTAGGGTTCTTTGAGGCAATTTTTTTGTCCTTGTTCATGTGGTATGCATTGTACATTTATAGTGGATGGATTTTGGGCTGAATTGAAGAACAAATAATGATCAATCAATGGAAAAAAATATTTGATTTTGTATGAAATCAAATCTTCCTTTTTTGATCAAATTTCAATCAAATTCTTGCCAAATCTATGCAAATTTCGAAATTTTCCAGCTTGTGTGAGTTACTTGGATCTCAAGCATGAGAGAAAAATCAATTTTGCATTTAATTTTGATTTTATACCTTATTTTTAAATTTAATTTGCTTTTAAATGAATAAAATTCAAATTAAATAGAAAAATAAAGACAAAATTCGTGGCATTGGGCTTGAAGGTTCCAAATAAGATAAGGAACAAGTTTAAACCAAGAAAAACTAGGCCAATTTACAAAATTTTGGATTTTTACAAGTATTTCTCTTTGTGCACTTCTTCAAAAATGCCCAACTTGTACAAGGTACATTTTGCTCAATTTTTCACATTTTTGAGTGTTCTTGGACTTTTTAGAAATCTCTAAGTGTCCTCTAAACAACCTCTTTGGTTTCATCTCAATTGGAGTTTCCATGCTCAATAAATCTTCAAAACAAAAAGTTGACTTTTTGTTGACTTCAGGACCTGTAATGTTTTAACCCATACCTTCCAAATGAAGCATTTTTTGAACATTCTTGTGATACATGAAGTTGTAGAGAATTGAATTTCCTTCAAAATGAGAGGTTGTGGGAAAATTTCTGAGAAAGTATGAAGAAGTTATGCTCAGTCAAAGTTCAGTTGACTTTTCATTGAAAAACCCTAATTTGGAAAGTTTGACTTTTGATCCAATCTTGAGTTTCCTTGATGAATCATGATCAACCCTTGATCAAATGATGAATGTGACTTCAAAATGAGGATGTTGACCAAAAATCAGGAAGTTTGACTGTATGTTGACCACAATTGACTTTTTGTCCAATACAATTGATTTTCAACCATCTAATCAATTGTCTGAGGAAATTTGACTTGTGAGGCTTGAAACTTGTCATTGAGAATATTTGAAGCATATGAGGAGGCATGATGACCATTGGAGATGTTGGGAGTCCATCTGGATCTGAGAATAGCCAAACCCTAGTTTGGGTTGATTGTCTGGGAGAGGGTTTGTCTGATCAACCCTTGAGGAATCCATAAGTATGGATGTATGAAATGTTTTGAGAAGTAGGAGGGAAAATTTTGGGGTATGACAGCAGGACTTTCGCTTAGTGAACTACCCAATTTCAAAATTGGGTTACGCCTATGTTTGAGTTTGTTGGGACTCGCTAGACTTTGTGATTTGGGATTAAGGGTTTGTGAGAATTTTCCTAAAACTTGTTAGTAAATGTTTATGGAACTTGCATGTGTTATCTTCTTCTGTGTTTTAGCTCCTTATTACGCTAATTAATGTTAGTGATGTGTGGGATGGAAAAAGGACTATATAACCCTAATTTTCGTGAAAGTTATTGTCGTGTTCGATTAGCGAACTTTGGCTCGCTTAGCGAAAGTCAACAAACAAAATCAAATTGTGTTTTCACTAAAAATTAGTGTATCTTGAGTTTTATAACTCTAAACGAAGCATGGACAGAAGCATTGGAAAAATATTTTAATGCTCCTTATTAATATGCTTAGATATCATGATTTTAGTTCAGTTATAATATATGGCAAATGAAGGTTTAGTCGCATGATGTTGAATAAGAATGAACGACCTTGAGAACATATCTATAGGATATTAATCCTTATGTTGATCTTATTCCATTAGGTCAAGCCTTGGTTTTGTTCATGAATAATGCACTCTTGACCTGAGTAATGGGTGCATGTTTGGGATTAATGAGTTCTAGTGTATTTTGAAAGTTCTAGTTTTTTCGAGTTTTAGGACTTTTGCTTAGCGAACTACCCAGTTCCAAAATTGTGTTACGCCTATGTTTGACTTTGTTGGGACTCGCTAGACTTTGCTTAGAAAATTCAACTTCACTACCATTTTGCTAAGCCAGCCTCTAAAGACAGAATTTTATAATTTAATTCCTTTGAGTTCAGTTCTATTCCAAAACGTGAATCATACGCCTTCTTTGTCGATTATGACTAATGTGATGTATTGGTAGTTGATTATTGGCCTGGTGTAATCACTTGTTACACCTATCCTATATGTGTTCTTAAGGTTATGCACTATGTTTATGAATGATATGATGTGATCATTTTCCTTGCTTATTCATGTTCGTTGCGATTGAACGTTCAAATTTGATTGTGATGTGATTACTTGCTTCACTTGTTCCCATTTGTTCCGATTGAACATCAGGATGTGGTTATGATGTATGCTTGAATTAAAGTAGGCCTAGACCTGCAATGGTAAATCACTTAGGGACTCACCAGAGCTATCGAGCGATGTGTTTGTGGGGGTCTGATAGAGTGTATACCTACTTGGAGTTACACATCAACTTTATCGATTGGTGTACTTGTGAATCCATGTAGGAGGGTTACACTTGGTTACTCACCCTAGGCAGGCTTGTGTATCCATGTAGGCATAAATCACTTGGGGACACACATGAGTTGTTGATTGGTTTTCTGGTGTAGCCATGTAGATGTTTTACACTAGGTGTCGCACCTAAGTATGAACGACCTTTAGAACATATTTATGGGATATTACTCCTTATGTTGATCTCATGCCATTAGGTTAAGCCTTGGTTTTGTCCATGATTAATGCCCTATTGGCCTGAGTAATAGGTTCATGTTTGGGATTAATGAGTTCATGTGTTTTTTAAAAGTTTTGATTTTTTCGAGTTTTAGGACTTTCGCTTAGCAAACTACCCAGTTCCAAAATTGGGTTACGCCTCTTTTTGAGTTTGTTGGGACTCACTTGACTTTTCTTAGCAAAGTCAAATTCACTACCTTTTTTCTAAGCCAACCTCTAAAGACAGAACTTTATAATTTAATTCCTTTGAGTGCAATTTTGTTCCAAAACGTGAATCATGCGCCTTCTTTGTCTCTTATGACTAATATGATGTATTGGCAGTTGATTAATGGATTGGTGTAATCACTTTTTATGCCTATCATATTTGTGTGCTTAAGGTTATACAATATGATTATGAATGATATGATTTGATCATTTGCCTCGCTTGTTCGTGTTTGTTTCGATTGAATGTTCGAATTTGACTGTGATGTGATTACTTGCTTCGCTTGTTCCCGTTTGTTCTGATTGAATGTTTGGATGTGGTTATGATGTAAGATTGAATTTAAGTAAGCCTTGAGCTATAGTGGTAAATCACTTAGGGACTCACCAGAGCTATCGAGCAATGTGTTTGTGGGGGTCTGATTGAGAGTATACCCACTTGGAGTTACACATCATCGTTATCGAGTGGTGTGCTTGTGAAGCCATATAGGTGGATTACACTTGGTTACTCACCACATGTATGCTTATGTGTCCATGTAGGCATAAATCACTCGGGGACTCACCTTAGTTATTGGTTGTTTTTCTAGTGTAGCCATGTAGATGTTTTACACATGATGTCGCACCTAAGTGGTGTACCTCACCGAAGTGTCAATTGGTGTGCTTGTGTAGCCATGAAGGCATATTACACCTGGGTACTCACCACATGTGTGATTGTGTAACCATGTAGGCGTAATACACTTGGGTACTCTCCACATGTGTGCTAGTGTAGCCATATAGGCGTAAATCACTTGAGGGCTCACCTGATACATCAAAGGTGGTGTTCATGTGTAGTCTCTTGGTGTTATGCACTTTGTATGTTCTTGGCTTGGTTTCTGATGTTGACCCATCGATGGTGTGCTTGTGTGGCTTGGGTTAGAAGGTAGATACTACTTTTGGATTCCTCGTACGCAAGTACGAGTCTGCATACTTGTTTTTTTTATTTGTTTGTTAGTGTGATTGATGTTTTTGTATTGGGTAGTCAAGGGACTCCCTATTGTGATGATATGTGTTGTTGTATATTCATGTACTTGACAATGAGGAAACACAGGATCAATGATGGATTCGTATTTGGTGCATGAACCCTGTAGAATCGATTATGCCCATAGGATATGAGGACTCACTAAGATTTAGTAATTTCACCTCAATCCTATTATCATTTTTCAGGCACTAGTTAGAATTGAAATAATTGCTATAAGGTATGGATTGAAGATTGTAGATGAGAAGATGGTAGAAAGACCCTATGAGATCTTATCTTTCTGATGTTCATTGCTTAGAGACATATACATTGTATACATTATGAGTTGTATAGTTGTTTACAGTGGAAAATGGTAAACAAGCGTTGGTCCTCTCTAGGTCCTAAAACTAAGGGTTACTTGCAAGATCGACCAGTTGATCTTAAGACACGTGCTAAGATTTTGTATATTATATTGACTCTGTCGAAATATATCTTGACCAAGAAACGGTTTTCAGAGACCAAGGGAAGCAGTACAACGACTTTCCACACAGAATTTCGACTACCTGCCTAACCGACAACAGGTTTTGGATAAAACAAGACTCAACTAATTACTAATTGGTGACTCGTGACCAACGTGATGTTGAAGTGTTCATGTAAAAGTTTTTTTTTTGAAAGCGAAACGAAAGTAAATGCAGCAAATATAAAATTTAAACATAAACTGATTGCATTGAAATTAAGGATGGTGATTCACGTACGTCAAAAACTCAATGACTCTTTCTTCCTTTAGCGCGGAATTGGGCAGAGTTTTGGTAAGCAATTAGAGAATACAAGTGAACACACAAAATTACAATGAAGTAACTTATTTATAACTTTTACAAATTAACCGCTGAAGGTAATCAACAGATGAAAATGAAACTAAGATAAAACTGCTACACACGATTTCGCCATTCGTTTAGCGCCTTACAACCATGATCTCTTGAAATAACCGTCCACGATCTTCAGACTTTGACTCTTTCCCGTTTCGTGATTTCAAAAGGATTAACTAATTCTGGTTTCGATATACCTTAGGAAGAATAATATTCCCTAAGTCCCTTGGCCTATGTCTCCGACAGCATCTAAACTTCGACCAACTCCTTCACTCAGCCCATAACATGTTGAATCGACCAATAGTCTTTCTTTATCTATCTAGTCGATGTAGTTCATCTTCGACACGTTTGTCTTATGTTTACTTCTTCTGGTTGCTACCAAATTCGATTTTCTCAAGTCTATTCGATCCTTTAAACGTATTTAGAAATTTCCAGGTAACAAAATGCCCCCCAAAGATGCCATTTTTGAATCTCCAATTCTGTCGACTATGAGATAATGACATCTATGAAGCTTTATATCTTCCGTCGATTCAGTCGTTTCCACTACCTAAAAAGTAGTTCACTGTTCCGATCTTTTCGTGACGTCAGGTAATCATGGAAACGTATCTGGTTTTTATCTCGAGACGTGGGATCATTTAATGCTGACCATTATTACTTTTTGGTGGCAGACATGGCCCACCATGCTCTTAACTTAAACCGGCTACACGTGTCCTTCGATGGATACGACGTCTAAACCTAGGAAATTTTCTAAAACCTTTCCTTTGCCTTTTCCGCTTCAGCTCTTAGTCTATAAATATGAGTCTTCACTTACTCTTCGTTTTTCTTCTGCTTCCTTCAATTTTTCCCTTTCCAATCCGAAACCCAAAAATCTCCAAGACTCCGTTTTCCACCATTTTCAAACCTTTCTTTCTTCCACAAATGGCGGACAAACATATTGAAACAGCTCCAACAGAAACCTTTCTCATCTGTCACATTGACGGCAAGCCTTACGTGCCGGAACCCCTATTTTCTGCAGAGAAAACCAAAATCTGGCAATCCCAGATACTTATTCCCTTTAAACTCAACGGTGATCCTTTGGCTTTTTAGGTCCATTACCAGTAGACCGTAGTCGTCCTCTGATTACATCCCAAAACTTATTTCCTTGCAGTTTGTTGACTATTTTTTTGCCATTTTTCGTTTATTTAACCTTTTATTTTATTTTCTAAAAATTCTCAAAAAAAATGGCTATGCATGTTGACCTCTGTTTGACTTTGGGTAATTTTCTTGAAATTTTATTTTGATGAAAAAATACTATTTATGTATTTCGTCAATAAAATCCAATTAAATAACCTAATTTCAAAATCACTTTTAATCCTTTTATTTGATTTTTATTTTCATTTTATTTTGCTGACTTTTGAATTTATTTTGGTTTCACAAATTTCCTCAGCATCAATGGAATTTGGGTGTTGATAGGTCTCTTGACCAAATCTACCAAGATAGTTGATTGATTTTGATGAAGTAAGACCAAAATAAATTCATCTGATGAAAAATAAATTGAAAATCATTTCTTCTTCTTCTTTTTCATCTTATTTTTCTTTTGTCCCGGCTCGGAGAAAGTGATCAATTGGTGGCATGAGCTTTAATGTTCTAACATAAGCCCCAAAAGATGACTTGAGATTTGATCTTAGTTTAACACTTGTGGCGCTTGTCGTGTGGTCGCGTTGATTTCTAATCAAACTTATGGCAAGTTTTCACTAACCTTGTCCATTTGAAATTCTCAATCATCTTTGATCAAGTGATGTGATAATTTCAAAAACTGGTGATATACTTGACAAAATACAATTGAAACTTGTCGTGTGGTCGCGTTGATTCTATCAAGCTTCTGACAAGTCTTTATGCGTAAGTTTCAAGATGGTCACCTTGCTGACGACTAACAACTAACAATTCGCTGATATACTTGGCATGTTTCAAGATGGTCATCTTGCCAACCGTTATTAATTGCTTTTTATTTTCTACTATTTACTTTCCGCATTTACTTTTATGTTCTTTATTTTTATGCATCTTTAATTTTAGCATTTATATTTCATGTCATTTTTTCTTTGCTCACTTGAGCATTTTATTTTCTATGTCATTTTTCCTTGCTCACTTGAGCATTTTATTTTCTTGTTATTTTGAATTTTCTCACTTGAGCTTTGTTTTCCTTTTCCAAAACACTTAATAATTCAACCTAAACATAAAAAAAATTTAATTGGACTTGGTTATTATCCTTGTGCTTGAAGCTTGATCTTTGGACTTAGGATTAGGACCTCTACCTCAGCTTGGAGATTTATATACCCATGGTATTATTCTATCTTGTCTGGTTATTATCTTTGTATGCATGTTATTCTGTTATACTCGATTAAGAGTGGATTTCCTCCAAATACAGCCGTTACTCTACCCGTTTTTCTCAAGACAAGAGTTCACATAAAATCATTGATTTATCTTAAGGTTGTTTTTTTCCTGGTTATTTGTTGCTTATGTGGTAATTCAAAGAATGAGATATGGTATTGGCTCTTAATGTCAAGTACTAGTCTTCTCACCCTGTTAGATCTTTCTTTACCCTTACCTTTTACTTTATGCACATAGGTTAGCCTCTTCATCTCCTCCCCATTCTTTAATTTTCAAAATCCTCCCTTTTTCAAAGGATTCTTGTTTTCAAAACTCGAACCGCTTTCATAAAAAACTTAGACTTAGGTCCATGCATTTTCAAACTTCTTTTTTTAATAAACTTTCAATTCATTTAATAATACTTTGACTTTTCTTTTGATATGACTAAAAAACACCTAACCTCATTCAATTTTTTTGACCTCTTTGTGGCTTTTCTAAACTAACATTTTTCCTAAAATCAACCAACACACAACTTTAGTTTTTTAGCAGAACTACTTGGTTTTTATTTCAACATTGCACATTGTTGGTATGTAGGCCTGGAACTCATTGGAAGTTCTATAAAACCAAAAATTATTAAAAATACTTCTTTTCTCCCCCCACCATCCATTTTATACATATACTCTTTTTAACACACATATACAAATTTTCAAAAAGGTTCATGCGGAGTACCGTAGATTCTTTGGGTGTCTAACACCTTTCCTTTGCATAACTAACCCCCGGTCTCAGATCTCTGATCTTTTTTTAGGATTTTATTCGCTCTTTTTCCTAGTCCTTTAGATAAAATAAATGCGTGGGGGCGACTCTTTTATCACATTTTTGAATTAAGTCAATTCAATGGCTTATACTCGCAGTTTTTGCCACTACACAGTGGCACAACTATTTAATAAAAACCATGTTGCATGTACACTAATTTATATTAATTCATTAGTATAGAACAAGAATAATAAAAATATTAATAATAATAATAATTTAGTATTATTAAGAATAATAATTTTAGGAGTTTTGGAATTAAAGATAGATAATAAGATTAACGAGTTAATTTAATTATTTTTAATTTCGATAGAGTTGTTAGAGGTCTCAATAAAGTTGTCTATAGTGCTGTTAGAGTTGCTAAGAAAGTTGTTAGAGTTGTTTTGAGTTATTAAGAATTATACTTTAATTTTTTTGGGTAATTCTAACATGTTTGGAGTGGTCATTGTATAATGTTGGTGTTTACATTTTCGTTGAAACAACAATTCAAGCAATCAAATTAACCAATTACCACACTCTCTGATTCAAATACACATTCATTAATAACACACAAGACTCCAATGCAAATGAATGTGACTCAATGCATGAGGTACCATCTGTGAACATTAAGCTCACCTCGCTCCTAATTCAATTATCTTAGAATTAGAGACACGCTCCAGATCCGGACAAGACCAAAGCCACCAAATGTGAACACATAGTTTCACCGCTTATATCTTCACTCAAGGATCAAAGCAATCATCCGAAGTTCAAATTTTCCCATGTATGCATGTGCAAATAATTAACAACATATGCAATTAAGATTTTCTACCAATCCTATTTATTCAAGCATATCACAATAATTCAACACTTTGAATTATCCACCTTTGCACAACAAACATGTATCATTATCTATATGCAATCATTTAGCATTTATCATCATCACACATCCACAAATAACATAGAGCACACGAGCTAATCAATGTTATCTTCAACAATCACCTAAACACAACATACATATACCAAAATCAAGTATTATGTATTTATTAATTTCTGATTCAAAACCTATTCGATTCCAATCTAATCGATTAATAACATACGTGAAAAGACATTATAAAACATAAGCATATAGAATTCTATATCGTAGAATAAAAAAATATAACATTTCATGTTCTAGACCGCGCTAAGCCCCATATACCACGCTAAGCCCCAAATTCCAGAAGTTTCAGCGCTAAGCGCACCCCTGATCGCGCTAAGCGGGCTCTGCGATATGCAGAAAACCTACTACGAACAACATTCTTCTTCCCATGGATTTCTTATACAAAATTAATCTCAATCAGTCAAATAACATCATAAAAGGGTATCCTAACATGTTTCTAATCATGGGTCATCATTTACAAGTAGGAAACATAATTTCTCCTCAAACCCTAACATTCAAAGATTCATGAAAATTGAAATTAAAATAACCTATCATGTTACTATTCACTACCCAATCACATACAAGACAATAATAATAAGGATTCTCCCCTTACCTCTTGAAGATTCAACTTCTAGATTCCTTCTTCTTCTTCTTTACTCTTTCTCCCTTTTTCTCTTATTCTATTCTTTTTTCTTCTTTTCCCCAAATGAGATCTCTAACTTATGTTTTCTCATAACTCTTATTATCTAGTATCCTCTTATTGGGCTTAGTGATCCACACCTCCTTATTATTTCTATTTCTAATTATTAGGCCCAATAGCTTATTTCTATCATTAATATACCCAAATAACATAAATAACACGATTAACATATAGTCACACAATTAAATAATTATCACACCATATAATAATTAAATAAATAATGATTGATAAATAAACAAAAAAAATCGGAATGTTACACAAAGTGCTATATACAATATAATTATAATGATGAAATTATACATATTTATTTAAATAGGCCGGTCTGATTGACTTAAAAGACTTTTTGATAGCTTGTGACCTAACCTTTTTAAATAAATAGGCTTGTAAAAAAACTCAGGTCTTTTATATTTAAAAAAGTCTAGTCTGACCTGAGTCTACGTAGGTTAGGTCGTAAGTCCCTGTTAGTTGGTCTAACATATTCTCATCCTTAATCATATCACATCTTGTTCTCTCTTTTAAATCTATTATATCAACTAAACACACTATAAAATATTGTTAAAAAGTATCATCGAGATTAATAATTTAAATAAAAGCATGGTTTTACAAAAAATATTATAACGAAAATGATTCATGTAGTCGACCGCGCTAACCCAAATAAGATTAGGTTCTTGTTCTTTGATAGATACTACTCTCTCCATTCCAAATTATCTGATTAATTATTGATGTATTTAAATTAACATTAATATTAAGTGAGGAAACGATAAATTAAGAGTATTTATTAGAGAGTACAATTGAAGGATTAAATATAAACTTATATTAGTAATTTAAAATGATAAATATTTTGAAACAATTTTTTATTTTAAATATAACACTTATTTCGGAACGGTTGGAGTAATAAAATACATGTCCCCATTTGGTTGATGTACTGATTGCTGCAATTTTTAATTGATCATATCTAATTTTTCAATTATGAATTTGTATTATAAATCAAAGACATTCATATATTCACAAATAAAGACTAATAATATGCTTTCATGATATATTTATAATAAAAAATGAGGAAAAAAAATATACACTAAAATAATTTTACACGGTTAATCAATCACAAACATGTTAAATAACAAGTCATATTGTTATTTTTAAATAAACTATATGACACGACTAAATAATAAATACACCGTCGATCAATCTCAACCATACTAAATAATAATTCATATTGTTATTTTTAAATAAATAATACGACATAATACATTTTCATTGGAATGGATGTATAAAACTATTTTACTGTATTACCTTTTAATTCATACGAAATAAATAAACAAATTTTTTGAAAATAAATAAATACTAGTAACAAGTAACAACGATTTTATTTACTTATAAAACAACAAAGGTTCGTAATACGAATGAACCACACGACACGCATGAAGATTCTCATCTTTATCTCTAGCTCCGTTTGAAACCCTAATTTCCAGAATTTCTCAAATCTCACAATCCCTTTCCCTCTCAGGTAATTCACATCACAATCCCTTTAATCTGATGCAAATTACAATTTCCGATGAAATTCTCTGCTATTACCTTGAATCACAGCGTTTTTTTCAATATGAATTGTTATAGATTTTTTTGTGTGGCTCTATTCGATTCAACAGGTTTAAGATTATTTGTAAAATGGCATCAGTGTCTACTCAACCACAGTTCCGGTACACGCAGCCCCCGTCCAAGGTGCTTCATTTGCGAAACTTGCCGTGGGAGTGTATAGAAGAAGAGCTTATTGAACTCGGGAAGCCGTTCGGTAAAGTTGTCAACACCAAGTGCAATGTTGGGGCGAATCGAAATCAAGCTTTTATTGAATTTGTAAGTGGAGCTTCTTCACCTTCATATCATATAATGGAGCTATTGATTTAGTTGATTTAGTTGTAATTTGTAGGTGGATATAAATCAAGCCATTGCGATGATATCGTATTATGCATCATCGTCAGAGCCGGCTCAAGTACGAGGGAAAACTGTGTATTTGCAATACTCCAATAGACAGGAAATAGTGAATAACAAAACTGCTGCGGATGTTGCTGGAAATGTACTGTTGGTAACGATTGAGGGTGACGATGCACGTCTTGTGAGCATAGATGTTTTGCACTTGGTAAGCAATTGTGTTTTTGTGCATATGATGTATCTGCTAGAAATGTTATCATCATGTGAATGTTATGTTGGTCTTTTAGTTTTGTGATTAGGTTTTGCTTTGTCAGGCTATGGAAATTGTTTTGACTTGTATGTAAATAATCAGCAGGCCCGTATCAAGGCAATATCTTCGATGGCAGCCTAGTGCTTTTGGAGAAAGAGCTTGTGGGTGTTTGTTTCCTTTCTCCTTTCCTTAGCACTGCCTCTTCCCTATTCTCTCTCCCTTAGCTCCTACATTGTTGTAGTTTAGGTTTTACCATTCTTTTTTCATTTGTGCAAAGTGAATTGCAAACCAATTTTCTTCATAAAGCATCTGTTTGAATTTTAGTGACAAACTGGATAATGCCACTAACAATCTTTGAAATCTTTAGTATAGCAATTATTCTAGTTATATGTTTGAAGTTGTTATTGTCATAAGAGTACAATTATCAAAATTAAAGCACCCATATTCCCCTAGGGGCCTGCCCCCAATTTTTCTGTAGTTAATGCTAGCACTATTTTTTTTTAATTATCAGGAATCATACTCGGTAACCCAGAGTTTGTAACACTCACACACCCTACGCATCAACCACTAGACCCCGGTGGTAATGCTAGCACTATTAAAACAATTTTTGTGACAGTTTCTTCATGTTCCATATACCCACAATCTTTGTTTACAATAATCTAATTCATCATTTAACAAAATTTGTGACAACAGTAGTAATATATTAACACTTTGACAGATTTATTGATTTGCTCAAACATACCATCAGGTAGGATTCCCTAAACAGCTTAACAGTAATACTAAAAATTGTGACTAAAATCAAGTGAGTTGTGTAAAAAAACAAGTGAACAAATCCTATGGAACGAAATGAAAAAGTAAAACTGTATTAAGTTTACAGCTAACACTGAAAACATGAGATCTCTATTAACCAGAGCCTATGACTCCTCAGAAAATTATGTGTCGTAAACTACGTAACAGATTCTTTTGCTTACCTTCCTTTTTATTCTTTCATCCCCTCTCACCAACTTATTGCCAGTTCATCTTCACTTGCTCATAATCCTATTGCCCCCTTTCATTCCCTCGATATTTTTTGCTCTACCAAACATTGGCCCATATCTCACAGCAGCACTAATCGAATCTGGTGTAAATCCAATCTCAGTATGCTTCTACCATTGCCCTACTGTGTAAAAGCTATGCCTTGTCCCAAGTCTGAATTCTTGATTTTTTTCCAAGTAGTACCTTGATTAACATCTCTCCTAGAATTTGGATTGAGCCTAACTCATCCCTACAAAACCTGCTTTTAAGGCAGGGATTTCCCACACTTATAAATACAACACGGGCCATATCTCTAAGAAATGTGGGACTAAATCCACCCCTTCAAATCCAACACGATGAAGGTATTAGAGACTTGTAATTAAGGCAAGCTAGATGCCGCAATTTAGGCGACTAGGGGCGGATCACAATGAAGGCCGGAATTCCAACAATCTCCTTTCCGCATAAGCAGCCACTGCCTTATAGGAAAACTACCCTTGGATTTGAGTACCTCCCTACTAGCCAAGACACAGCTGAATTTGCCAACTCTACCTCCAATTCCTTAGGTAAAGCAGCATTGAGGGAATAACTGCGCTTCACTAGTTACTTTCTTCATCTGGGCTGGGAGGCATGGAAAATTGAATGATCCCTTCAATCTGGGGTAAATGTTAATTTATTGGCCTCTGGTTTAAATCGCTATAGATTCTGAAATGAACACTATAACGAGCAGGCAGCTTTTGATTAATTCACCTAGGCACATACTACTATCTATAACTAGCACTCATTCAACTTACTGTTTCATTTGATTTTGTCAGCGGATTAATAGCTTCATCCTGATCCACTAACTCTTGATCCACTGTCTCAACTTTGGTCTTATTGTATTAAAATGTGATTAGTACGGTAGCCTAACAAAATTGTGGATGACCCCACTATGAATAAGCACTTCCTATGCACATAGTTTTTGTTTTCCAATGTTGTGATTTCTTCATTATGATTCGTCGCTTCAATCTCCTTAACACAAGCAAGCAAAATTATTTCTTTTGGCATCGGTGAAATGGATGCACCTTCTCTCCACAGCAGAAATGAGACACCAACATTGGGTTTACGCTAAGGCTAAGCAGTGTCTGACCCATAAGTGTCAAACCTGAGTGTATTTGGCTATGTCCCTAACCAGAACTTCATCTGTTTCCCATGGATGTAACTCTTTTTATCTCAAGCTTTTATGGATCCACCTTTTCTCCATAACAGAAATGAGAGCCACGGGCTAGGCAGTGTCTGACCCGTAACTCCATAAGTGTCAAACTGAGTGTATTTGGCTGTCCCCAACCAGAACTTTATCTGATTTCCCATGGGTGTAACCCTTTATCTCAAACTTTTATGGATTCCCCTTTTCTCAATAACAGAAATGAGAGACACGATCATTGGGTTTACGCTAGGGCTAAGCAGTGGCTGATCCATAAATGGCAAACCTGAGTGTACTTGGGGTATGCCCCCAATCTGAATCTGAATTTTCTCTGTCTCCCCAAAGGTGCAACTCTTTTTAGCTCAAGCTTTTATGGCCTACTTCAAACAATTTGTTTCCCTCCTTTGAATTCAAAAAAAACAACTATTGGCCAAGCTCCTACTTCCTTTCAATCATCTCCTCTTTGATATCTCTGACTAGCTGTATAAACTGAAACTGAGAGCTCAGTTGTAGCATCTGCACTTGCCTACCGATGAATGATTGTAAGCCACTCATGATGTACCAAGTGCACTGCACTGCATGTAACCTTGGAACTTGACATGAACATCGGCTAAAGTTTTCCAATGCAGTAGTACACCACCATGTTGGTTTGTCAAATAGACGCAAGCTCCTCAAATGAGTTGAAACTTCTGACGACCATAATGATCAATCAACTCTAAATTTAACTTCTCCCATGCCAAATGCCAAATGGTCCTTGGTCTTTCGTAGACAACTAACGTGTTTGGTTAAGATTATGCATTGCAATAAAAGTTCCTTCGATCCTTCCATGCTATACTTGGTTAATTTGAGCTTCAACTTTCTTGCTGAAATTAGACACTCCTCTCTACATCCCCTCCTTTTATTGTTTCATTCCCTCAAGCTCATCCTTCAGTTACACATCACCTTACTATCCATTTTGTTTTCCCTAGAGTTGACTTTCCAAAATTTTGGCCTACCAACAGCATTAATAGGTTCTGCATCCTCGTGGCCTCTAGCTGATGCTCAGTGACATTTTTGTCCAATCATGATTGCTTATTAATTTTTGTATGCCCAAAATGATGTTTGATAGTTGATGTAAGTTGGGAACTGTTTTACATATTTTGAATTCCTAGATTTGTTACTGTTTTCATCTTATGCAGGTTTTTATTAATTTTAGATTACTAGATTTGAAATTCTAGATTTGTTAATCTTTGAAACTGAATGTTTATCGTTCACAAATGCAGGTTTTTTCGGCCTTTGGATTTGTGCATAAGATTACTACTTTTGAGAAAACAGCTGGATTCCAGGTTTGATAATTAGCCACCCTTAATCTAATTTGGGTTTATTTTCTATGCTATGGACAAAAGCTTATTCTATGCACAACTGTTTAGGCACTGGTGCAATTCTCAGATGCTGAAACTGCCACTTCTGCAAAGGATGCTTTGGATGGAAGAAGCATACCTAGGTGACAGTTGTATTACATGTTTGGCATGGTATTTAGTTCAAACTGCGTTGAATATACAGCTCTGTTGTTAAAAGCGGTTGTAGCGGCCGCTATAGCGGCGCGAAGCGGAATTTTCGGCCAAGCCGCTTCCTTTGGTACCAGTACAGCGCGATAGGGAGAAGCGGTTTAAGCGGCCGCGATTTCGGGTTCTGGGGCGGTTCGGAGCGGTCCGAACAAGACGCTTTTCTGTTTTCCCAAATCGGGCCGGGTCGGGTCAAAATTTTAACTTAAAAACGTAAAAAAAAAACCTAATTTTGTATTCCCTTGTTTGTTTTCTCGTACGACATACTCTTCCCTCCTTCGCACATCATCACCTCCACTCTCCATCGTCCATCACCTTCATCGACTCTGTTGCTCCATCTTTCTCTTCTCTCCATCCCACATCATCAACTCTGCTTCAGGTATTTTGGTTTTGCACCATCATATCTTTATTTCTGCTTCTTTAATTTTGTTTTTTCTTCTGTCATGTGATTTCTTCCTCTACCAACAGCCATGTCAACTCCACCTCCTACTAATTCTACTCAACCATCATCATCCAAGAAGAATACAAAAGGAAGGCAAACGAACTTGAAGGCAAGCATAGCTCGTTTCTTTTATCGGAATGAAATTGATTTCGACGTTGCAAATTCAAGAAGTTTCAAAATGATGGTTGAAGCTATTGGTATGTATGGGGCAGATTTGAAGTACAATCAAATGTTGCAAGACTTGGTTATAAAGTATAATCAAACTTTGAAAGAGCGGTTTGAAAGTGATGTTTTGATTGATCATGTGGTCATGGATGGTGATATTGATACCAATAACCCATGGTTGTGTGGAGATGAAGATGAAGAGGATGAAGATGATGAAGTTATAGATGCTTAAGTGTTTGTTTTCTTGAATTTTATTGTTGTTTGGAAGTATGTTTCAATGTTTTGCTTAAGACTTATGCTAATATGTATTTGGAAGTATTTAATTTCTAAGACTTAATGCAATTTGAGTTTGTTTTTGGATATTTGCTAGTATGTTTTCAGCATGTAAGTGTCATTAAAATTTTTAGTTTTTAGTGTCCGCGTCGCTGAAAAAGCGCCCGCTCCGCTCCCCGCTTCCGCGCCGCTCCCATTTTTGGGTTGACCGCACCGCGCCGCTTTCCGAGATTAATAACATAGATGTACATTTGTTAACATGATGCACGCCTTTGTTTACTGTTAGACAGTTGTAAATAGTAGTAATATGTTTATTGACTTGTAGACTTCATACACTATTTTTGTGCTTGTAATTGTCTAACTCATTGAATCTGTCAAATATTAGCTACATCATTCCAACCCAACCAATCACCGATTGAAATTTTGTTAAGCTTGACTATAATATAGTAGTTATTTGCATCTTCATTTCCACTGCTGATAACCTTTATACCTTAAGCATTCTTATTGCTCAATTGTTTGTTTGTGATGATTAACCTTTAATTGTTTTCTTCCTCTGCATCAGCTACCTACTCGCCGGGCATGTGGGACCCTGTACCCTTAAGATCACATATTCTGGACATTCAGACTTAAGTGTTAAGTTTCAGAGCCACAGAAGCAGGTATTGCTGATTTCTTTGGCTTCTTAGGCATAGGCATACAGGAAACCTATGTTCGTCAATTTATCTTTTCCTTGGTGATTTTCAACTGATTCATTTCATTATCATGGCCAATGGCCATTGCTTCTACAGCTCACCCTTCATATAGTGCTTTATACTTTTTATTTGCATGGCAGTAACCATATATTTTATAAGTAGTTAGCTATGTAACTCCTTTTTTCTTGTTTCAGAGACTACACTAATCCTTACCTTCCTGTTGCTCAATCAGCTATGGAGGGAAACGGACAGGTAGCCTTCTTGAGCGTGCAAAATGAAACTTTCTTAATTGGTTATTTTAACTTGATACGCCCTCCATTCACATTGATAATCTGTATATACTCAATACACGTCGAGGCGGCCATGTATGCTGCTATCCTTGCAAAGGAGCATGGTTATCTTAATTTATTTGATTTATAGATTTATGATTTTTGCAGTCCGTGATGGGTTTGGATGGGAAGAGACTTGAGGCTGAGAGTAATGTTCTTCTTGCATCAATTGAGAACATGCAGTATGCTGTAACCTTGGATGTCTTGCACACGGTACTTTGAGCTGCAGTTGGCAGTTGTCTATTTTTGCAATGATGGACTGACATCACAGTTTAGCTGATATTATTCTGCTTTTTCTCTGCTATTTGTAACAGGTTTTCTCTACTTTTGGACCCATCCAAAAGATTGCAATGTTTGATAAGAATGGTGGTTTGCAAGCTCTGGTTCAGTACCCAGGTTAGGTTCTTTCAAAACCCTCCTTATTCATCTTTGTTCCGAATCTTCTGATATATTAAGTTTCTCTTGATGATATTTGAGCATATACCGGTGTGCTTCTCACTGTTAGGATCCTCTATGTTGCTTACGTTTGTACTTGTTTTCGTAATTTTTTGTATGACAACTGTGGTGGATCTATAAATTTCATATTTTAGGAGCCTGGAAAAAAGTATTTAGTATTTTTTTAATAATTTAGAAAATTTGAAGGGATTTATTGCACCTTAGGGGGGTCCCTTATCTCTTATTGACTCCATCCTTGAAACAAAAGCTTATGTGTGCATTTGATAATTAGAAACCTTTTGCTTGTTTTATTATTTTATAATTGCAGTTAATGATATTATTGACATCTTAAATTCTACGGACTACAGATGTTCAAACAGCAATTGTGGCCAAGGAAGCCTTGGAAGGACACTGTATTTATGATGGGGGATTTTGTAAACTTCACCTCTCCTATTCACGTCATACTGATTTGAGTATAAAGGTAACCAGTCTACACCCTCCATGAATTAGGTATTTACGTCATTTTAGCATGAGATTAGTGTAATGGCTAAAAGGAAGAGTATAATGCAATAGAAGATACAGTCTTGCGCAAGCAGACATCCTGTTTATTTGTGGGATACTATTTGCTGAACTTGAAACTCAAGACTCTAGTTTTGGTCCTATGGTATTGGTAATATGGTTTTTCTCACGGTGTAGGTGTATCAGTATTTACTGAAAATGTTTCCACTAGATCCTTCCTGTCTCAAATATTAACTAAAAATAAATTTCTTGTATGGTGTTTCCCTTCTTTTTTTTTTTTGGAGGGAATGCTTCATCAATTTGGATTGAATATTGTGATATCACCATCTTTCAAAGAATATAATTCATTAGTGGTTGTTAATCACAAAATATATATATACTTCCA
The DNA here is from genome assembly GCA_021764765.1 of Vicia sativa. Lineage (NCBI taxonomy): Eukaryota > Viridiplantae > Streptophyta > Magnoliopsida > Fabales > Fabaceae > Vicia > Vicia sativa. The sequence goes on along the minus strand of CM038795.1, from coordinate 225,458,963 downwards.
TAATATGTAGTCGTATGGAATTTTGATTGTCTCAGGATTTGTGTTGTTACAGGTCAATAATGACAGAAGCAGAGACTATACCATGCCTACTGCACCACCACCAGTTATGAACGCCCAGCCCTCAATTTCAGGGCAACAACAAGCTCCCATGACTGGTCCTCCTGCTCAACAGTACAATACTGCTCAGTATGCCCCGACGAACAACCAGAATTTTATGCCTCAATCTCAGGCTGGGTGGGGAGCAGCTCCACCACCACCACATGCAATGCAGCGGATGCATCATAATCCTTACATGCCACCTGGTACGATGCCACCACAAGCTGGCCCCGGAATGATGCAATATCCTGGTCACTATCAATAGCCTTGCTCTTTCTCTTTGGTTTCAAATGAACGAAAAATTGGCAAACCTTTGGCACAAAGGCAGAAATGAAGACTGTCACAAAAACTTGTTCTTGTATTTTGATTATCTCAGTTTGTTTCCACTTTTCACCATACTGAATTTTGAAATTTTTGGATGTAACCAATTTTTTAAGAACTTTAACTTGGGCTGGTAGCGTTTGAAAAAACTACTTCAATTTCTGTTATTTATGTCTTCATTATTTTCATTGGCATCTTGTAAAATAAAGTATACTAGCATGTAACTTTCTATATAAGTTGCATTCTAATATAAATATATAAACTCTAAAGCACTGGTAAATTACATATTAAGCCAATTGATTTCATGTCTAATTATCACTAATCTAACCGGTAAATTACATATTAAGCCAATTGATTTCATGTCTAATTATCACTAATCTAAAGGTTAAAGTTGTCTAATAAAAAATTACTCTTTTATTAGAGATTTGGTATTTAATGTTGCTTAGGTGTCACAACCATATTATTTGTTGGTATTTTAGAATTATTTTAATTATACAATTATCCCACTAAACCTTAATTATTTTTATTATCATGATAAAAAAACCATCAACATTTATTCTAGCTGCAGAATATGAGCAGTTATTAGATATACATTGATATTTCAACCCTTAACGTTTAATTTTCTGTTGAAGATTATTAAGATAGTTGTATACATTCCAAACTTTAAATTTGTTGTTCAGTCTGTGTGGCTTATCACTCTTTCACATAAAACTTTGTCCAAAATCGAAACCACTTTACAAGCTTATCCAAATTCTTCTCTCACCTTCACTTTCTTCTTCTTCTCCTCCGTTTTTCTTCCACCGAGCAACCAAAGAAGCATCATAGTGAAACTAATATTGAACCAAACTATTAAATCTTCATCGCTTTTTTTTAATTCAAATATAGATTTTATTTTACTCGTTACTCTACCCCTTTCAATCCCATTTTGATAGCAATCTCTTCACTTTCTCATTTTATTGAATTTCTCGTGTTGTTGTTTCTTACAGGATAGTGAAAAAGACAGATTTTTTCAAAGGATTGATCAGTCAGCTAACGACCCTGTTGAGTCTTTCTTCAATTTCATTCAAATTATGAAGAAATCGTTGTCACCACTTGAACTGGGTTTTTGAAAGGCGGCGAATTCACAGATTGTTATCGGTAAGTGTACAATTTTTTTATTTTTAATCACAACTTATAATTTTAATTCAAACCTCAATGAACTTTAAGTGTTTGATGAAATGTCCTTGTTGGTGACAGGGTATTAATATTGTTGAATCTGTTTGAAAAAGTAAGTGTCATTGGTCTCTATTATATTGCTATATTATATTATGTTTTGCAAAATAGCATATTTTTACTTATACAAATCTTGGCTTTTCTCGATAGGAAACAAGAAATTTTTGAGATTGGAGGTAATTGGGGAGGTTTACCAATTAAAGTTGCCAAACAAATCTGTTGTAAATAATTTGGTGTCACTTTGTCAAAGGAGTAACTGAAGCTTGCAAACAAGAGTTAATTTGGTGACACTTCTTACAGGTGATATATAGGACCCCTTTTATTCATTTCTCTTTCATAGATAATACTTTCTTGGATTTATGTAAAGGATAATAACCGATTTATTTGCAAGAACTTTTGGTTCTTATTGATCTAAGTAATTGCATCACTTAGAGATTTATTCCAAATAAGAAGGGTAATGTCCATGAATGTCATATAAAGAAATTGAAATTGTGAATTAGAAAAAGAAATACAACATTGGTCTTATAAAAATTTCCCCACGTCTTGTGGTGCTTTAATGCTTCATGGTTTTGTACCAAATATGTTTCATAGCCCTTATAAGAATATGCTCAGTTTCTCAAATGTCAAAACTTTTACTTTTCCATAAAATAAAGACATTTACTTTTTGGATAATGATTATAACTAAGTGTATCCTTTCCATCTTGCTTCACCTCCTTTATTCAGTATTGTCTTTTGTTGCTAAAATTTATAATGTCAGAGAAAAACTAACATGTACTAATTTTTTTCTACTTGCAGCTTCCTACTCTACTAGAGGAATTTCCTATGCTTCTTACATAGTAGATACAATTTTATACTGGTATTTTATGGCATGATGGATACATTTTCACCTGCAAGTATACCTCTATTATTAGATAGCATATTAATCAAGAGTTTGGGCTTAGACATCTCTGATTTGGGCTGAGTTGTATTAAGTACCATCACCAAATCTTCATATTGTATTTTCATGTAGTGTATTATAAGTTATGAGACTTTAATTTCATGTGTTTTCTATTTTCAGTTCGAATTTTATCAATTAATTTTTAAATTATTTGCTAAGGGATTAAATTTTAAAAAGAAGAGTTCTTAATTTAGTCAAACTCGAAAAAATAAAAACTACAAATTGTTTGCTGCAAGACTCTCTTACTTTTTACTTTGAAATGGAAAAACGTGATTTTGAACTGATATAATTCATTTTATTAATTACTATATTGTATTTTTTTAACAACTATGTACCATTTTTTCTATCCAAAGAATTTTAAATATGTGTTTTCAATAATTTTTTATTGGATTACACTTCATTTCAAATAAATTCAATAATATTAAAGATGCTTGATTATTTTAAAAGATACGGTAGGGTAAAGATTTACGGGATAAGATTGATTATAGGGATGTCAGTTTGGACCTGTTAATGGGGATCATGAACGCCGTTCGCCCAAAGATGAAATTTCCCGTGGGCGGGATGGGAGAAAAATTAGAGCATTTCGGGACGGGAGGAATACACCCCCTCCTATTATTTTAATATAGTTAATTTAATATATATATTTTAGATTAGGTTTTTTAGTCATTTCCTTTATGTTTATTTATAAAAATAAATAAATAAATATTCATGTATTTATTAAGAGAGAGAAATGTAAATATTAGACCCTAATAAATGTCAAATACTAGTATTTTTTAATAACATAATAAATATGTGAATTCTTTGTGCTTTTTATTTTTATAGAAAATATAAACATTTTAAAAAAATAAAATATTAATGAATAAATGTAGGATCTATGGGAATCCCCGCGGAGAAAGAGGATCCGCGGGGAACGGGGATGGGGATAGAAATTCCCCCGTGACGGAGATCGGGGACGGGGACGGGGAATGAATTTGATGGCGGGGAAAAAGATGGGGAAGTGTCCCCCCGGCCCGGCCCCGCCCCATTGACATCCCTAATTGATTATTGCATGAATATCAATTTCTTAAAAAGAAATTTAAAAAATAATTTTTAATTACTGAAACAAAACAAAATCTTTTCACTTTAACTTTTATAATTTAGAAATTAAAGCATTATTTTATAATAGATTAAAAGTATTGTTCAAGTAAGTGTTACACTAAAGGTGAAAAATATTATGAATATAAATATTTTTTATAATTGAAAAAAATGTACTATTAATAAAAATATTTTTATAAATGTGTCATTATCTTTACATTTATAAATTTTTATTTTTTTATTAAATTAAAATTTAACAAAAATCTTTAAAATATATATATATATATATATATATATATATATATATATATATATATATATATATATATATATATATATATATATATATATATATATATATATATATATATATATATATATATATATATATATATATATATATATATATATATATATATATATATATTTATGTGTGTATTATTTCAACAAAAAATTTGGTCAAGTATATTAATCTAAGAGTTATTTTTATTTCTGATTTTATTTCTCAATTTAACAATTGTAGATCGTTCATCGTAATAAAAGTCGTTGCATGCATAGATTCACTGGTAGATGTAAATGTATTTATGATATACAAGTTGTAGACCGTTTAGTTTAATGTCCATCTTTTAAATTTTTCTTTTGCTATTTCTCAATTTAACAGTTGTAGAGTGTTCATTGTAATGAAGGCCCTTGCAAATATATATACGGGTAGATGCAAACATATCTATGAGATACCTGTTATACGCTGTTGATTTTAATGTTCATTTTTTAAATCTTTCTTTGTATGTTTTATTATAAGTATGGATCGATACTTAAAAGTTGATGCATATTATTAATCTATATTTTATAATTATGTGAATATTAACCAATTAAAATAAGAAGTCAAACTTTACAAATAAGTGTTTAGTATAGGTGTAATGTAAATCTATACATGACCCGTGCGATAGCACGGATTTCTTACTAGTTTAAATAAAATATCTTGACTTTTTACGGCAATATGATATAACTGTTAATCCTAGAAGAAATAATGTTTATAAGCAAACATAGCCCAAAGCTTAAATCTTCGTAGTATGCAAAAATTATTGAGAAATATTAATCCCACCTTAAGTGGTGGAAAAACACCATATGAAAATCCAAAGTTGTTCCTTAGATTCGGGAGATCGGACGCACCAATCTCTTCAGTCAAAACTGAAAAACTGCATATGGAAATCTAAAATTGTTCCTTAGATTCGGGAGATCAGATGCCCTATTCTCTTTGGTCAAAACGTAAAACTGAGTCACACATAGTATATTTTCTAATATTTAATCCAGAGATGCATCTTCAGATTAGTTTCATTTATATCTCATGCATCATTTTTTCAAATGCCACTTTTTACCATAAATTGTTTCGGAGACGCATCTCCATATTCACATCAGATAAATTTCGGAGATATATCTTTGTAATCAAACTAGATAGTAAATTTTAAGTTTGTTTTAATAATGCTCAAATGAAATTGACGATATAGTAAATGTATACTATGATGAATTAAACCATACAATCGACATGTGTGAAATGACATATATAAAATAATAAATTCAGATTATACAATGAAGTCGAAATAAGCCAAAATAAACTACAAGCGAAAATAAATCCAAAGTATAAATACTATAAGCTACTGCATATGCTCAGGACTTCATGTTTCTATGTTGCCTCATGTACTTCAATGTCTTCCGTGTCTCCGTCATTATGGCATCTACAACTTCCCTGGCCTCAGACCCATCTAGAAAAAATCTTCTATCAATATCCTATGTCCAATATCCATGATAAGGCGACATATAGGCAACACGTCAACAACATGATATATCCTAACTTGCTTCTCCTCTAGTATCTTCTGATGAGCTGGCCTCGGTGGATCTCCCAGAACATCTTGTAATTGTCTATGTAGCTCTAATCGATATGCGTTATGATACCCCCTGCCTCATTTGCTACCAGATGATTAAGATAATCATCAAACATATCATCCATATCTCTACGTGTCATGGCAGAAAGAGCAGACACAAAGGGTCTCTAAGAATATACCACATTAGTTAAATTGTTGCATGACACACTCATACAGATGAGAAAATGTCAGATATGGCGCGCAAGCCAGTTATCTCGAGTATAAGACTATGTCATCAAAAAGACGTGTCTCGCGATGATCGACCTATGTATGTAAATGTATGTTCTTTGCTACCAAGCAGTCAATGTACACTCAGAATCACTCAGTTGCCTGGCTCCCTCAGAGCGGGGCAAATGCTGAAGCACATGACGTATCCTTAGTGTAGGTTAGTATATATGACCAATCAAATATGCGTGTGAAGTGCATGAGAATCCAAATTTGAAAAATGTTGGAACACATGAATCAGCGTTGCAAAAATGTAATGAAAATGTCAATAAGGTGATGTTGTATGTCATTTATTTCGTCTTTCACATACAACCTTTAGATAACTTAGATTACAAGGAGACAAAACTAGTGGTTCCCCATTTATACTCATTGATATGCTCGAAGTCATCGAAGTATTGCAAATAGATGACATCCATATATGTGGCGCTCTTGTCCATAAAATTGGTAGTGCCAACCAAATACAACATGTATGTTCTCATCGTGTATGATTTATGTTGCGCAACATGTTCATCATCACCAACAACCTTCTCTGCTCTAAATAGCTCATCTTTATACACCTTATCTAGGAATCGAAACATAGCATGAGCCCTTTGGGTGGATTCAAATTCCTTCATGGAAACCTATGGGTCAACTTCGAGATAGTCTACCATCAACTCCAGTGCATCATCTGTTAATCATTCCATGATCAAACAGTTTCCCCCTAATAAGAAGATGCAGTAAACATGAGACATCATTCAGTGTGATATACATCTCACCATGTGAATGATGAGATGGTGACATCTACATGTGCCAGCTCTCTACAAACGTAAATAACATACCATAGTTAAATATAACATAATCGGTCTTGCACAAGTCTCTCATCCCAGATAGTTGCAAAACATCCTGAAAAACACTACTGATTAGGATGTTGCATGTCAATAATCTTTTGTTCATGGTTGATGAATTTTAGAGCATCACGATCTTACAAAAAAATAAATCATTGTTAGAAACTTTTACTATTATAACAATATAATTTAAAAAGAATGAATCCAACTAAATTTTACCTCCTTGTACCAAACATGTCTAACAATATGGTTTGGATAAAGAGGCAGCAGTGGCAAGTCTGACGGGATTTCTCCAAATTCCTTAAGTGCCTGAGGTGCCTCGGGTACCTCTACTGCCTCCTGGGTCTGGAGTGCCTTAGATACCACTGACGCTTCCCCATCAATCGGGCTAGAGGTAAAAGAAGCTTACAATGGTTGACTCTTTTCCCTTGAATTATGCAATTATGTCGTGTCACAATCAGTCTTACCTATCAGTCGTAATTCTTTTAAGTAAATCACACAAGCATTACACAATAAGTACAATCAAAATTGCCAAAAATATTCCACTAAAAACTTCAAAGATGCATCTGCAGTTTTTAAGAATCAAAATGTTGAAAAATTTCGGAGATACATATTCAGAATTTTCTACAACTCTCATCAGCATCAATGATGGGAAATATAGTCGCTCAAAACACTAAAAATAGTGCATTGATCAATAAAACCACCTATCAATCATGTTTCTCATTATGTATAAATTATCAAACATGTATAAAATATCTATTTCATAACCTAATCCTCAATTTCTACAAATTTATACAAAAATATAAAAATAAAAAACTTACAAATTGTGAGTTTACTTCAGTTTTGAGTGAGCTTTGGTGCGTAGAAGGAGAAATAATTCTGACAAGATTATGTACAAACAACGTTCAGAGATGCATCTCTGTGATGTACACAAAGATACATTTATGTAAATTTGTTTCCGTTGATTTAAGATTCGATTAAAAAATGTATTGAGTTGGATGCATCTCTTTAAAAAACTATTTGAATTTAACTATCTCATTACTTAATTTATGAAAATTGTGATATTAATAACAATCGTTGTAAATTGAAATTCAACACGATGTTTTTTAAACCTTTATGCAACAACTGGTAAGAGGAATAAGGTAAAATTTATGTTTGCACAATTGGTTCTAGTTTAATTGATGCGAAAAATTCAACTTTTAGGGATCATGCATCTCCGTCTTCGTCTTATTGGGAGGAGGCATGTGTCACCTCATAATTCTCAAGAAGCCTCATTATTACATATTGAGGAACCCTATGCACCCAAGGGTTTGAAGAAGGTCGTTCTGACTTATCGTTGTTGCCTCAATATCTAAACCATCCTTGCAAACATGTGTGGGATGGAGAGGTAACACTTTTTGTATAATATTCAAAGTTTCTGATGATAATTCATTTTTCTGCATGAAAGTGATGCTTTAAAATGTATCAACCATGGTCGAAAGGTTGTTGGTCTTTCGCAGTCTACTGATTAATGGTTTCGAGATATGATGCAATTATCTGAGTTGCGAGACTTATGTAAGAATAATTATATTACTATTAAATATGGTATGATGCCAATGTTTATAAATATATGCAACCTTAATACTAGTTGAATAGGTCAATAAATGCGTTTTAATTGTTGTTAAAATTTTTCGTTATGGCTCAAGAAACGGAGGAATTCAAATAAGCATGAAATTTAAACATAAGAGATTAAAATTTCATAAACATGTATTTTATTGAATGGAAATTTTGCAATACATAGAAAAAGGAAACTAAAAGGGAAAAACTAAATAGAGCAAAGAAAATAAAAACGAACAAAGAAATGTTCTGACTCCCCCAAACTTAAAATAAGCATTTTCCTCAATGCGATAAAACCAGGAGAAATCAGAAAGGAGAAAGGTGATCACCTTGGGCAGCGAGAGATGCATGTGACTTAGGTAATAGAGATAGGGAACAATTTTGTAGACCACATGCATACACATTATATACTTGCATATATATATATATATAGATGATTTAGAATTTTTAATTAGTAGGATATATATATAATACTAGTATATAATTCCTTATAATACTATAAATATTGGGAAGTATTAATTCAGTATATTAATAGGAAAATGCGATAATTAGAATATTCAATTATTATATAAATATTAATGCAGATTATTTAATTGAATATAATTATCGGTATTAGTGGAAAATAGTTCGAACGCATCAGAAGAAAGGGTGCAATAGATAACCGACTAAAAATTTAAAATTTAACATAAAATAGAAAAATTGAAAATACGAAAAAGAAAATTTAAAATTAGAAATTAGAATGACTACTCGTTGATTTTCCATGGCCACTTATCAAGCCATCTCACATATCCCTCACCTTTTCTTTTCTTACTTTCGTAGGGCGGTTTATTTTTTCGAAATATTGGTAGCGGTTCTGGATTTATCCTAAGTATAAGTTTTTCAATTTTTGGCTTAGTGATTTCGTCCGTCGCCTCATAAGTTAACCTTACCCTCTTAACAGTAATTATATCCCTAATTTTATGGTCTTCTAATTTTCGCTTTTTAGGCAAGACTTCAAATGGTGGTGAATTAGTATGGATATTTTTCAATACCGCAACGTGCGTTTTAGATTGGGAGTCTACCGGAGTTTCCATAAAAATTTTCGGGAAGGGAATTAGTGGGACATAGTGATTTGGGATAACAATATGTGCTTCCTCTTCTACCTCTTTTACAACCTCCTCTTCGAATGTTGTTGGTTTATTTTTCTCAATCTCCACTATTTTCTCGTCAGAACTTTCCTCGGCCACAATATCACTCTCCTCATACTCATCATCACCAAGCAGTATTCTCATAATGGTTGTTTCAACATCCACATCTTCCTCGGGTAAAGGTTCTAGAAGGTTTTGTTCGAGTTGGGAGATTTGAGTCTCTAAGAACATCTTTGTGACGAGGAGTCTACCTTAATGGTTAGTTGGCTAAGGGTTTCATTAATTTGAAGACTTTGTTTTCTTACTTCTTCATTTTGGATAGTTTGTGCTTCATTTTGGATAGTTTGTGCCTCTATAAAGTGTTCAATCATAGACTCTATCCTAGAGTTAATTATCATCTCATCGGAATCCTCTATTGATGTTTGAAATAAAATCTTGTGATTCTTGTAGTCTTGAAAGTAAGTTAAAGTCTCTTTTGTGTTTCCGGCGTTGTATCATTCTACATGATTCATTAAAATCTTCCATTAATATTTCGAGATCAGATTTGTTTGGTTTTGGTGGTTCTTCAAAATATTGGGCGTGATAATTGTAGGAAGAATTGGGTTGAGGAAAAGTTTGGTTGAAATTATAAGTTTCTTGTGGTTCCTCAAAATATGGGATTGGTAGTTTTGGAGGTAGTTTGGGTAAGAGTAAGTTTGTGAAGCATTAAAGTTTGCCATCGTATTTCAAGGTTGGATCTATGGGATTCTTGTGGTTCCTCATAATCCGATAATGGGCATAGGAAAAATTTGGGTCATACATGGTAAATAAAATAAAATGCCTTAGTCTATACTGTAACACCGAGTTGCAATATCGACTTAAATAGTCCCCAACGGCGCAAAAACTTGATCGCGACTTTATCGTCTATAAATCAGCAAGTGCACGATCCTATCGCGTAGTTTTAAAAGATATCGAACCCACGAGACTATAAATCGACCTATTGTTATCCTATGTTACGGTATCCTAAGGCGAATAATTCTTTAGGATTTTGGTTAAGGAAAATATAATAAATAAATAAATAGATATCGATACGTAATTGCCTAACCTAAGGGATCTAAATTTCACCGACGTGTTACTCATGTTGATAAAAATCCTATTTAAAAACAATACTTATCTAAAGATCCTATCTCACTGTCGCTCTATTGATAAGAATCATGTAATTAAATCCTAACGTATGCTTCCGCTATCCTGAATATAAAAACACTTTTGAAAATAAATAAAGTTTAATTGGTTTTAAAATGTCATGGTTTTAAAAACAATACCTAGTACCTACTATCGATTCTAAACCTCAAATTGTCGCTCTGTTGGTTTCTAATCTTAGTCGGTTTATTAACCTCAAACTTTCGCTCTGTTGGTTTCTAAACTTTTAATAAATTAAATTAGATATCTAAGTCGAAAGAATATTTTTAACAACGTAACATTATGCCGTTTATTTTAGATTCCTATGGATCGACTAATTTACATACCAATATCGAACTAATTAGCGGACATATTAATTAATTCGGACATGCATAAATAAATTGGTTCAATATATTTAAACATTACCAAAATCAAATAAATAATATCGAGCAACAATAAATTAAATAACATAAAATAAATAAATAAAACACGAAATTAAGAATCTGAAATAACCTTGTTCTTGACTTCTTGAATTGAAAGGAAAAATAAAATACGACAAGGAATAAAAGCGGATCTAACGTAAGGTTAGATCGGTGGAAATAAAATAATTCAAAATACAATGGAATAAAATTACGAAATATGAAATAGCGGTTGTTCGGTGAAATGCCGAACCCTTGATTCAGAACTGGGATGGTATTTATAGATGCTTGAAATAACGCCAATTAAATTTTCGTAGCTTTTTCCTAAGAAATCTCTCCCAATTGCCCACTACTTGAGATGGACGTCCGGTTCTCTCCTTTTCCTCCACGTGAGGGGCGTCTCACGCAATCGCTAGGTGACATGGCATTGGGGACGTCGCCTCCTTTTTAGGAGGGAGTCCGAGGCGCCTACTTGTAGAGAGAGTGGAGCGTCGTCTCACTCTGCGTGGCTTTTAGGGTTTGTTTGCTAGGGTTTTGCTTGTAATGGGCTTGGCTTTGTTTGGGCCTTTGCTTGCTTGGGGCTTTTGATCCATCGTTTTCTTCTTCTTAACACCTCCCTTTTACTATATCACACCTTTTGCTTCATTTCTTTGCTTTTTAATCCAATTTTTCCTCGATTTTACTTCTTTGCTCGATTTATCTTTATTTAATATAAAATACCTGAAACATAGAAAATACCAACGTAATAGGGAAATAAAGTGAAATAATTAAATAAAAACATTAACATTACTTATGAAAAATACATCAAATATGTTATACAAAATCGTGTTATCATATACACATTGAGAAAATACTTGTTGTACTTGGTTGACACATCCATTTTCATGGACAAGCCCGCTTATGTGGATATGGTTTACCTGAGATACTTTGCTAACCTAGAGCAAATTCATGAGTACATTTGAGGTACGCTTATTTGCTCTACATGTACTCCAAGTTAACTAAAGGTTGTGCGGAAGACCAAATAGATGTCATATTTTAGTGTCTGTTTATCATTTGTGTAACAATTTGTAGTGTGTCATTCCTAATAATTTATATGTATCACTTTCAGGCTTGGATCCTCCAACACTTGCCACACATATCTTGCTAGTCATATATTCCAACCTGAGAGAGAAATAAGGTGATTGATAAATTTTCATTGGATGACAACCCGAAGACGAGTTCACCAAGTCATTACCTAGGTCAGGGTCCAAACATTATTTGGACTTGATCAATGTTAATGAAAATTAATTCAAGACCGGAGAGAGAAATAAGGTGGTTGATGGTTAAATTGGCTTCAACATTAATTTAAAATTAAGATGGAGATTTATTGTGTACGTCTTAAAATATCTTCCATTTAAATGATGATGACTAATTTTTCTTATCAAAATTACAAAATCATGAGGCGCAAAATAAGGGTTGTGAGGCAGATTTCAAAAAAAATTTTGGGGATTTTAATTTTGCCTCATCCACGAGGAAGAAATGCTTAAGTGTGAGCAAGTTTGAGAATTGTTGTTGGGAAGCGAAAGACGCCAAAATAAAGTGTTAGGCAAATGACTTCAGAACTCGGAGAATCCCTTGGGAGATATGGCAGAGTAGGCCACTGACGTTGATGATAATGTTATGCAACATAGAGTATACTGATCGCGACTTTATCGTCTATAAATCAGCAGACTGCAAGTGCACAGTCCTATCGCGTAGTTTTAAAAGATATCGAACCCACAGAGACTATAAATCGACCTATTGTTATCCTATGTTATCTGACTAAAGCGAATAATTCTTTAGGATTTTTGGTTAAGGAAAATATAATAAATAAATAAATAGATATCGATGCGTAATTGCCTAACCTAAGGGATCTAAATTTCCACCGACGTGTTACTCATGTTGATAAAAATCCTATTTCAAACAATACTTATCTAAAGATCCTATCTCAAACTCTATTGATAAGAATCATGTAATTAAATCCTAACGTATGCTTCCTTATCCCGAATATAAAAACACTTTTGAAAATAAATAAAGTTTAATTGGTTTTAAAATGTCATGTTTTTAAAAACAATACCTAGTACCTACTATCGATTCTAAACCTCAAATCGCTCTGTTGGTTTCTAATCTTAGTCGGTTTATTAACCTCAAACTTTCGCTCTGTTGGTTTCTAAACTTTTAATAAATTAAATTAGATATCTAAGTCGAAAGAATATTTTTAACAACGTAACATTATGCGGTTTATTTTAGATTCCTATGGATCGACTAATTTACATACCAATATCGAACTAATTAGCGGACATATTAATTAATTCGACATGCATAAATAAATTGGTTCAATATATTTAAACATTACCAAAATCAAATAAATAATATCGCAACAATAAATTAAATAACATAAAATAAATAAATAAAACACGAAATTAAGAATCGGAAATAACCTTGTTCTTGACTTCTTGAATTGAAAGGAAAAATAAAATACGACAAGGAATAAAAGCCGGATCTAACGTAAGGTTAGATCGGTGGCAAATAAAATAATTCAAAATACAATACTGGAATAAAATTACGAAATATGAAATAGCGGTTGTTCGGTGAAATGCCGACCGACCCTTGATTCTGGAACTGGGACTGGTATTTATAGATGCTTGAAATAACTGCCAATTCTGAATTTTCGTAGCTTTTTCCTAAGAAATCTCACTCCCAATTGCCCACTACTTGAGATGGACGTCCCGGATTTCTCTCCTCTTTTTCCTCCACGTGAGGCAGGGCGCTATAAGTGACATGGCATTGGGGATCGCCTCCTTTTTAGGAGGGAGTCCGAGGCGGGCGCCTCACTTGTAGGAGAGAGTGGAGACGTGCGTCTCACTCTCTGCGTGGCTTTTAGGGTTTGTTTGCTAGGGTTTTGCTTGTAATGGGCTTGGCTTTGTTTGGGCCTTTGCTTGCTTGGGGCTTTTGATCCATCGTTTTCTTCTTCTTAACACCTCCCTTTTACTATATCACACCTTTTGCTTCATTTCTTTGCTTTTTAATCCAATTTTTCCTCGATTTTACTTCTTTGCTCGATTTATCTTTATTTAATATAAAATACCTGAAACATAGAAAATACCAACGTAATAGGGAAATAAAGTGAAATAATTAAATAAAAACATTAACATTACTTATGAAAAATACATCAAATATGTTATACAAAATCGTGTTATCAAACTCCCCTATACTTAAACCCTTGCTTGTCCTCAAGCAAAAAGTAAAAATGAAAAATCACTTGAGCATATGTCAAACACAAATATATAACACAATTCAATTCGCACTAGGTTGCAATTCAATTCTTTGTTGGATAACTCGAGTTTAGACTTTGACACCAAAATCACCGTAATAACACTAGATAACCTCATTTTTGCAGACCAATTTAAGTCATGAATTATAGCTCGACCTAATACTTTCGTTTTGTTTCACCCGTTTTCATTCTGGCGCAATCACATTAAGCCCATTACCTTCGCACATAGTGGAGTAAGGTTAGTGACTTTGATCTTTATAATCCACTAGAGTCACGGTAATTATATTTGGTACTCCTTTTACCCAATTACAAATCGGGGATCGGATCGTCATCCGCCTACCAAGTTCAACACCGGGACCACGAACCAATTCATAATGGATGTTTGCATAAATATTTTATAGTTTCATGATGTTGGATTAAATGATCCGTAAGGACCATCTAACTTAATAAGTGCATCTTCTAATAAAAATTTTCTTTAAATAACTTGATCAAACACTTATATTCATCGATTCTCCACGTAGTTTGTCGTTTAAGGCGGTCGCTTAATAAACTACTCGGGCTACTTTAAAACTAAGTCTTAAGGTGTTGGTATAATAAGTACTTAAATCAATCTAACACGTTGGGGTTTTAAAGTGTTAGGACGATAATAATTTTGTTAAGTTTTTACTCAATTTTATTTATAAATATATGCAACCTTAATACTAGTTGAATAGGTCAATAAATGCGTTTTAATTGTTGTTAAAATTTTTCGTTATGGCTCAAGAAACGGAGGAATTCAAATAAGCATGAAATTTAAACATAAGAGATTAAAATTTCATAAACATGTATTTTATTGAATGGAAATTTTGCAATACATAGAAAAAGGAAACTAAAAGGGAAAAACTAAATAGAGCAAAGAAAATAAAAACGAACAAAGAAATGTTCTGACTCCCCCAAACTTAAAATAAGCATTTTCCTCAATGCGATAAAACCAGGAGAAATCAGAAAGGAGAAAGGTGATCACCTTGGGCAGCGAGAGATGCATGTGACTTAGGTAATAGAGATAGGAACAATTTTGTAGACCACATGCATACACATTATATACTTGCATATATATATATATATAGATGATTTAGAATTTTAATTAGTAGGATATATATATAATACTAGTATATAATTCCTTATAATACTATAAATATTGGGAAGTATTAATTCAGATATTAATAGGAAAATGCGATAATTAGAATATTCAATTATTATATAAATATTAATGCAGATTATTTAATTGAATATAATTATCGGTATTAGTGGAAAATAGTTGAACGCATCGGAAGAAAGGGTGCAATAGATAACCGACTAAAAATTTAAAATTTAACATAAAATAGAAAAATTGAAAATACGAAAAAGAAAATTTAAAATTAGAAATTAGAATGACTACTCGTTGATTTTCCATGGCCACTTATCAAGCCATCTCACATATCCCTCACCTTTTCTTTTCTTACTTTCGTAGGGCGGTTTATTTTTTCGAAATATTGGTAGCGGTTCTGGATTTATCCTAAGTATAAGTTTTTCAATTTTTGGCTTAGTGATTTCGTCCATCGCCTCATAAGTTAACCTTACCCTCTTATGATAATTATATCCCTAATTTTATGGTCTTCTAATTTTCGCTTTTTAGGCAAGACTTCAAATGGTGGTGAATTAGTATGGATATTTTTCAATACCGCAACGTGCGTTTTAGATTGGGAGTCTACCGGAGTTTCCATAAAAATTTTCGGGAAGGGAATTAGTGGGACATAGTGATTTGGGATAACAATATGTGCTTCCTCTTCTACCTCTTTTACAACCTCCTCTTCGAATGTTGTTGGTTTATTTTTCTCAATCTCCACTATTTTCTCGTCAGAACTTTCCTCGGCCACAATATCACTCTCCTCATACTCATCATCACCAAGCAGTATTCTCATAATGGTTGTTTCAACATCCACATCTTCCTCGGGTAAAGGTTCTAGAAGGTTTTGTTCGAGTTGGGAGATTTGAGTCTCTAAGAACATCTTTGTGAGGGAGTCTACCTTAATGGTTAGTTGGCTAAGGGTTTCATTAATTTGAAGACTTTGTTTTCTTACTTCTTCATTTTGGATAGTTTGTGCTTCATTTTGGATAGTTTGTGTCTCTATAAAGTGTTCAATCATAGACTCTATCCTAGAGTTAATTATCATCTCATCGGAATCCTCTATTGATGTTTCGAAATAAAAATCTTGTGATTCTTCAGAGTCTTGAAAGTAAGTTAAAGTCTCTTTTTGTGTTTCCCCGAAGCGTTGTATCATTCTACATGATTCATTAAAATCTTCCATTAATATTTCGAGATCAGATTTGTTTGGTTTTGGTGGTTCTTCAAAATATTGGGCGTGATAATTGTAGGAAGAATTGGGTTGAGGAAAAGTTTGGTTGAAATTATAAGTTTCTTGTGGTTCCTCAAAATATGGGGATTGGTAGTTTTGGAGGTAGTTTGGGTAAGAGTAAGTTTGTGAAGCATTAAAGTTTGCCATCAGTATTTCAAGGTTGGATCTATGGGATTCTTGTGGTTCCTCATAATACTGATAATGGGCATAGGAAAAATTTGGGTCATACATGGTAAATAAAATAAAAATGCCTTAGTCTATACGGTGTAACACCAGAGTTGCAATATCGACTTAAATAGTCCCAACGGCGCAAAACTTGATCGCGACTTTATCGTCTATAAATCGCAGACGCAAGTGCACGATCCTATCGCGTAGTTTTAAAAGATATCGAACCCACGAGACTATAAATCGACCTATTGTTATCCTATGTTACGGTATCTGACTAAAGCGAATAATTCTTTAGGATTTTGGTTAAGGAAAATATAATAAATAAATAAATAGATATCGACGTAATTGCCTAACCTAAGGGATCTAAATTTCACCGACGTGTTACTCATGTTGATAAAAATCCTATTTCAGAAACAATACTTATCTAAAGATCCTATCTCAAATGTCTCTATTGATAAGAATCATGTAATTAAATCCTAACGTATGCTTCCGCTATCCATGAATATAAAAACACTTTTTGAAAATAAATAAAGTTTAATTGGTTTTAAAATGCTGTCGCGGTTTTTAAAAACAATACCTAGTACCTACTATCTGATTCTAAACCTCAAATTGTCGCTCTGTTGGTTTCTAATCTTAGTCAGTTTATTAACCTCAAACTTTCGCTCTGTTGGTTTCTAAACTTTTTAATAAATTAAATTAGATATCTAAGTCAGAAAGAATATTTTTAACAACGTAACATTATGCCAGTTTATTTTAGATTCCTATGGATCGACTAATTTACATACCAATATCAGAACTAATTAGCCAGACATATTAATTAATTCAGACATGCATAAATAAATTGGTTCAATATATTTAAACATTACCAAAATCAAATAAATAATATCAGGCAACAATAAATTAAATAACATAAAATAAATAAATAAAACCTGAAATTAAGAATGCTGGAAATAACCTTGTTCTTGACTTCTTGAATTGAAAGGAAAAATAAAATACGACAAGGAATAAAAAGCACTGGATCTAACGTAAGGTTAGATCAGTGAAAACTGAAATAAAATAATTCAAAATACAATACTGGAATAAAATTACGAAATATGAAATAGCGGTTGTTCGGTGAAATGCCGACCGACCCTTGATTCTGGAACTGGGACTGGTATTTATAGATGCTTGAAATAACTGCCAATTCTGAATTTTCGTAGCTTTTTCCTAAGAAATCTCACTCCCAATTGCCCACTACTTGAGATGGACGTCCCGGATTTCTCTCCTCTTTTTCCTCCACGTGAGACGGGCGTCTCACGCAACTGCTAGGGCTGACATGGCATTGGGGACGGTCGCCTCCTTTTTAGGAGGGAGTCCGAGGCGGGCGCCTCACTTGTAGGAGAGAGTGGAGACGTGCGTCTCACTCTCTGCGTGGCTTTTAGGGTTTGTTTGCTAGGGTTTTGCTTGTAATGGGCTTGGCTTTGTTTGGGCCTTTGCTTGCTTGGGGCTTTTGATCCATCGTTTTCTTCTTCTTAACACCTCCCTTTTACTATATCACACCTTTTGCTTCATTTCTTTGCTTTTTAATCCAATTTTTCCTCGATTTTACTTCTTTGCTCGATTTATCTTTATTTAATATAAAATACCTGAAACATAGAAAATACCAACGTAATAGGGAAATAAAGTGAAATAATTAAATAAAAACATTAACATTACTTATGAAAAATACATCAAATATGTTATACAAAATCGTGTTATCATATACACATTGAGAAAATACTTGTTGTACTTGGTTGACACATCCATTTTCATGGACAAGCGTTCCGCTTATGTGGATATGGTTTACCTGAGATACTTTGCTAACCTAGAGCAAATTCATGAGTACATTTGAGGTACGCTTATTTGCTCTACATGTACTCCAAGTTAACTAAAGGTTGTGCGGAAGACCAAATAGATGTCATATTTTAGTGTCTGTTTATCATTTGTGTAACAATTTGTAGTGTGTCATTCCTAATAATTTATATGTATCACTTTCAGGCTTGGATCCTCCAACACTTGCCACACATATCTTGCTAGTCATATATTCCAACCTGAGAGAGAAATAAGGTGATTGATAAATTTTCATTGGATGACAACCCGAAGACGAGTTCACCAAGTCATTACCTAGGTCAGGGTCCAAACATTATTTGGACTTGATCAATGTTAATGAAAATTAATTCAAGACCGGAGAGAGAAATAAGGTGGTTGATGGTTAAATTGGCTTCAACATTAATTTAAAATTAAGATGGAGATTTATTGTGTACGTCTTAAAATATCTTCCATTTAAATGATGATGACTAATTTTTCTTATCAAAATTACAAAATCATGAGGCGCAAAATAAGGGTTGTGAGGCAGATTTCAAAAAAAATTTTGGGGATTTTAATTTTGCCTCATCCACGAGGAAGAAATGCTTAAGTGTGAGCAAGTTTGAGAATTGTTGTTGGGAAGCGAAAGACGCCAAAATAAAGTGTTAGGCAAATGACTTCAGAATTTGAACCAAATACAAATTTTCATCTTTACTTTCGTGGATAATAACATGAAATCAAAAGATGAAAATTTTGAAATTCGAGCCTAAGAGTTTAGTGTTTTTGGAAAAAAAATATGTTGGATTAGGAAAAATATTACAAACACGTTGAGTAATGAGATTCAATGACGAAAGATTCTAAACTTTCTCTCTTGATATTTTTAAAATATTAGTGTGGACTAAGTGAAAATAGTAAAGAGTAGAAACCTATCTATATAATATAATATATTAAATCTGAAGCAACATATTATATCACGACATGTTTTAACAAAATTCTATTCCTTTTACGCCACATCATCACATAGTTCTATGTGGCACCTCCAAATTCTTTCTTTTAATTTTCAAATAGACAAATACAAAGTCACGGGTTCGAACCTTGAAAAAGATTTTTTTTAAAATTATTGTTTAACTAAAATGATCTAAGAAGACAATTACTATTTCAATTATCTATATTCTCCTAAATTCCAATTTTAAAATACACATGTGAATCTCAAGTTCTAAACACTAAATTATAATTATGGCTATGTTTGGATACGAAAAAAGGAACGGAGCGGAATGGAATAAAAATATCCTTTCATTGTTTGGATAAGTCATGATGGGATATATTTATTTTGTCATTCTACCCAAATTGAAGGGTACAAAAAATGATGGAAAATTATGGAATGAGATGGAATGCTTATATCTGATACCGCTCCATTACATACTTTTTTAATCAATCCAAATGATGAAACGTAACATCATTCCATTCCGCTTCATTCCATCATATTCCATCAATCCAAACATATATTTTCTTTAAAATCATTAAAAAAAATTGAATACTAAAAATAAATGCTTTTAGTCTCAAATTAGTTATAGTAAAAAATATATTGACCTATCAATTACCTACTAACTTAGATAAATATATTATTTTCATAAATATATATTACCAAATTCAACTATATTTTACTCTTTATCGTTTATAATAGTGATCATAGATAGTATACTAAAAATAATGAAAATAATATCTAAATTTACAAATGTCATTCTCAATTTACAAGCATATATTTTTCTTTTAAATAAAATTTGATTTTTTATATATGATTAATTCATATCATTGTGTAAATTTTTGTAATATAAATTTAATAATCATGTATTTTCAAAAAAAATAAATTAACCTATTTAAAATTCAATAAAAATTAATATAATTATTTACAACCGCGCATCGCGCAGGTCTTAATCTAATTATATATTATTTTTGAAAAACACAAGAAGCTAATTTGTTGTAACATCTTTGAAACTCATGTAATCAATCTTTTTACATGGTCATGGAATTTTTTGAGGATTTTTTAATCCACCCCATGGAGTGGAATTATACTTTATGCATTTTCAAAAATGCTCCTCTAAAACCGAAAATATACTTCTGGTGCGCAATATTTTCTGAAATATTTGTGATAAAACCAAAAATATACTTCCGGTTCCATATCGGATGTATACTTCCGATTTTGGGCATGACAGTTAGTAGAAAATTAAACAAAAGAAATAATTGGAAAAATTATACAAATTATAAATTTAACAAATTATACAAATTATAAATCGAACAAAAGACCAAAAATGTTATCCAAAATGCATTTCAATATAATTCAAGTA
Source organism: Vicia sativa (assembly GCA_021764765.1). Taxonomy (NCBI): domain Eukaryota; kingdom Viridiplantae; phylum Streptophyta; class Magnoliopsida; order Fabales; family Fabaceae; genus Vicia; species Vicia sativa. Next base: position 225,438,051 of record CM038795.1, on the reverse strand, counting down.
ATGTTATCCAAAATACAAATTCGATACAATACCAAATCAAAAAACTAAAATCAAAATACAAGTGGATGATCAATATAAACTACTGGATATAGCGGATGATGAGTCATCTTGGCATCCCTCCGCTGCCCCCTGTATGATAGGGCACCATGAGCCTCCGCCATGATGGCCTCCAAAACTCCCATGACATCTGATCCATTAGGAAATAACCCTATATCAATGCCATCCCTAGCAAGCTTCATGATACGGCGGCACCTAGGCATCACGTCATGAGCATGATCCCTCCTCGCCTGCTCCTCCTCCAGGATCTCCTGATGAACTGGCCTAAGTGGGTTCCCAGGAGAATCCTCTACCATGTATGGATAGGACACCCTGAAGAACCATATCATGTAACCGTACTCATAACTTCAGTCACTTGGAGCCACGATACTTCTGGCCTCATCAGATACACGATGATTCTCAAAATCATCAAACAGCTCATCCATTTCCCTCCTCTTCACTGTTGGAGGAGCACATACAGCATGATCCCGAGAAATGGTCTGAGTAAACCCGAACTGACGCATCACCCGCTCGGGCATATAAGGAGAAGTCTTGCGAGTCCCGCAGGCCAACCAACCTATAAATACTAAAACCTCATCAAACAGTATTGTCTCACGGTGGTCAGCATAGGCACTAAAGTGAATGTCCTCACGCACTATCCGGTCCAGGTAATCCGGAACGATAGTGTCACCTAGTTCCCTCTGAGCGGATTGTATGCACAAGCACAAGACATATCTTTGGTATAACCCTCAATAAGTGACCATCCTGAAATGCAGGGGAAGTGTTGTAGGATTCATTCTTGAAATAACAAAATTAAACCAGTTAGTTTTAGAATCAGAATAATTAACAAAGGTCGCGAACATAAATAATTTATATCGTTATGAGTGACATAATGTATGTGATCTGCCTCGTATTCCACTTAATCCCCTCATCCAACTTTCTATACAAATAAACCAAGCAGACAACACCCTAGTTACAATAGTGTTACACATGATGTCAGTGTAGGTGGCACTGGTGTCCACAAATATCTGTGTGTCAACAAGATACAAGAGGTATGCTCTCATGGCATACCCCTTGTGAAGGGTAACCTGCTCGGCATCACCACCAGTAACTGTAGCTTGTGCAAGCTCATCTATAAAAACCTCATTCAACCAGCTATATCTCACGTAGAAACCACATGTCTTATCAACCTCCTTTAGGGCGCTATCTACGATAACTCCCAACCTCTCAACCAACAAAGTAATGGCCTCGTCTTTCTCTAACTTCTGGTGATCTAGAAAGGCCCCTCTGATTAGAAGGTGAAGCAGACACGCGACATCATCGAATGTGATCGTCATCTCGCCGTGTGGTAGATAAAATGAAGATGTTTCATGGTTCCACCTTCCTACAAAAACGTTGATTATCTCCCAGTTGACCATGCTATATTCACAAAGGGTCAAATCCCTCAACCCTGTATGACGTAGAAGATCATCAAACCATGACTCGCGAGGGGTAATAAGTATGGTGATCTTCCTCCTATGGTTTATGACCTTTAGTGTATCGCGATTCTGAAGGGAAAAAATCATTGCTAGAATTCATAATAATATTCATACATGTAATATAAATGTAAATTTCATATTTGTCCATCCCATAATATCTAGCCACATAGGTGAGATAAAGAGGGAGCATAGATAGCTCAGAAGGTCCCCATCCAAAGACTCGAAGGACCTGAGGGGCCTGGGGTGTCGCTGATGCCTCTGCTGCCTTCGTTATCTTTGGTGCCTCCGGTGGCACTGGTGCTTTGGGTGCCACTAGTGCCTCGGGTGGCACCGATACCTCGGGTGCTAGGGGTGTAGCCTCATGTCTCATCTCAGATGGTTGCGCCTGTGTACCAGATGAGGAACCCGTCTAAAAAACTCTAGGTGGTGAGAATGTGCGTCTGCGGGAGGACGGAGGTGGCGAAGGATGGACTGGAAATCACGTTTGCTATGGGAGGAAGATCTAGAAGGAGTAGAATCACAACCCGAAGAATGTGCATCCGGCATAGCCTGTGTTGGCTGACTTCTCTCTCTTTGCACAAAAACATGTTGTGCAACCCTCAAGTGCCTCAAACGTGACGTCATTTCATCCATATCTCCCGTAGAAGTAAGAAAGAAACGTTAGCATATGGCTTAAAGTGGAAAAAAGGCAAAATAAACATGCAGACAGAAACCGGAAGTATAGCTCCGGTTTGGTCTTCCCCAAAACCGAAAGTAAACCTCTGCGAAAACAGAACTACGCAGGTGGGTATCCCAAAACCCCAAATGTGTCGAAAATAATGCATTGATCGTCAAATAAAGTTTAAAAATTGAGTTCTAATGACTCCTAATGATATAAACTACATGGAACAACACATTTAAAACCCTATTTCACTAATTTTAATAGAAATTACATAAACTTTGAAAATATCTTAAATCACTTACTTGATTGATTTGAAGTGGTTGTTGCTTGCTTGATTCCGTTAGATGTTATATTTATCCAATGCTTGATGACTTGAGTTGATTGTTTGAGAAAAACATTTGATTTTGAGAGAAGGGTTGAAAAGGAGAGTTTAAGAGAGTTTATGTTTGTTTTTGAAATAATTTGCTGATAAGGGAGGGTAAGAGTTTCTGGCGCCCTTAAGTGCATCCAGGAACCAGAAATATAATTACGATTTGGAACCAGAGTTATACTTATGATTAACGACCAACCTTTTTTAATGTGATTTACATGATATAAGGTGCAAATGGAAAATGTACTTCCGATTTTTAGGGGCATTTTAGAAAATTCACGTAGTATGCAAGAAGATTATAGGATAGAATAAGAAATTCTCAATTTTTTTCTCTTCCAAACACACATCAACTTGGACTGATCAGGATAAACAAATGTTAGGACGTGTCACTCTTATTCCTATATATTTATGTTGGTTTTGATTGTGTAGTTAAGGAATTGTTATTATCACTTTAATATGCTTTAATTAATTTATCATTGTTATTGCTCTACAAACATCATTTTGAGAGGTTTTGAAATATTTATTTATTTTCTATTTGACCCTAATTATATTATATTGGTTTATTGACAATACAATCAAAATCAATAAGTCCTTGCGATTGTTCATTTCTCATTGTTAGTTGTTGTGACATCATATTTATTAATTCGTATATATTTTTATATAATATTTTTTATCATAATTATATAATATTTATTAAATATTTTTATCGATTTTTTGTGACCCGTACTAACGCACTCGCACGGATAGCAAAACTCTTCAAATTATTGTTATAACTGTTGTTGTTTAACATAAGTAATGTTTTTATTTAGTTGTTACTCATTGCACAAAATTATTTATAAAAAAAAATTTGGGGGTTGTTTTTATTTTTATAAAAAAATGACTTGTTACTATTATTATAGATAAATATTTAAAGAAAATGATCAATTTAATTTTTTTAAAAATCATTCTCATGTTCTAAAAAGTGAACGATTGTCTTTTCAAAGATAGAATGCATCAACAAAATATATTAATAAATACAATTTTTTAAAAATTCTTATATGACTTTAATAGATGGCTTTTGGTAATGTTTTTAAAAATTACCAATTGACTGATCCATCAACCAGAAAGGATATGGTTATTTGTGATTGCTTTCACATGTATACGTCTATTATCTATTTATCTATCAATTAAAGTATATAGAAAAACCAAAATTAGCCCTCTTAATTCATTTTTAAAATTAATCTAATCCAAAGACAACACAGTCTTTTTTTAACCACTTGCTATTACCATATTGATTTAGCATTTATGTCAGTTTAGGTGTCATTCCAATAATTTTTGTTGAAATTTTTTATTTTTTTTTATATCACAATACAAACCTTATTACAAGTTTACAACCACCTAAAGTAATAAATTTATTGACAATTTTGTATAATTTTAGAAGTTTATCCTTAAGAGAGAGAAATAGTTAATGTGTATGTAATTGTATTTATCACATATTGCAAAAAAAAAACATGTAATATAATTAAGGGTATGTTTGAAAAAACTTAATTAATGTTCTTTAAAAGTTGAAGAGAATATTATAAAAAGGGACAAGAAAAAAACTCAAGAAGATATTAACAGATGTAGTGTTTTTAATCTATACTTAGTGGGGCAATTAAGAGTCTCTATGACCAACTGAGAAGAAAAAAATTTGGCCGCCCTAAAGAATCTCAAATGTCTTTCACTCTCCTTAATGCATTGAGTAGTGAAAGGTCAGCTTAAAAGTTGTTTCTCTTTATTTAACTTCTCCCATGCCAAATGCCAAATGGTCCTTGGTCTTTCGTAGACAACTAACGTGTTTGGTTAAGATTATGCATTGCAATAAAAGTTCTTTCGGTCCTTCCATGCTATACTTGGTTAATTTGAGCTTCAACTTTCTTGCTGAAATTAGACACTCCTCTCTACATCCCCTCCTTTTATTGTTTCATTCCCTCAAGCTCATCCTTCAGTTACACATCACCTTACTATCCATTTTGTTTTCCCTAGAGTTGACTTTCCAAAATTTTGGCCTACCAACAGCATTAATAGGTTCTGCATCCTCGTGGCCTCTAGCTGATGCTCAGTGACATTTTTGTCCAATCATGATTGCTTATTAATTTTTGTATGCCCAAAATGATGTTTGATAGTTGATGTAAGTTGGGAACTGTTTTACATATTAATGTTGTTGGTAGTGAAAGGTCAGCTTAAAAGTTGTTTCTCTTTATCTCTCGTGAAAACATAAATGAAAAGTGAAAATGTGAGGATCCATATAAACCAATTAGCAAATCACTATGTTTCTGCCGCACCATCAACCTCCTTCTCTTTCGAAATCAGGCTGAAACGCTCAACTGCATCGTCGCTCCTTCTCTTTCGAATGTTTGAATTTGTGATACATCTTTCTATCTTTTCATTTCTATTTTATTAGGGTCTTTAGGTACGGTTAACGTGAGGAGCTTTGATGCTCCTCCTCAATCGGCTTATGAACCTATGCTTCTCTGAAATTATAATTCAATAAACTAAATAATCTCACTGATTTCTGAGTGATTTGAACTGTGGCACAGTTTTGATAGAAATGCATGTTTATTAACTTCTAAAATCAATGTGTGCATTTACTGCAGTCGGATAAATGGAAGCAGTTTATATGGACAGATACCGTGTTTACGATTTTCTGATCAAGTTTTATGTTTTTGAAGGGATATGTAGGGAACATCTATGGAAGATCCAATTTCCCCTACCGTATTTGAGTTAAAACTTTTGACCGAGTTGTGAGTACCTTCACCTGTTCTTAATAGGATTTAACTATAAATTGTGTATAGTCTTACAATCAATCATAATCGTTAGATCGTTAACATCATGTACTTTAATCATAAGCACTTATAAACTCACACGGGTTTGGTTAGAATTTGTTGACAATGTATCAACACTAAACTCTTTTCACTTATGAAAATTTTGTGTATCAGGAGAATAAGTAATTTGAATGGACCAACTATGATAGTTTCTAATATGAAGTATTTGAAAAACTTGCAACTACTGTGAGTTGAGATATTTTTAACTATTTTGTTGGAATATATTATTGGTGATATAAGTACCTACCAACTCAATTCTAATGGAACAATCTCATTAGATTAGAACAACTTTACAAAAAATCTACAATAGATAAAAATATTATGGTTGTTGTATGGTGTTAAGGAATATCTTAGAAGAACTTAATTGTGGTCTGTAATAGAAAATGGTATCTTCCTATAGCTAATATTCCACATTAGTATGCTCGATGATTTTCGACTGATTTTTCTCACGTTCTATCATGTTTCTATAACATGCTTCATTTTATTTATTTTAAGTACACAAGAAGTTGAAAAGACGCCCCCATTTTTAACACATATGTTCAAAACTTAATTGTGGTATGCAATGGTGTTAAGGAAAATCTTAGAAGAACTTAATTGTGGTCTACAATAGAAATTGGTATTTCCTTTAAGAGTAGCTAATATTCCACATTTAAATAACTCTTGAAAGGAATATTAGCTACTCTTAAAGGAAGATACCAATGTTATTCACAACATTCAATTAAGAATAGCACACACTATATTCAAATAATCATCCACACACACACACTATATATATATATATAATACAATCAGAGGAAATAGAATGCATAACATGAAGGCGTCATATGATATTTCTTTCAATATTAAAATCATGCATGCACATTGGTCATAATCATCACACATATTTGAATCTTATGCTTTAGAAGAATTTATGCATTTTCACAGCGAATCATTTAATATTCACAGATACTATCAATGATTACATCCCATACTATAATCATTGGATAAAAAGTAATGAGTCTATAATATAACCAAGTCATCAGAATTCATGCATCGGCACCAAGGCCACATCAACATAGTATCTCAATCATACAAATCAAAATAGATAAGAATACATAACAAATCTTATCAAAGCAAAAATCCAGATAAATCTTGTGTTACATGACCAGAGCAATGACTCAACTACCTAGTAAAGGATAAACTAGCTAGACTGCTCAACTAGTCTCGTGCAAAGCACCGCTATCCTCAAAACCTGCACGTTACCCACATAGAGGCAACATCATAACAGAATGGTGAAAATTCACATTATTATCCAAAAGTATATAAATGGAAATAATATAGAAACAATATCTATTCACGGATTCCACACACTTCAAGTGATATTCTAAGATAACATGATTATACAAACATTCCAAGTATAACATATTCATATTCATTACACATAGGATAAATGTCATCCATCCAAATGATTCAATTATCCATACAATTAAACATCACAAATGTTGCGGATAGCAAGAGTCGCCACCGACTTTTCTTTTATCCAATTAAGGGAAGGCGAAAATAATAGGAAAAGACCTTCGTTAGATTCTGAGTACGGGAGGCAGTTATGAAAAGGGAAGGTATTAGCACCATTTCCATCCGTAGTTATCTACGGGCTCTTAATTACTTTGCTCACTTTATAAAATTGCTTTCTGTGTGTGTGTTTGAAAAGATGTTTTGAAAAGGCATTTCTCTTTGACTTCGTAATGATTCTCGCTGGAATGTATACGAAGTATTTGGAAATGTTTTGTTTTGGAAAAGTGTTTAACTTTGTAATGATTCACGCTGGAATGTATACAAAGTGTTTGAAAAGTTTTGAAAATAGTGTGAGGTGTGAAAAGTATTTTTGAATTGATTGGAGCAAGCAAAAGAGTCTTATTACCTACTCAAAATGGTCGTTTCCATGTTATTTTGCTTCCTTTAGAATAAGGATATCCATACCATTAGTTGGTAGTAATCTTATTCGTTGGATGTAAAGGGACGTTCGTAGGGTCACCGTATGGTCATAGAAGGCAACATGTAGGTATACCTTAGTATATTCGTAGGGACAATCATCACTTTTCGTAGGCAACAACCGAGGGACTAAATCATGTATTCGTCGGCAACAATCGAGGGTCATCGAGGGACTATGATCTTTGTATCCAAGGGACTATGATGATGTTATTCGTGAACGTCTTAGCTAAGATATCCCTACGTTCGAGGGACATGACCATGTATTCGAAAGGCAACAAGAGAGGATACCCTAAGGTGTGAGTGAGTGCAAAAGTGTGTTGTATTCAAATATATTAGTCTTGAGTTAGAGGTGATCTAAGGTTGATTTTAGTCTTAGCATGCAAACCCTAATTACTAGCAATTAGATATATGTACATGAAAGTAAAGTGCGGAATATAAAGTGCGGAAAGTAAAAGTGTGGAAATGTAAATCATACGCTATTACATGGCTTTGGGGAAGATACATAATAGGAGTGCAGAAAGTAAAGGCAGAAATGTAAATCTACGCTATTACAGAATAAAAACTTTGCGACCTATACATCTTTTCTAGAATTGTAAATGCGAAAATAAAAGAAATAATCAGGATAATAAGAAATATGCTAGTAAAATGTTTTGGAAATTAGTAGAAAAATAATTTTAAGGTTAGCAACCCTAATTCTATGAAAGAAAATATTTTTGGGAATTTTCTGGATTGATTTTAATGTGGAAAAAGTAATTAAAAGCTAATTTATGATTAATTAACAATTAATTAAAATATAAGTGAAAAATAATATTTTTTAATGTAAAAAATTAAATAAGTATTTTTTTTGACCTAAATGCAAAAAGAAAATATTTTTTATGATTTTTGTAGTATTTTAGAAAAATGTTTGAAGAAAATTAAATCGAAAAGAAAATATTAAAATAATGAAAATAAGAAAATAAGGTTAAAATATGTTAGTTAGAAAAAAGCAGAAAAAGATTGGGGGTGCCAAGGATTGAACTGGGTACCCCCTGGTTACCAAGGCATGCGCTAACCTTTCGAGCTGGGCTTGCTGGTTGTTAAGACAATGAACAAAATAAAATATATACGAAAAAACGAATTTGAAAAATATTTGAATTTTTAAATCACGCGCGTGTATTGTTCATGAGATCGTCTTCTTCGCGAAATATGATAGGTCTATACCCACAGTTTTCTTTCGTTGCTTGAACCTATACCTACGGACAAAGCGTCACTATAACACCTGCAATTTTCAAGAATGAAGGATATGCAATATATATTCATTGTGAGACCATGGTTCGATTGCAATCAAGCTCCTGATCATGAATATGTCCCTGGTTTGGTCCAATTTTTCCTCAATCAAAAAGCCCTAATTTAAGCTTATGAACCCTAACCATGGCAAGTCATGATCCTTACATCTAAACTTTAATTAAACAACCCAAATAACTTTGAAATAGTTAGACAAACACAAATATATGATCAAATCTTATTGACAATGCATGAATATATGAAATCGATTTTGAAAATACAAGGGCAAACCGTGATATGGATATTGCGTTTCAGAAGGTGTTGATCGATGGTAAGGGTCTGGAAAGCTTCAGAGAGCACCAAGGAATGTATTGGCAGCCTTTGTTTGGCTTGAATCGATGCAAAAATTGGCCTCCAAGTTGCTTGAAACACACGGTTTTTTGAAGATAGGTTAGGGTTCCTTGAGCATGAAAATTCGTTTTCCAGGCATCTGGGATCATAACATGTATATAGTGAATGGATTCAAATCAATAATCGATGAGAAAATATATTCTCATCAATGTGAAAATATTTGATTTGAATCAAACTATATTTCCCCTTTTTTGAGCCAATTTCAATTAATTTTCTTGCCAATATCCAATATTTCGAAATATTCTGATTAATTGGCTTGCTTGGACCTCAAGAATGTTGAAAATCAATCTTTCCATTCAATGTTTGGATTTTATATCTTTTATTTTAATTGAATTGAATTTAAATGAATAAAAATTCAAAATAAATAAAAATAAAAGATCAATGGCGTGGCTTTGGGCTTGAAGGTTCTAATTCAAATTAGAAACAAGTTTGAATCAAGAAAAGTTAGGCCCGTTTAGAAAAAATTTGATTTTTTCAAGTATTTCTCTTTATGCACCTCCTCAAAAATGCCCAACTTGCACAATTTGTATCTTTCTCAATTTTCATCATTTTTGGGTGTTCTTGGACTTTTTAGAAATATCAAGATGTCTTTTAAACACTCCTTTTGGTTCCATATTCATTGAAATTTCCATGTTCATTAACACTTCTTTGCAAAAAGATGACTTTTTGTTGACTTTTAAAAGGACCTGTAATGTTGTGATTCATAACTTCCAAATGAAGCATTTTGGCCAAAGCTTGTGAGACATGAAGTTGTATAGAATTGAATTCCCGTCAAAATGAGATTTGATGGAAAAATTTCTGATAAAGTATGTGAAAGTTATGCCTGATCAAAGTTCTGTTGACTTTTGTCTAAAAAACCCTAATTTAGAAACTTTGACTTTTGATCAAATCTTGACTTTCCTTGAGGAATCATGGTCAAACCTTGATCAAATAATGAATATTACTTCAAAATATTGATGTTGACCAAAAATTAGGAAGTTTGACTGTATGTTGACCACAATTGACTTTTTGTCCAATACAACTGATTTTCAACCATCTAAGTAATTGGATGAGCAAATTTGACTTGTAAGGCTTGAAACTTGACATGGTGATCCCTTGAAAAATATGATGAGGTATTATAACCACTTTGAGCCTTGGAAATTCATTCTGACTTGAGAGAATCAAAACCCTAGTTTGGATTGATTGCTTAGAAAAAGGTTTGTCTGGTCAACCCTTGTGAAATCCTTAAGTATGGAGATGTGAACTGTCTTGAGAAGTAGGATGCAAAATTTTGGGGTATAAAATCCCCAATGGGATTGAGCCAAATGTGAACCCAATGTTTCACCGCTACTTATCCATCATGGATCGAGCCAATTGTGAACCCAAAGTTTCACCGCTACTTATCCACACAAGGATTGAGCCAAATATATGCACATACAACTCATAAAGACAACATATGCAAATTAAGATTATTCATAAAACCTCAATTATTCAAGCATATCATCATCATTCAACTCATGTGAATCACCCATCAATTGCATATCATCATATTTCAACAACAAAATTATTACATGTATCATATACATATCATCACATATAATCAATAACATTATGACATATAATTCCACCAATGTTATTCACAACATTCAATTAAGAATAACACACACTAAATTCAAGTAATCATCCATACATTGAAATAGTATTCGAACCAATCCAAAGCACATTCAATCACGATCGGATCAATTAATCACATACATGAAGATACTACAATAAATATAATCATATAAGATTTCATGTCAAAAGATCCTAAAAATAACATTTTTCATTCCAGGTCACGCTAAGCCCGACCTATCGTGCTAAGAGCATATCCCTGAACAAACAAACCCAAAAGTCAGAACATTTCGCGCTAAGCGGACTTCTCCTCGCGCTAAGCGCGGTTTGCGATACTACATTTTTTCTGCTACGAACCAACTTCTTTCTCCCACGAAATTACCACATAAAACTCATTTCAATCAACCAACTAACATCATTAAAGGGTATCCTAACATGTTTCTAGTCATGGGTCATCATTCTAAGTTGGAAAACAAAATTTCCTTTCAAACTCTAACATTCAAAGATTCTAGAAATTGAAATTGAACAACCTAGCATGTTACTAATCATTACCCACAATATACAATTAACTAATAACATGGATTCTCCCATTTACCTCTTGAAGATTCCTCTTCTAGGGTTTCTTCTTCACTTTTCCCTTTTCTCCTCTTCTCTTATCTTCTTTCCTCTTTCTCTTCTTTCACAAAATGACAATTCTAATTATGATTTACTTCTAACCCTTTACAAACTAGGATTGTCTTATTGGGCTTAATACTTAACACCTCTTTATTACTTTTATTTTCATAAATAGGCCCAATACTAAATAACCACTATTTTACTCACAAAACACAATTATTTAAATAACACACATATTCAAATAATTCACATTTAAATTAAAACACTCAATTAAATAATTATCACATAATATAATATATATAATAATAATTAATAACTAACTATAAAAATCGGGACGTTACATGGTGCACGAGCAGAATTGTCCTTGGGGCAGAAGCATTGTAGGCTTAAGACTCTTGCTCAGCTCGACGACCCTCGTGGAGAGGTGCATTCGAGCAGGAGTGGATGAGCATGACGTGGTCGGTCGGACAGCGGAGCAAGGGGAACTGCCCACCAATGCCTCTGGATCGGGTCTAAGTGGTATATGGGCCTAGCGTTGGATAGCTCGGGCCCAGTCCAAAACAATTATGTTTAGAAAAATTAGTGGATAGCTGGTAGTTGGTAACTGATAGTTTATAGTTGATGATTGATAGTTGATAAACTAACATGATTGTTTGATAAATTAGTTGTTTCATTAGCTGATAGATACAAAATGGAATAAATGTCATTTTAATTAATAAGAGTAATAATAAATTTTTGTTAAAATAATAATGGTACAAATGAAAGAAAAAGTCAAAAGCTAAAAGGTACAAGTTTAAAAACAACTTCAAATAACTTTTGAAAAAAAAGCTAAAAAATAGTAAAAAAGCTACAACCTAAAAGATAAATTGAGTTATCAAACAGAGTTTTTTCATTAATGTGAATTGAAAAGCTAAAAGTTAAAAGTTAAAGCTCTTTTTTTAGTCTTACCAAACAGACCCTAAACTTGACAAAATAATAAACAATTCATTGTGAATCAGAAGCCTTAGAAACAAAGTATAAACTTGTTTCTTTATGATCAACAAACAATTAGGATATAAAAGATGGAAAAACAAGAAGAACAAAGATTGGTCATAACTACTATTCTTTACTTTCTATTCAATCAAGATTACAAGTACTCGAGAATAACAAATAACCCTTTCACCCTAAATTAGGATTTATAGCATGCAATGATGAGAGACTAGTATGCTATTTATAATAAAACTAAAATACTAAACTAACGAGTTTTTTCACAAATACCCATTACAAACTAACTTAAGGTACAATCTAACTTAAATAATTGGACATAATAAGCAAGCCCAATTTATTGCTAACAATCCTAGCATTCTTCGACATCTAAACACTATAACACATTTCAACTACAACATGTGAGCAATCTTCGACGACATGCTAAACTTTTGTCGTACTATTAAAATCAAGAAGCTACATTCGATCAACTATAATTCGATTCCAATAGCTCACAAATATCCATCTTGGAACAAACTCCATAACTTCAAAGAAAAAATTAGCTTTCTTCATGCAAATTTATCAACTACATACAATGGGAAAAATTGCAACTTGATAATGTCTTGGTGATCATATCAACAACATTGTGATCTGCCGAAACCTTAAGCACTTGGACTTCTCCATGCTTGATTACTTCCTCTAACAAAATGCAACCTCACATCGATGTGCTTGGGTCATTCATGATAAGATGAATTCTTCGACAGGTGTATTGCACTTTGACTATCACATTTAACAATGCAACATCCTTCTGGAGTGTTACTTTTCAACTAATTGTTGTAACAAACACAATGAAAACATATCCATAGATAGATATTTTGGAATCCATATAACTTGAATAACTAGAGTCGACATATCCTTCGATTACTACTTAATATCTTCACCCAAGATTCCACCATGAACAAAGACTTTGTTCATAGACTCATTTATGTACCTTAGAATCCACTTCAATGCTTGTCAGTGAGCCTTTCCAAGATCTGTCATGTACATGCTTATAAGAGTTACTGCATATGATATGTCGGGTATAATACAGACCATAATATACATAAAATAATCCACTATGTTAGCATATGAAATGCTATTAATATAAGCTCTTTCAACCTCAATACTGGGACACTACTATATACTCAACTTGAATTGGGGGTTTGTTTGAGTCACAACATGATTTGAATTCGACATACCAAACTTCTCGAGAATCTTTTGTAGGTATGCCTATTGAAATAAGCATAATGTCAACTAATTTCAATCTCTCCGGATATCAATCCCAAGAATCCTGGATGCAGCTCCCATATCCTTCATTTTAAACTCCTTATTGAGTCCAGCCTTTTCCCTCATTACATCTTTGACATTGTTGCTTGCTATGAGAAATTTCATCAACATAAAGAAATAAAATAAAAAATGAATTACTAGGTATAAATATGAAGTAAACACAGTGAACGAACTGACTTCTAACGAAGCCTATGTGTGTCATGAACTTGTCAAATCTCATATTCTATTGTCGAGGAGATTTTTAGACATGTGCTTAGCAATAAGAGGAAACACATTATCGAAGTCAACATCTTCTTTTTGAGTGAAAACCCCTTGCAATCAATATTTTCTTGTATTTTTTCGATGCCGCACCTTTGATTCCTTCCTTAACTTTGAAAATCCATTTACAGTTGACTAACCTGACTCCAGCATGTTTCGTGATCAATTTTCAAGTGTTGTTACCATGAAGACAACTACAACATGTTTCTTGATTAGTTTCCAAGTGTTGTTATCATCAAGAGATTTCATCTCATCATCCACGTCCTTCAACCATTCAGTCTTAGTTTGACTCCTCCTAACTTCCTTATGGTCCATGGGTTATTCGTCTAGAACCTCACTTGCAGAGATTAAGGCACAAGATATAAGATTGGCATTCCCAAGTCTCTAAGGTGGATTGATGACTCTTCTCGTCTTATCTCTTGACAATAGGTAGTCATCGACAATTTAATCAACTTCATCAGCATCTTGTGCTTCTTCTTCGACTTCATTTGTGATACACAATTCAACATCAACATGCTCCACCTCAATAGGAATCTCTACCTGTTCCAACTCTTCATTAGATATTGCTTCATTGGGATCTACACCATCGGTTTTGTTGAAAGCAATTTTAACCTTATTACCAACTACATGTTAAGTGGTGATACACCTCATGTGACCTGACTCAAGGCCCCATAACTTATAAGCTTTAACTCCTCCAAGGTATCCCATAAACATGCATTTTAGAGCTCTAGGTTCGACCTTGTCTTGCCTAATGTTAGCATAGGCTACGTAGCTAAATACTCTCAGTTTGTCAAGATCTACTGGATGCCGCGACCAAATTCTTCAGGTGTCTTCATATCTAACACAATCGAAGGACATCTATTTATCAGTTATGTTGTTGTCAAAACAACCTCAACCTAAAACACCTTATTTAACCTAACACTAGTCAACATGCATATAACTCTCTCCAAAATAGTTCAATTAAATCTTTCAACCAAACCATTTTATTGTGGAGTACCTACAATAGTTTTGTGCCTTGCAATACTAGAGGTAGCAAAAAAACTACCGAAAGCCTCATTGCAAAATTCAAGGCCATTGTCTGTTCTCAACCTCTTGACCTTCTTGCTAGTTTGATCTTCAACCAAAGTCGTCCAACTTTTGAAATTCTCAAAGGTTTCATCCTTAGCCTTTTAGATGGACACCCATAACTTTCTAGAATAATCATCTACTACGGATAGAAAATACATTGCTCCTGAATGTGATGGACACTTTGCAAACCCCCAAAGATCAACATGGATGCAATCGAGGGATCCGTGTGTTATTTGTTTGCCTTTATTAAACTTCACTCTACAAGATTTTCCAAGTACACAGGGTTCACAAAATTTTAACTTTTTAATCAAATTTTCCAAGTACACAGGGTTCGACCAGACCCCTTTCACTGACATGGCCCAATCTCATATGTAAATTTTTTGTCTTCGACAAAGATTTTGTGAATGCAACATTTATTGATCCACTTACAACTTTATTCTCAAGGGTATACAAGCCTTGTTTCTTCGCGCCACTCAAGACTTCATTCGACCCCTTCATGACTCTTAGGATACTTTTCTCTCCTTGAAAAACATATCCTTTCTTTTCGAATTCACCAAGAGAAATCAAATTCAGTCAACAACTTTATTGACTCATCATGGATCTTAAATCTCATAGATCCAATGTGTAACGCCCGTTTTATTTAATATTATATTATATTATTATTTTTGAATTATCGTGTGACGATTGTTTTGACAACAAAAATAATTATATTAATTGGTATATTTATTAATATATTTAGCGACGTTTTGTCCGGTTCGGTAAAATATTTTTCGGACCGATATTTAATTTCCCGGAATTAAACTAACAAATTAAGTTAATAATATAATTAGATGTTATATTTATTATATTAAGAATAGATGAGGGGCATGTGAGCAATTTCCTTAAGTTGTCTAGTAAGACATGTTTTATAAAACCACTTCCTCCACCCATTTTCCAAACACAACACAAAACACCAAAGTTAAGAAGTTGGAGAAAAGCTAGGGTTGGTTGAGGAAGAAGAAGAGAGCAAGAAGGAGAACAAAGCTTGGTTGGAGAATCATCTTGAATACCCAAATCTTGCTAGGTAAGGGGTTTGATTTCCATTTCTTATATTTAGGGCTTGATGGATTTTAGTTTGATTTGGGAAAAATTGATAGATAGTATAGAGTTGTGTTGGGTGATTGTTAGAGGGTTTAGAAGATTTGAGTTTGGTGTAGATTATATAAGTGTTGTTGTTTGTATGATGTTGAAGAACAAAAATGAAAATGGAATTAGTAATGAAAATAGAATTAGTAATGAAAATAAAATTAGTATAGGAAATGAGAAGAAAAAAAAGAAAAAAAAATGGAAATAAAAAGTGGTTTATGAAAGTTACAGGGAAAAATTTAAGAAAGAAAACAAACAGTGAAATTTCAAAGTGCCTTAAAACGAAAATGGCTTTGGAGGAAATGAAATTGCATTTTCTTACTTTTGTTGAGTTACGTTTTGTTAAACAAAATGGCTTTGGAGGAAATGGAATTGCATTTTCTTACTTTTGCTGTGAGTTACGTTTTGTTAAACAAAATGGCTTTGGAGGAAATGGAATTGCATTTTCTTACTTTTGGTGTGAGTTACGTGTTGTTAAACAAAATGGCTTTGGAGGAAATGGAATTGCATTTTCTTAGTTTTGCTGTGAGTTACGTTTTGTTGTTTTACTGTCATGGAACCTTGCCTGCATAATTTCCATGTCAAATAGCCACTGTTTTTCTCTTAAATCCTTAATTCAACCTAGTAACCCTTGGCACCTATAAAATATAATTGGGGGATAAGATAGCCGATTAAATTTAGAACCCGATTATGTTCCGATTTTCTGATTTCGGTAAATTCGGCGACGGAGCAAGTTGCTCCGAATTCAATGAAAATTGACGTGCTAGCTAATTTTGACGTGTAGAACGTAGTGGTGAAGTTAGTTTTTCGAAATTGTGAGTTTTTTTGGAACAACCCGAAATAGGCTAAAATACGGTAAATTGATCCGGATTGAGTTTTAGTCATTTTAAGACGTATATGAACTATCCGATTTTTAAGTTGATGTTTATAAATTGTGCCGGTAAATAAGAAGGGCTTTTGCGACGATTATTGATGTTTTACTATTTTTCCGTTTTTGGGAATTGATAGATTAATTGACGGTGATGTTTGCGACGGTGTATATAATTACGAATACTTGTTGTTTATGCGATGCGATGACATGTTTATGTGATGTGAATAAATATGGCGAAGTAGACTTTATGTCAATTGTGATGAGCGATGATGATATGTTGTTGTGTGGTCTTTATGTATTGAGTCACATACATTTCATAAGCGAAGGGCTTTATGCCAAGCGATGATGGCTTTTATGCGGCGAAGTTGGGCTTTATGCCAAGTGTCCCTAATTACGGACAAAGCGATGGGTACAACATGCATAACATAGTCGTGTCTCATGGAGTCCATTATGTTTGTTTTGGAGTCGGTTACGTTTATGTTCGAGTTGTTTATTATTGAGTCCTTAATTTATGAATGATAATTGAATTGCAACGGTATATGGTGTTTTGTGTTGATGTGAAGATAATGATTATGTGATGAAGTTAATGTGTTGATTTATACACCAAATGCTAATTTAACGTATGTAAGTTTAAATATATGTTGATATACTTTATTTAACTTACATCAATTATAATTCCAACTATCTATATATATTCCATCATTGCTCCTAATTATATGTTTTGGAATTATCTCACCCATTTACTTGTTTCGCCGTTACCTATATATTGGTAACGTGCAGGTGATCCCCGTGGATGAGGAGGATTAGCTCGAGTCACTTTATTTTGTGTCGTTCTGCTCTGGTCGTAGTAACACTCGGGATTTGGGCGACGTCATTATTTTGATAGGATAGTTTGTATATACTATCTTATTATGTGATAACCTTGTGTATTGATGACAACATGATGTTATGTATATTTTGTAAACATATCCGCTGTGCTGTGAATATTCATATGTCTATATGATGAATTATGTATGATTCGGTATATCCGATTTTGATGTGCATTATAATGCTAATTGTTGGAAATGCGAAGATGTGATGCCTCAATTTTATTAAATGTAATTTTGAAACTCTGATTTTATTATATAATTACGCGGGGTAGAATTGGGGTGTTACATTAGTGGTATCAGAGCAGGTCGGTCTGTCCGGCCAAGTTGTTGAGTCCGTTGTTGTCTAACAATCAAGTATTGTTATTTGTGATTCTAATCCTTGTTTTGTTGTGAGCAGAAGTTGTTATGGCTGGTAGGAATGCTGGTAGGAACGTTGGAAGGAACGATGATGCTATTCGCTTATCTATGGCTCGATTTCCAAAACCGCCTAATCTTGAGGTAGGGACTCGTGGTTTGGCGACCTTCGGAGGAGAATTCACCTACTTTCTACGGAAGTATGATCTGAAGGTGCTCTAACTTGGTTGAAGGAGATTGAAAGAATCTTTCGGGTGATAGATTGCACTCCTGCGCAGAAAGTCCGTTATGGCACTCATAAGTTAAGTAAGGAGGTTGATGATTGGTGGGTTGACACCGTCAAAGGCTTGGGTTCTTTGGTGAAGAAGTAACATGGGATGTTTTAGTAGGGAGTTCTTGAGGAAGTATTACGAAGGATGTTCGGGAAAGAAGGAGATTGAATTCCTTTCACTAAGGCGGAGCATGTCCATCATCGATTATCTTTGCAAGTTTATTGAATTGGCTAAGTTCATCCTCACTTTAATGGTGAGGGTGCTGAATTTTCCAAATGCATTAAATTTGAGAATGGCTTGCGTCCACGAGATTAAGAAGGCGATCGATTATCGGAAAATCCGTGTCTTCGGATTTGATTGATAGTGTAGGATCTTTAAAGAGGATAGTAATGCACATTATAAGGTGTTGTCGATAAGAGGAGCAAGGGCAGAGAGTGGGAAACCATATGATGTCCCTACTAGTAAAGGGAAACAACAAGCGTTTCAAGGAAGAAGGACTAGTGGGGGAGATGCTCCTGCTAGTATTGTTTGTTATAAATGTGGAAAACCTGGCCACAAGAGTAATGTTTGTAGGAGTGATGGGAAGACTAAAGAGAATGAGGTGAGGTGTTTCCGTTGTGGTGAAACGGGTCATGTAATTCGTGATTGCAAGCATAGAGAAGTGGTCTGTTTTAATTGTGGTGAGGAGGTCACACTAGTCCTCAATGCAAGAAGCCTAAGAAGGCGCAGGAGGCGGAAAGGTGTTTGCTTTGTCGGGTGCTCACGGAAACGAAGATGGACTTGTTCGAGGTACTAGTTTCATTAATAGCATTCCCCTTATTACTATTATTGATACTGGTGCTACTCATTGTTTTATTGTTGCTGATTGTGTTAAGAGGTTGGGTCTTACTTTGTCATCTCTAGATAGAGATATGGTGGTGGAAGTTCCGGCTAAGGGAACGGTTACTACTTCTTTTGTGTGTGCAAATTGTCCTTTATCAATCTTTGGTAGAGACTTCGTGGTGAATCTTATTTGCTTACCGCTTGTTGGGTTGGACGTGGTTTTGGGTATGGATTGGTTGAAAGCTAACTATGTCCATATCAATTGCTATGACAACACGGTGAGGTTTTCTTCCTTAGCGGAGGAAAGCCAAACTATGTTGGTGTCAACGAAACAATTGAAGGAGTTCATGAAAGATGAAGCATCGGTTTTCTTGTTGATGGCGACTCTTTACGTGGAGAGTCAATCATATTGCAAACTTTCGGTGGTGTGCGACTTTCCTGAAGTATTTCCTGATGAGATTCCTAGTGCACCTCCAGAAAGAGAAGTTGAGTTTTTTGTGGATCTTGTCCCTGGTACCAGACCTATCTCTATGGCGCCATACAAGATGTCCGCATCGGAGCTAGCAGAATTGAAGAGTCAATTAGAAGATTTGCTCGAGAAGAAGTTTGTTAGACCAAGTGTGTCACCGTGGGAAGCTCCTGTATTGTTGGTAAAGAAGAAAGATGGTAGCATGAGGCTTTGTATTGATTATCGTCAGTTGAATAAGGTAACTATCAAGAATAGGTATCCACTTCCTAGGATTGATGATTTGGTGGACTGGTTGGTTGGTGCCCGCATGTTTAGTAAGATTGATTTGAGATCGGGTTACCATCAAATAAGGGTGAAAGAAGAAGCGTTAAACGCTTCGGACGGTATGGACATTACAGTATTCGGTGATGCCTTTCGGTGTCACTAATGCACCGGGAGTATTCATGGAGTACATGAACCGTATTCTCCGTCCTTACTTGGATATTTTCGTAGTTGTTTTTATTGATGATATTCTAGTTTATTCTAAATCGGAGGAAGAGCATGCAGAACATTTGCGCATTGTGTTGGAAGTTCTGAAGGAGAAGAAGCTTTATGCTAAGTTGTCAAAGTGCGAGTTTTGGCTAGGTGAAGTGAGCTTTTAGGGCATGTCATTTCGGTGATGGCATTGCGGTTGATCCTTCTAAAGTTGATCTTTGTGTTAAGATGGGAGACTCCAAGTCATAGAGATTAGAAGTTTCTTGGGTTTGGTGGTTACTATAGGAGGTTCATTGAAGGTTTTCTAAGTTGGCACTTCCTTTGACAAAGTTAACTTGTAAAGGAGGCTTGTGTGGGATGTCGGTGTGAAGAAAGTTTTGTTGAATTGAAGAAGAGGTTGACAACGGCACCGATCTTGATTCTACCTAATCCTGAAGAACCATTCGTTGTTTATTGTGATGCTTATATGATGGGTTTAGGTGGTGTGCTTATGCAAGGTGGCAAGGTGGTTGCTTATGCTTTGAGGCAATTGAAGATTCATGAGAAGAACTATCCTACCCACGATCTGGAACTTGCGGCAGTTGTTTTTGTGCTTAAAATTTGGAGGCATTATCTTTATGGTTCTAGATTTGAAGTGTTTAGTGACCATAAAAGCTTGAAATATTTGTTTGATCAAAAGGAGCTTAATATGAGACAAAGAAGGTGGCTCGAATTATTGAAAGATTATGATTTCGGATTGAATTACCATCCTGGTAAAGCAAATGTGGTGGCCGATGCTTTAAGTCGAAAGACTTTGCATATGTCACTTTTGATGATGAAGGAGTTGGAAATGATTGAACAATTTAGAGATATGAGTCTTGTGATAGAAGTGGCGAAGAGTGTTATTTTGGGAATGTTGAAGATCAATAACGATTTCCTTGATAGCATTAGAGAAGCTCAAAAGCTTGATGTGAAACTTGTGGATTTGTTGGTTAGTATTGGACAACCGAAAGTGAAGATTTCAAGTTGGATGCTCGGGATGTTTTAAGATTCCGAGGTAGGATTTGTATTCCGATGATGTTGATTTAAATTGGATGATTTTGGAAGAAAGTCATAGGAGTAGTTTGAGTATTCATCCGGAGCGACCAAAATGTATCAAGATTTGAGAAAGCATTTTGGTGGTCGGTATGAAAAGAGGTGGCTCGGTTTGTTTATGCTTGTTTGACTTGTCGAAGTCTAAAGTGGAGCATCGAAACTGCGGGGTTGATGCAACCGTTGGAGATCCCGAATGGAAATGGGATAGCATTTCTATGGATTTTAAGGTTGCGAATACACAAAGAGGACACGATGCGATTTGGGTGATTGTTGATAGGCTTACAAAGTCGACTCACTTTATTCCTATTAACATCACTTATCCGTATCGAAGTTGGCGGAGATTTATACGCATGTGATTGTTAGATTACATGGTATTCCTTTGTGTATTGTTTGGATAGAGATCCGAGGTTCACAATTTTGGAAAAGCTTGCAAAAGGCTTTAGGTTCTAAGTTGAGGTTGAGTTCGGCTTATCATCCTCACCGATGGTCAAACGGAAAGGACGATTCAATCGTTGGAAGACTTATTCGCTTGTATTCTTGAGCATGGTGGTTCATGGGATACATATCTTCCTTTGATTGAGTTTACTTATAATAACATTTTCACGCTAGTATTGGAATGGCACCTTTTGAGGCGTTGTATGGTGAAGATGTAGAACTCCTTTGTGTTGCACGAGTCGGGTGAAAGTGTGGTACTTGGACCCGAATTGGTTAGGAAACTACGGACGGTGAATATGATTAGAGAAAAGATGAGAATTTCTCAAAGTCGTCAAAGAGTTATCATGATAAAGAAGAAAAGATTTGGAATTTCAAGAAGGTGATAATGTGTTTTGAGAGTTACTCCTACCGTGTGGGACGAGCATTGAAGTCGAAGAAGCTAACTCCTCGCTTTATTGGTCCTTATCAAATTCTTGGTAAGGTGGGAAAAGTGGCTTATCGGGTGGCGTTACCGCCAAATCTTTCAAACTTGCGATGTTTTCATGTGTCACAACTTGAGTATATCCGGACCCTTCACATGTGATTGAGATGGATGACATTCAAGTTCGGGAAAATCTTACGGTGGAAACGATGCCTTTGAGGATTGAGGATCGTGAGATGAAGTCCCCGTGGCAAAGAGATTTCATTGGTCAAGGTTGTTTGGATTGGAGCATCGGTGAAAGTGCGACATGGGAATTGAGTAAGATCGGGATTCATATCCGAGCTTTTCAGTCGTAATTTCGAGGACGAAACCTTTTAGTGGGGAGAGTTATGCTGCTTTATTTAATATTATATTATATTATTATTTTTGAATTATCGTGTGACGATTGTTTTGACAACGAAAATAATTATATTAATTGGTATATTTATTAATATATTTAGCGACGTTTTGTCCGGTTCGGTAAAATATTTTTCGGACCGATATTTAATTTCCCGGAATTAAACTAACAAATTAAGTTAATAATATAATTAGATGTTATATTTATTATATTAAGAATAGATGATGGGCATGTGAGCAATTTCCTTAAGTTGGCTAGTAAGACATGTTTTATAAAACCACTTCCTCCACCCATTTTCCAAACACAACACAAAACACCAAAGTTAAGAAGTTGGAGAAAAGCTAGGGTTGGTTGAGGAAGAAGAAGAGAGCAAGAAGGAGAACAAAGCTTGGTTGGAGAATCATCTTGAATACCCAAAGCTTGCTAGGTAAGGGGTTTGATTTCCATTTCTTATATTTAGGGCTTGATGGATTTTAGTTTGATTTGGGAAAAATTGATAGATAGTATAGAGTTGTGTTGGGTGATTGTTAGAGGGTTTAGAAGATTTGAGTTTGGTGTAGATTATATAAGTGTTGTTGTTTGTATGATGTTGAAGAACAAAAATGAAAATGGAATTAGTAATGAAAATAGAATTAGTAATGAAAATAGAATTAGTATAGGAAATGAAAAAGAAAAAAAAAAACAAAAATGGAAATAAAAAGTGGTTTATGAAAGTTACAGGGAAAAATTTAAGAAAGAAAACAAACAGTGAAATTTCAAAGTGCCTTAAAACGAAAATGGCTTTGGAGGAAATGGAATTGCATTTTCTTACTTTTGCTGTGAGTTACGTTTTGTTAAACAAAATGGCTTTGGAGGAAATGGAATTGCATTTTCTTACTTTTGCTGTGAGTTACGTTTTGTTAAACAAAATGGCTTTGGAGGAAATGGAATTGCATTTTCTTACTTTTGGTGTGAGTTACGTGTTGTTAAACAAAATGGCTTTGGAGGAAATGGAATTGCATTTTCTTAGTTTTGCTGTGAGTTACGTTTTGTTGTTTTACTGTCATGGAACCTTGCCTGCATAATTTCCATGTCAAATAGCCACTGTTTTTCTCTTAAATCCTTAATTCAACCTAGCAACCCTTGGCACCTATAAAATATAATTAGGGGATAAGATAGCCGATTAAATTTAGAACCCGATTATGTTCGATTTTCCGATTTGATTGACGAACAAGTTGCTCCGAATTCAATGAAAATTGACGTGCTAGCTAATTTTGACGTGTAGAACATAGTGGTGAAGTTAGTTTTTCGAAATTGTGAGTTTTTTTGGAACAACCCGAAATAGGCTAAAATACGGTAAATTGATCCGGATTGAGTTTTAGTCATTTAAGACGTATATGAACTATCCGATTTTTAAGTTGATGTTTATAAATTGTGCCGGTAAATAAGAAGGGCTTTTGCGACGATTATTGATGTTTTTGCTATTTTTCCGTTTTTGGGAATTGATAGATTAATTGACGGTGATGTTTGCGACGGTGTATATAATTACGAATACTTGTTGTTTATGCGATGCGATGACATGTTTATGTGATGTGAATAAATATGGCGAAGTAGACTTTATGTCAATTGTGATGAGCAATGATGATATGTTGTTGTGTGGTCTTTATGTATTGGGTCACATACATTTCATAAGCGAAGAGGGGCTTTTATGCCAAGCGATGATGGCTTTTATGCCGAGCGAAGTTGGGCTTTATGCCAAGTGTCCCTAATTACGGACAAAGCGATGGGTACAACATGCATAACATAGTCGTGTCTCATGGAGTCCATTATGTTTGTTTTGGAGTCGGTTACGTTTATGTTCGAGTTGTTTATTATTGAGTCCTTAATTTATGAATGATAATTGAATTGCAACGGTATATGGTGTTTTGTGTTGATGTGAAGATAATGATTATGTGATGAAGTTAATGTGTTGATTTATACACCAAATGCTAATTTAACGTATGTAAGTTTAAATATATGTTGATATACTTTATTTAACTTACATCAATTATAATTCCAACTATCTATATATATTCCATCATTGCTCCTAATTATATGTTTTGGAATTATCTCACCCCTTTACTTGTTTCGCCGTTACCTATATATTGGTAACGTGCAGGTGATCCCCGTGGATGAGGAGGATTAGCTCGAGTCACTTTATTTTGTGTCGTTCTGCTCTGGTCGTAGTAACACTCGGGATTTGGGCGACGTCATTATTTTGATAGGATAGTTTGTATATACTATCTTATTATGTGATAACCTTGTGTATTGATGACAACATGATGTTATGTATATTTTGTAAACATATCCGCTGTGCTGTGAATATTCATATGTCTATATGATGAATTATGTATGATTCGGTATATCCGATTTTGATGTGCATTATAATGCTAATTGTTGGAAATGCGAAGATGTGATGCCTCAATTTTATTAAATGTAATTTTGAAACTCTGATTTTATTATATAATTACGCGGGGTAGAATTGAGGTGTTACACAATGTAACACCCCCTCTAATTACCCGCGTTTTATAGAATTAATATAAGAGTTTTATCCACAATTAAGGGCGTCACAATTTAAAATCATAAAAAAATTGACCAAACAGCTGTCATGCTTTCACTGAAGAACAATCATTAAATAAATCATACTCAAAATTATGTTTAACAGCGGAAATGAAACATAATCCAAAATCCCGAATACGTCGTTCAATAGTTATTCCAGGATATATAATCAAAACACAATTCAAAACTATTCAAAATATCCATTAAAGGATTTCAAACAACCGTTTTCCCAGTGTTACATCTACCAGAGCACGACACTGACACGCAGACTAATTAACTGACTCGACTCTAGAGCTATCCTCACCAACTCCAAGCAACTAATCACTTCGGATCTGAAATCGTTAAAATAAGGGTGAGATTTCAATTCAATATAACATGTATTATACGTTTTTAAATACAACAGAATAATCGGTTACATTAATCCATTAACCAAACACAAAGTCAGAATCAATTCACAAAACAGTTCACACAATGATCATGTATATATATCAAACAATGGAAATTGCAACACTGGAAATCATCCTAACATGTTACAACCCCATATGCAATGCATACTCTATGCATGTGGTACCAAAACGTGAACCGAGTTCACCCACTGCTCCGTTTACAAGTGGAAAGACAGTGTAATCCATGATTCGCCCACAACCATTGGGTCAAGAATCTAGCCTCACCACCTCCGACCAGGTAAGTCTGTTCTGTTGGCTCTGCAAGCTCACTTCCGCACAATGGGAATGAACCAATTTAACAATGTTCATGCATGCATCATAAAAGCATGCAACATCACTTCACAGATCATAATATCAATACAATACACATAATGTCAATTTACCAATATATCACATTCAAATCATAATGAATATCAAATATAGCATGGTATGCATTAGCTCTCATTCGGTAACTCAGACCGTTCGTATTAATTATCCATCATCCTTAATTAATCCATCCTTTTCAAAATCGGGAGCTCGACTCTTTTTAAAAATAATTTTGAGAAAATAATATTTTTTTTTCTTTCCAAGAGATAGTATTTGAAATTTAAGAAATAACGCCGAAAACGGCACTCGAATCGGAGTTACGGTTTAGAAAATTTGAAATTTTGAAGTTTTAGAAGTTTTGGAAAAATACACAGTGGTAACCGGTTCCTCACTGGGAGAACCCGGTTCCCACAATTTGAAAAATACACGCTCCTGGAAATTTGTATGGGGAACCCGGTTCCTCCCCACAGGGAACCGGTTCCCACGTTTTGAAAATGAGTCTCCTGGATTTTATATGGGAACCGGTTCCTCCAGAGGAAGGTTCCCACATAAAATGCCGATTTTATAATTTTAACACTTGGAACCGGTTCCTCCCCAGGAACCGGTTCCCACGACTATAATGATAAAATCGCTATTTTTGACTTTATGCATCCTTAATCATTTCCAAACTTTCAAACACGAATTGGGATATTAGAAACACCAATCTAAAGCCATTTTACACCATTATAACATCAAACAACATAGTTTACTCATTCCTATTAGTTATCTGACACACTAATGATCAAATTTCCATACACCGACACAAAATAGGGTTTCCTCCTATAAACCTACAATTCAATTTTCTAACATACCCAATTACCCAGTTGATTCCCAAAACCCATAAGACATATTAATCGAAAGAAATCACCCCTTACCTCGCGATGATCTTCGATTTCTCTCGGCGTCGGCTTTCCTCTTTTCTCTTCTCTTCTCCAATTCTACGTATTATGACTTTTCTCCAAAAAGGCTTCTTTTTCCCTTCTTTTCTTTTTATATATCCTTTTAATATTCCAAATAAAATAAATAATCAATACTTAGTAATTAGTAGAGTGATTTACTCTCACCTTACTCACACCTCAATCCTTTCTTCATTAAATCTATCCAATTAATCCAATAATATAAATACTTAAGACTTTAATTAAATAAATAATTAAATTCCCATTTATTTAATATTTGAATTAAATCGGGGTGTCACATCCAACACATGCAATCTTACAAGCTTTGTTGTTTCCTAGAAATACAAATCCACCATCTTGTTCACATAATTCCTCGAATAAGTATTTGTTTGGATTTATGTGGCAACACTGGCAAGTGCATCCAAAATCCATAATCCACTCCTTTGACGGGTTGCTGATAGAAACCACAAGAACATCAGATGAGTCGAAATCATCTTGAACAATAGTTGCGTTGCTATTATCCTTACCTCCATGATGTTTTAGGCATTCAAGGCACAACTTTCTTGTATGACTCTTCTTCTTACAGTGATAACGTCGCGTACTAGATACTTCGCCATTATAAGATTTCGACTGACTTTTACCTTTCTTCTTGTCGAACTTACTATCCTTTCGCAAGAATTTTCCTTTAACGGTCAAACCTCCATCAATCGTCGAAGGTTTATGCTCCATTGGTTCGTTCAAGTCCTTCGAATACAAGGCTGGTTGAACTTCTTCAAAGGTCAAAGACTCTATTCCATACAAGAGGGTTTCTTTGAAGTGAACATGGGTTCTGGACAAAACGCACAACAACGACGCTTGATCTTCATCGTCGATCTTCACATCAATATTTCCAGATTAAGAATCAACTTGTTGAACATATCCAAGTGCTCAACCAACACTTTGTCTTCAATCGTCTTGAATGAATACAAAGCTTGCTTCAGGCATAGTCAATTTACCAACGATTTGGTTATGTACAAACTTTCAAGTTTCACTCATAACTCCGATGTCGTCGTCTCATTTGATACTTGTCGAAGAACCTTATCACCAAGATTCAACAAAATTGCGTTGTAGGTTTTCTCTATCATCGTCGTCTTCTTAGTTGCAGTTAACACAACGTTCGTAGTTGCTTCTCCCTTTAACGCTTCCAAACAACTCTCCTGAACTAGTAAAACTTTCATCTTCAAACCACTCAAATCGAACCATTAATTAATTTATCAAATATCAAATAATTTAAGTTTAATGTTTAATTTTTTTACCTAGTCTCTTACAAGATGAGAAATCAAAGTAAAATTTATGGGCATACACAAAATATATTAGACACTCAAACACAAAAGAAACCTTTGAAATATTAAATTGATTTAAATTAGAAAAAGGAGTTTATATTTATAATAATATTATAATAAGGATAATTAGCAATGCGTTAGATTAAAAATCCCAAAATGCCTGATTATGAATCCATAACACCCTAGTGAAACTTGTTATAAAATCTCAAAAATTCACACGTACACATAAAATCTTAACCCGGCGCCAATTTCATTCTTGGATAAGGTATCTCACATTACTTGCATCTTGTTCTTCCTTCCACACAAAGAGGGAAGGAAAACCATGGCAACACTTCAAACTTCTCTTCTCTCCAAACTCCCCTTCCCCTTCCTCATTCCCAACCACTCCACTCATAAACCTCACCGCCATTTCTCCTTCAACCCCACGCGCCTCCGCACGCGCTTCCCTTCCCCTCTCCTCTCTACACTTCAACCCGACGCTACTACTCCCTACTCCGACCCTAACCCTAACCCTAACCCTAACCAGATCATACCCGAACCAAAACCCGATTCCGCTGACGCGGAGCTTATAAATTCAACGGAAAACGATTTGGATTCAAATTCAAACGAATCGCGATTCGAGAGTGGTGATGGCGAGAGGCTCGAGGGTTTGGAGAGTGAAAAGAAGGATTCGAGATTGCCGTTACTGGTGTTCTTGATTGGAGTTTGGTTGAGAGCTAGAGAACGTGTTGAGAGGGCGTTTTCGGAGTTTTTTAACTGGTGGCCGTTTTGGCGGCAGGAGAAGCGGTTGGCGAAGTTGATTTCGGAAGCTGATTTGAATCGGCAGGATGCTGAGAAGCAGACTGCTCTGTTTGTTGAACTCAATAAGCACAGGTTTTGTGAATTTGCAATTATTGTTTTTTATAATATGAATGATTGTAATTTGTAGTGTAGGAATAAGATAGAAGAAACTTTTACATTTTGCATTGTGTTTGGAAAATTGGATTTGAATGTTGTTCAAGATTGATTGTAGTACATGCAAGAATTTGCTTGGGAGAATTAAATTAGGGAAAATTCACCTAGGCTTATTATTACTATAGTACTACGGTACTACCTAGTTCTTTTTTAGGTTTTTGTTTTTCAATTTTCGTATCGCGCTGTTATATATGTTTTTAGGAAGATTTTTACTGCTACTATGAAAATTAGGGTTCTAAGAAAAAGAAAGAGAAGTGGAAGTGAAACTAGCTAAAAAATAAAACAGGTTTTTTCTTTGATTGATTCCTTTCCAAAGACGCGATTTGCTCTGGCAGGGTTTTGGGAGCTTAGGAGGGGAAGGGAGGGTTTTGGGTAAAAATAAAATAAGGAAGAAAGGAAAAGTAAAGGAATGATAATCCCTCAACTTGAGTGGAGAGTTTATTTTTCTTCATATCACTCAAACCCTTAATATAAGAGACTTCTAAAAATGTATCGGAGGGTTTAAACAAATTCTTCAAATCGTTTCAATGTTGTTAAAACACTGGTATAGCGCCGCTATTACGCTATTATGCATTGGAGTTTGTGTATTATATTAGTTACTTTTTTAATTTATGTTCATGCAGCTTTTTTTGTGCAACATGCTTTATTTTATATACATTTATTTATATTTTAACCACAATGTGGCTTCCCTTATTTACCTGCTATGCTCTGCTATTTCTCATATAGGGATTTTTGGCGATCCGCTATTAGTAACACTGTCCACACCATCTTAGAAAAGCATAATAAAATTCAAAACATAAATAAATTAAATTCAACGTTACTGCTGGGTTTCTAAATCTAATTCTTGAGCTGGATCAATCATAAGCCAGCTATTATATTCATTTCCATTTATTTATAATAGTCCCGAGTCTGTAATAAAGAGATTTGAAGAAAGGGATCGAGCTGTGGACAGCAGAGGAGTTGCAGAATATCTTCGAGCACTAGTGGTCACTAATGCTATTGCAGAATATCTTCCCGATGAGGAATCTGGAAAACCTTCTGGTCTTCCTACCTTGGTAATCACTTTGAAATTAAAATTTTCATGTTCTTGTTCTTTTGAATCAATTTTCAGTCTTTATTACTGAATTATTACCACGCTTCATTGTTCATTAGTTGAGGACTTGAGGTAGAGTGCAATTAGGCATTTTGTTTTGTATCTATTTGTTGATACTAGTCTGTTCAAAAGTGTATCTGTTTTTTCTTTTATTTTCCACAAGAGTCATCTAGGATGATATTTTTGTGTGTGTAGGTATTGTGAGACTGTTTTGATCAAAAAGGCTTAACAAATGTCTGTCTATTCTAATAGGTCATTGACCTAGCTCTAGTTTTTAGCTTTTGTGATAGTTGTTTTGTTCATGACACTACCATCCCATATGATGAAGAAATTAGGGGGACACCAGGACATGATTTAAGTTGGGAGACTGAGATGGAAAAATGCTTCAAGTTGTCTAGTGATAATTGTGATATAAAATGTTTCTCTAGCTCAAAGAATTCTATTATCATGCAACCACAGAAAGTGTAATGCTGTATTGCTATGTGGTGCTGAGTTTTGGTTCCTAAAAACCAGCAAGAGCATAAGCTCAATGTTAATAAAATGAGAATGCAGCAATTGTGTAGATATACAATAGGATGAGAGGTGAATGTATGAGAGAAAGTTGTGGGTGTGGCACAAAATCTGTTGAAAAGATAATTGAATCTTGCCCAAGGTGGTTTAGCAATGTAGAAAGATAATGAATAGAAGACGAAGTAGTCATAGTGAACAAAGTGCAGGTTACCTTATAGTTAGAGATAAATGGTGACTGATAAAATATATAGAAGGAAAAATTATTAAATTAGACTCGATCTAAATTGTTTTTTTGAGGATTGGTTCTATTTTGACAGAAATACTGGTTCTTTTTTGAAAGGAGTACAAAACATAATAACATTGCTTGATCAATGTCATTGACAAACCTAATAAGAAAAAGGATTTGCTGGTTTTCTTTCTACTAAAAAATTGGATAATCATTATTTTCATATTTATACAAAATTATTAGGTAATATTTCTCCATCGTATGCTTCTGGATACGAAACATTTGGTTTGTGTTCTTATCTTAGAATTCATGATAGAATTTATGATGCTCTTGAAAGATAGTTCTTGTCCATGACTCCATTCCATTGATTCTTCCAATTTTGCCTCTTGTTAACATGAGCTTTTTTCTGGTCATAATAACATCTTCATTTGATAATTAGTTCATAATTTACTTGTATTATTCTGTGGAAACTTATGAAAAACATATTTTCAGCTGCAAGAGTTGAAACAACGGGCATCAGGTAACACAGATGAGACTTTTCTTAACCCTGGAATATCTGAGAAGCAGCCGTTGCATGTGATTATGGTAATTTTTTTAATTAGAAGACCTTCTTTATGCTTTGAGTTGTTAACCTATACTTATAAACTATAGAAATAAACTATTCAAATTTCCTTTTGCATCCTAGATTCTATTGTTTGATTTTTCTCAGAATCTCATGAAGCTATTTTTAGGTTGATCAGAAGGTATCAAACAAATCACGTTTTGCACAAGAGCTTATCTCAACTATTTTGCTTACTGTAGCTTTTGGATTGGCCTGGTATGCGCCTCTGGTTTCCCTATCTCTCTCTTCTTGTCACTCTAGTGTATAACATCCGCTATTTGACTTTTGTATACCTGTATTCCTGATGTATGTTTGTCAGGTTTATGGGTGCTGCTGCACTTCAAAAATACATTGGAGGCTTGGGTGGGATTGGTTCTTCAGGTGTTGGTTCAAGTTCTTCCTATACCTCAAAGGAGTTAAACAAGGAAGTAACGCCAGAAAAGGTCATTAATCTGTTTTTGCTGATAAACTTTTATTTTCTATAACAATATTACAATGGGGCATATAGATTATTCTTTCTTTTGGAAAATACATGATTAATTTAGGTGTGTATTAAAAAGAAATTTGGGTTGTCAGTGAGATCTTGGATGAGACATTTGTAAATGCAATAGGTTAGTGAACAATAGCATAGCATAATAGATGTAATACTCGAACAATTGATTTTTTATCCAGATAAGATAGTACCGGCTAATCATGCCATCACTAACTATTTCATCGGCCAGTCAACAATAAAGTTGGAAAATTGACCATCCCCATTTGTCCTTGAATACATATCTAATACTATCCAGTGAGATATTAGTTTCCTTAATTTATGACATGGAAGGTCTTGCATATACGATACACAGCCAAATCAGAAATGCTGCCATGCGTTTTGTAGTCATAATTTTAATATTTATCTCTCTGTCTCACCTTGCAGAATATAAAAACTTTTAAGGATGTGAAGGGTTGTGATGATGCAAAGCAAGAACTTGAGGAAGTTGTGGAGTACCTAAAAAATCCAGCTAAATTTACACGCCTTGGAGGAAAGTTGCCAAAGGTCTACAGAAGTTATTGGTCTTTTTGTTTTCAATTTACTTATTAGTTTTGTTCATATATCTTTATGCTTTACATGTATTGGCACTCAATTGTTAGTAACTAGGTTGTTATTCTCATCAGTGTTTAGAAACTGATAACATATTTAGTCCATCTATATATGCACACTGTGTTGTGCATACTAACAAACATGTTAAGCTTTGGTCATCATGATATTATGGATTCTTATATTTTTATATTTTATTTCATGCTATGCAGATGAACTAGCCTTTCTTGAAATAAAATGTCATCCTTCCTTATATGTATAAAAAAATCATGCTTGTTAGTTAGTGCAATTTAGCTATTATAATATTTTTTATATGAAGTCATGCTAAGATGGTTCTCTTTTCAGGGGATTCTTCTGACAGGGGCACCTGGAACTGGAAAAACTCTTCTAGCCAAGGTCAGTTAAATTCTTTGACATTTTTGGAAAGTTCTTTGGAAGGACTGAAGTCTGGCTCTGGTTCTCATCTGTGACATAGATATTTTTTACACTACGCATAATTCCACTGAGCTATAACTGAAGTCAGGCTTTATTGGAATGTTCATTATAAATTAATCCATTGAAATTCATTGTTATTATTATGATCTGTTTGTTTGCTTTATTATCTGGGACCTTGAAGGCTATTGCTGGAGAAGCAGGGGTTCCATTTTTCTACCGTGCAGGGTCAGAATTTGAGGAGATGTAAGTCTTCTCTTGCTAGACTATGTTGAGTAGCAGGCACATGTTATTATGCTAGAATTGGGGTTACATTTTGTTATTCCAAAAGTGATGCATAAAAAGGCAGTTGTTGTTAACAACGACTATGTTGTCAATCCTGGATAATTATACCTATTTGAATATTTTTGGACAAAATACAAATTATATGATTAACACTCTAAACACATAGTTACTGTAAAATTAACCAAATAACTTCATCTTCACAAAATATTCATAATTCCAACAAAAGTTAACGAAACAAACAAGTTTAAGTCTTATGACTTGAAGTAACTAAATATTAAAACACTTATAAAAGTTTTAGTAAATAGGAATCGAAGATGATCATGATCAAGACTGAGATGAAGTTGCCATGGCTGAACAGAGAGGATAAACAATAAATGAAGCCTACTCTACTCTACTCTACTCTACTCTACACTAAATGAAGCATACTGTAGCCACTTTCTTTGCACTAAGGAAAATTTATTATGTTGGCTGTTATGGATGTTTGGGTTCATATTTCTTTTCATGCTCAGGTTTGTTGGAGTTGGTGCTCGACGTGTGAGGTCCTTATTTCAAGCTGCCAAAAAGAAGGTCTGTTGCTTTTTGTTGATGATCTCTCATAATAGTCTCCTATATGGTTTACTCAACACACATGACTTCTATATGTTTCTGATTGTGGAATGTTTTTTCTCCTGTATCTTTTGTAGGCTCCTTGCATTATTTTCATTGATGAAATTGATGCTGTTGGATCAACTCGGAAACAATGGGAGGGCCACACCAAGAAAACATTGCACCAACTACTCGTTGAAATGGATGGGTTTGAGCAGAATGAGGTATCTTTGAACAGTTTAGGTTGCAACTTGTTTGTCTTCTTTCACAAACTTATTTATAAATTTTTATGCCGTAGGGAATAATATTAATGGCTGCAACAAACCTACCTGATATTCTTGATCCAGCTTTAACGAGGCCTGGTAGATTTGATCGACATGTAAGTTCTTATATTCATTGTTTCACCTATAAATAAATTTATGAGAAGAGAGAAGAGCAGTAGAAATATTAAAATAAGTCCTATCGCAAGAGTTAACAAACTAAACAAGAGACATAGAAAATAAATCAAAACATAGGTTAAAAGTAATTTCCAGTTTCTCTTTCAATCCAGGTTGTGGTACCCAATTAATCTGTATATAATATAGCAGAAGATGACTAACAAATTCTGAATTCCAGATTGTTGTACCGAATCCAGATGTACGAGGTCGGCAAGAAATATTGGAACTCTACCTGCAGGATAAACCTACCGCCGAGAATGTTGATATTAAAGCAATAGCTCGTGGTACCCCAGGATTCAATGGGGCAGGTGAGAGTTACTCATTTAAATATATTTGACATGACATAATTGCTATCAATGCGAATCATGTACTTCTTCAAATCCCTGAATGGTGTTCTCTATAATTATATAATTGCATAAACTAGATCTTGCAAACCTGGTGAACATTGCTGCCATTAAAGCTGCGGTTGAAGGTGCAGAGAAATTAACAGCTTCACAGTTGGAGTTTGCAAAAGACAGAATAATTATGGGTACAGAGCGAAAAACAATGTTCATATCAGACGAGTCAAAAAAGGTATGTGTAGGAATCAGTATATGTCAGGAAATTTAGTTTGACACTTAAGAACTGTGGCCTATTCGAATGTGATGTAAAATCATAGGTTTCAACCACATTTTCAAATCTTGTTATCTTTTAAATTTTTTTGAATAAGCAACTTCTTTGCTAGATTATATTAAAATTTCAGACTTTTCCCTATAGTTGTAAACGCGTGCTGTGTGGTTACAACAGGGTTATAAGTATATACAAAAATTCTAAACATAAAGTTTTGATCAGAATAGTTCACATGTATTATGATTGATGTGGGCTTAACATAAAAAATACTAATAATTCTTGGAAGGAAAATTTTGGCAACTTGACCCTTCCATATACTTGTAGAAAATACCAATCTTTCATATTTATGGAAATAGAAAATTGGATGCCCATCTAATTATTAGTTAGTTGCTAAATCAGTTGTTAGCTGGTGAGTTCGGTTGATATAAATTGGTTTTTACTTTTTTGTAACAAAATTCCCTGTACTCTAAATCATTGTCCCAGAGTAATATCTGACCTGCTGGTTGCTCCAAAACAAATATTTTATCAATTTTTTGGGCATTTTTCGGTATATTTTATTTAGCATAACTGGATTTTACTTGTATTATGAAGTGTTCTTCTCTCTTTACCACTCTGCAAAATAATAACCTTTTAATGACTAATAAAATATTAATCCATTGATGCACCCTCAATCATGTTGACAATTGTTGTAAAAAATTCAGCTTACTGCTTATCATGAGAGCGGCCATGCAATTGTTGCCCTTAACACCGACGGTGCACATCCAATACACAAGGCAACAATAATGCCCCGTGGATCTGCTTTAGGAATGGTTACTCAGCTTCCCTCAAATGATGAAACGTCAATAAGTAAGAAGCAGTTGTTAGCTCGTCTTGATGTTTGTATGGGAGGAAGAGTTGCAGAAGAACTTATCTTTGGTCGTGATAATGTCACAACTGGAGCAAGTAGCGATCTTCAATCTGCTACCGAGCTTGCCCAATACATGGTAATATTCTGCTCCCCTGTTATGTTGAAGTGCAGTTGAGCATCTGTTAGTACTCTACAAAATTGATTCAAATTTTTTGTCTGTATTCCTTATGTCGTTGTTCGATTGTTACTCGGAATATCAATTAGTAGTAACTGAAATTCCAGACAACTTAGTTTCTGCTGAAATTTTTTACTAATCGTTTCATTTCAGAATGAGCTTGACATTCATTGTGTTTGTATGATGTGTTTTAATCTATCTTCACAAGGTTTCAAGTTGTGGGATGAGTGATACAATCGGACCAATTCATATAAAGGAGAGACCAAGTTCTGAAATGCAGTCACGTATTGATGCAGAGGCAAGTATTATAACTCTACAATTTCTTTTAACATTTCTGACAATTAAGTTCATGGTTGGAGCTGATATTTCCCTGTTCTGCAGGTCGTTAAACTCCTTAGAGATGCATATGATCGCGTGAAAGCTCTTCTGAAGAAGGTTTGTTGAATATTATTGTATATAGTTTTTTTTTCTGTGTAAAAAGAGAAACCTCTTGCTTTCATTGATATAAAGAAAAGAAATTACAAAATATTTGGAGGTTAAGGATTAGGGAGTCTTAGGTAATGCAAGGGTGCTCCGTATGCACACAAACAAAATGTAATGATTAGTTGTTTAGAAGTCTTGTACCACAAAGAATATGTATATGCGAAATGCTAACATGTGACTTATTCAACCCACTAGTAAGTTTGACTAGATTCTATAGTTCAGTGAGTCAAGCATCTAGTAGAGACTAACATGTTTTTGTGGTGAAAGTGTGGTTGGTTTTTAAATCCAAATGATCCACATTTCTATTGAATTTGTGCCACAAAAAAAAAGACCAGTCCATTTACATTGTAAGCAAACATTAGGGTATGATTATTGAAATAAGAAAATTAGAATCAAAAGCAACTTTTTGAGAAGCACAAATTCATTGAAAAAAAGTCAGCAATCTTTTGTACAAAATTTGATATCTATCTATACTGGTCGACATGTAAAGCATAACTAGTTTTTTTCTTCATATTTGTTAGCATGAGAAGGCATTACATGTGCTGGCAAATGCATTATTAGAGTGCGAGACACTTAATTCAGAAGAAATCAGGCGATTACTTCTCCCATATCGAGAAGGAAGACTGCCAGAACAACAGGAACAAGAAGAAGCAGAAGGAGATCTTGTATTGGCCTAATCTTTCTTTCTACTATGTGTCTATTATTGTACTCTAATTATAAGGGAAGCTCTGTACAGTATATCTGGAAGTCCCACAGGTAATTTTTCAAATTTATTCTGCAGTTTCCCTCATTTGCCCGTGCGATTTGTGTCATTAGATTATCATAGGAAGTAAGTTATACACCTTTGAATCTCTCTGTAGCAAGTAGTCCTGCTATCGATGAAAAAGGTCAACTATTAGAATACCGGGCAATATTTTTTTGGAGAGAACCGTGTAATTTGTAGAAAGGTATTTATTGGACATTTGAACAATTGTGTTTAGTAGCTATGCATTCTTCATTTTATTTTTAGAATTTCTTGTGAGATTGTGACCAAGTGTCTGCTGGCAAGGTTAAATTGTCATTGAAAGTGTTGAAAGAAATAAGATGCTTGGTTCCTATTATATGACAATTAATACCAAGGTGCTTGGTTCCTTAATGTAATTTTATGAAGGTAGATTTGTCTATCACGGCAGTTTTTTCTTTATCAATCATGAAGGTCGAAAGCTGGTTCATTAGCCACCGAAGGTAAGTGGCAAAAGCTAATGCACCATACTCATAGGCTGCCAAAATTATTTTGCTTCAAAACAAAAATATATATAATACTTTAAAACACTTATAGCATTTTGACCAAAAAATAAACTCTTACATCATTCAATATATTTTTACATAATTATTATATTCTAAAAGTTCTTTTGAAATACAGCGAAGGTAAGTTTTGTATAATTTTGGAAAAAGAAAAAGGAATATGTAGTGTAAAATACTCAATGAGAGATATGTATCCAATTAAAATAGGATTTTATTTTAAAAATACTGATATAACATGACAAGTATAACAATTTTGATTGATTGGATGCCTAATATTGGTTTACATTGTTTATGCACTATCTTTAAACTCATTATTATTTAAGTTTTATTATTCAACTTGGACGAAGAACCGATAAAGTCTTGCGGATGTAACTTAATCTCTAACATTTGAAAGTATTTAATCTTTCTTTATGAAAATAAAATTTAAGGAATTAAAAATAGAGTTGTTATTATTTTATTTTCTTGTCATATAAGCGATTTTTGATTTTGTCTCTTGTAATACTTTTTTTTGAAAAACACCATTGTCATTTTAAAATATTGATAATTTAGTCTCTAACGTCAAAATTCGAAGGTAAATTCGTAGGATATCTGTGGATTTACATGAAGATTTTGATTTTAGAGACTAAATTGTTAGTATTTTGAAATAACAATAGTGTTTTTTCAAAAAACAAATAATTTAAAGGGGTAAAATCAAAAGTATCATATTAATCCTTAAAAGTATAAGTTGAGTTAACAAAAAAAGTGTGTTAAGAATTTAATTTATTTATTGTTACAATTATGAGTTTAATTTAAACTCACTTTAAGCAATAGTAATTTCACTATATCATTAGACAAATTAAAACAACAAAGTTAAATTTAAACGTTTCAAAAATATTATTAATTAAAATGACAAATTATTTTATGAATATCTAGAAATAATTTGAAATTTGAATTCGGTAACACGTTAAGTATATTGTGATTTGCAATTGATGATCAGTGTTAAGAAAAAATTGACATTAATTGTGCATATTGGTAGAATTAATAAATTATAGTTCAAATATTTAAAAGAATAATTTTATATATACTAGCATGTCAATCTGTCCGCTTTTTTAATAGTATATGTGAAAATATAAATATTTTTTATTTAATATTGATTTTTAAAACATAGCATGTGAAATTAATAGTGAGTTTTTTTTATTGATAATTAAGTATTGAAAAAAAATACACAAATAATCATGTTTCGAAAAAATTACGCAAATAAGAAGAGGCGTCATCTCAGAAGACTTATACAGTCACTTTATAAATGAAGGTGCCATGTGAGATGACGCATAGATGCAACCAGGCTGCACTAAGTCATCTCAGATGGCGCCTAAGTGCATCTGGAGGGCAAAAATAAATTATTTTAAAAAATAAATAAAAGACAAGTGTGAAACGATTATTAGTAAGTTCGATTTTCATTAATAATTAAAAGATTACATAATGAGAAAAACAGATACATATTATTTAGTATGACTCCAAGTTCCTCTGTCGCGTCTCCTCTGTCGTGGGTTTCGATGAATTTCCTGTTGTTGCTGGGTCGAGGGCCCAACGTAGTCTATGCGTTCAAGATTTATAAAATTCGTCAGATCAAAATAATCGAAAGATCCGCTTTGAAATAATCGGTTATCCATGTTGTCAAAGTTTGGTCGTAATGGTGGTGGGTGGGGATCCATGGGTGGCCAGTAGCATTGGTCGTCGAAATAAGGGGGTAAAATTGAGATTAATCTTATGGAGTTTGGTATTGCGATTAATGATACTACAGGTTGTGATGGTTGAGGGTAAGTTGGGTTGGTTGGGTCATATTCTTCAGGTAGGCCTACATCTGGGGTAAGTTGAAAAAAGTTAGATCACGAGGGGTCTACATCGGGATGTTGGATGTATGGTCTTTGTTCGGGTTGAGGTTAGGTGTTCGGCATATGTGTGTACTGGTATTGTGGTTCAAATTGGGGTTGGGTGTGGGACATATGGGTGTATTGGTATTGAGGTGGTGATCGGGGTTGGGTGTTTGTGGGTTAGTAACAACGTGGTGTTTGGTGGTAGGTGGATGTTTGTTGGAGTTGTTGTTGGAGATTTGAGTATTGTGCCCATTGTGTGCGTGAGTCGATAAGATACCTTGGGTAAGACACAAAGATTTTCGGGTTAATAATTGATTTGTATCAATTACAGTATTATTCTGCGTGTCGCATATTATACTGGGTGAGGAAAATAGGGAATTGTAAGATATTTTGGTGACGCCTTTCCCACATCCTACACCTTTTCGGAGTGATCTCTTTTCAATTATTAACACCCCATTGGGTGTCGACCCTGTTGAGATGTCACAGATCCAAAGAAGTTGGTTCGCCTAGTATATCTTGAAGCCATTGGGTGTCGACCCTGTTGAGATGTCACAGATCCAAAGAAGTTGGTTCGCCTAGTATATCTTGATGCATTTTGAGCTGCATCTTGACACAGTCGCTGTGGTGCATCTCCACTATGTTGAACTGTATCATTGTAATTTTTTTCGTCCAAACTACTGCATCTTCGTGGTTGGGTTCATGGTCCACACTCAAATACGGTCTCCAGATAAACTACAAATAAAATTAAATTAAAACCGTGATAAGTTTAAAAATAATTAAGTTAAATGATAAAGTGCATAGGTATGCTAACATCATCCGGTCCAAGGTGCTCTAAAAGATTACAATATATAGCGACATTGAATCATGAATTCTTGCTGTAATCCATACCCTTCACACAGTACCTAAAGGAATGATAAAAAATGATTTTCTATATGTAATTGACGAAGAGATAAATAATAAAGTATTTGCGATATTGACTTACTTTGTTGCGTATGGAAACGTGCATGCATTATTGTTAACGCGGTTTAGCGACTCCATTCTCCATCAATCTCATGCTTGAAGTAAGAAAACACGTCCATCAAAGGTACATTTGTCGTTCCTTGCGTTCTTACCTAAAGAACTGTATAGATGGGCTAAAACAGTAGAACTCCAACTATACTTTCTTGTTTTTTCAAAGTCTCTAAGCAATGCTAAATACATAAAATTTACAGTATTCCTTGTACTTTCGGGGAATAACAAGCTTCCAAATAACATCATTATGTAATTTCTAGCGATAACGTCTACGTCTGTTTTGACTTCCTCCAACCAACTTCGAGGTTGTCTAGTTATGAAGTTCATGGTCGTTCTTCTTCTCTGGATCCTTCTAATTTCTCCGTCAACTTCAATGTCTCCCTCTAACCATCGCATCAACTCTTTCTTCAGTTTGGCCATGGTAAAAATGTGCAAAAATTTCATTTTTATCGGAGGTTTGGTGACCGAGAACATAACACATCAATCTCTAGTATGAATGTATGGTGATGTCATGACGCAAAAAAAAGAGAGGAAATGAGAAGAGAAGGTGAGAAAGTGTGAAGAATGGTGGAGAATGAGTGATTTATTTATAGAAAACACAATTACACGTAGTAGCCATTCTAGATGGCACCTCCTCTCAATTTTAGAGTACATGCACCATCTCACATGGCTTAACCTAAATGCATGCGCCATATGAGATGGCGCCCAAGACAAAAAGTGAATGTCTGCGCCATCTAGGATGACGCCTCCTCTTAAATGTGGTCTGAAATAATTATTTGCGTAATTTTCTCCAAAACATGATTATTTGTGTATTTTTTTCAATAAAAACATAAATAGTAAAAATATATAAGAATATAAATAGTAGAAATATAAATTGTAGGAAACGCCTTTGTGTATTTATTGTTATAGATTGCTTTATATATTGTTATAAATTACTTGAAATTTTAAAAAATCAAATAATATCGAATTAATGATGATATATCTACATGTCATCTTCCCTCCCTTCCCTTCATTGTCCTTGGTCGTCAATCTTGACAATGGACCAGTACTAAGAAAAAAAGGAACCAAGTCCCTTAATCCCCGCGACACAATTAATAAAATTGTGATATGATATGCAAACCATACATAGTGTGCAATGCAAATGCTGCTAAACTAATAAATTCATTCCATATCTCAACAGCCATTGTTGATGTAGATCAAAGGCGATTTTGAGTTATTAATGTTTTGAAGTCAAAAAGCTACTGATTTAGAGCCTATTTGAAAGACTTTTTAAAAATTCTATTTTAATTTTTGAAAATTTAAAAATTAAAAATTTGTTTGAATATAATATTTTGCAAATGTGTTTTTAAAAACTCTTCACTATTTTTCAGTTTTTAAAAGCAAAAAACTGAAATAGCTAAATTGTGTTTTGATTTTTACTTTTCAGTTTTTAAAAACTAAAAACAAAAACTATTTCAAACAGGCCCTTAGTCTCTACTGAACAACTTAGATCAGTCGATTGCAATTTCAACCGAAATTATTGTCTGCTGTGAATCCAGGTCCACTAGAGCTTTTGTAGGACTCACTATAGTGAAACTTCATCCCATGAAAACTATAAAGAAAAAAGAAATGTACTGAAGTAATGTGCAAAGAAAACACCAAAGTCTAAGCAGTTATAGAATTCTGTTACAAGAATTAACTTCAACTATGCAATTAAAAACTTCAACTGACCATTAAAAACAAATCTACATACCATGTTTATATACAATAAAGAGCACAACCACGAAAACAAAAACCTTAGAAATTGTCAAGAAGCACCTGATATCTATCACTTGTTACTGCACTGGATCGAATCACATCTCTCAAATACTGTTGTTCTTTTACTACACAAAAGAGAAACCTAACATATATAGCAAATGGAAAGAAACACCCGTATGGAAGAAGCGTCTCAATCGCCAGTCCGTCTCCTAGGCCCCCGTAAGGAAAACTGCTGAAGCTTCATCCGTGGCAGCAATGTCTTTCGCAACAACTTATTACAAGATCCTAAATCCGATCAATTCGTTCGGTCCAGTCTTGCAAAGCAACCCCTTCAGAAACATCAGCAAGTGACTTAAGATTGCACTTAATTACAGCTTCAACAAAGTAGCAAGTCTCATCCTTAGTGTTTCCATCAGGTATATCCACCACAAAAGATTCAATTACTAGTGTACCCGGCCTTCCATCAATAATTTCCGGGTGGAGAGACACCACAGACGAGTAATTCTGAAAAATACACCATATCACTGCCAATAATCCTAATACTTATAAATCGTTACAGAGAAATAAAATATATCACTGCCAATAGTCCTAATACTTATAAATCGTTACAGAGAAATAAAATATATCACTGCCAATAATCTCAATACTATAAATCGTTACATATATTAGAAGAACAGAAAAGTATATATGTTCATACCGTAAGCCTATGATCACCGCCGATAATCTTGATACTTAGAACATGCTCATTGTCATCAAGAAGCTCCAACCTTTCTGTACTCGTGGTAGCCGGAAGCCCCGACTTAACATCAACTTCTCTTAAACTTCCAATCTCAAGATTTCCCCTTACAACACATCTGCTCACAAATGGTTTATACTTTTGCGGCTGATCAAACCTTCTAACCAAAGACCATACCTATATAAACCAAATCTAAACACCATAAATCACATCACATAGAGAATTCCTTCTACAAATGCATTACACAAAAAAAACATTGTCAGGAAACACTTTCAGAGAGACAGTGACAATTATTTTATGAGAAATTTTTATAATTAAGAAAAAATTAAAACAGATTCCAACAACTCTAACAGAATATCCAACAACCCTAACAGAATATCTAACAACCACAACAATACATTGGAAAATAAAACTGGCACAAATTCAATTCACCAAAACTTCAAAAATAAATAACAAACAAAAGAAAAAATATATATAAGAAGGGTAACCTGAGGAACCGGTGCTCTTATATGCTTAACAAGAGCAGAGCCACACTGATTGTTTCCAGGCTGGTGCCGGTGATGTCTTCTTATATATTCCATCTCCATGTTACTAAACCTTCCACTTCCAATTCCATTCATATTTTCACACCAATTCAAAACGCAGCGTTTTCACACCTCGAAATGAAACTCTGTTATATGCAAAAAGCTCTGAATAAAACGTGTGGATTTCCGAAGAAGAGTGTGTGATTGGATATTCAGAGTCACTATACCATAGATCGTGGAAACTACTTACCTAAGAAAATTTTGTTATTATCTTAAAAAAAGTAAACGAATTAATTAATTAGAATTTAATTTTGGATATTTATTTATTATAAGTTGTTATGTTTGGTAAGTTTACTAAGTTGGGTTGGTATTATTTTGATTATAAAATAGAAAATATCTTTGTTAAAAAAATAATATTTGTTTGTTTATTTAAAAATATTCAAAGTGGGGTCCATTTATGTAGTGGTGTTATTAGTAACTAACACATTGTTTGTTCTTTTGTGTCTGTCTTTAGCTTTCTTCATCAGGTAAGGCATTACAGGATTTGTTGGAGGGGGAATATTCAATGTTTTGTTATTTTATCATGTGTGATTTTTGAATTAAATTTAGTATTGTAATGGGAGAATTGAAATCTGATTCATTCCATTGAAAGATGAACAATGCTTTTTTTACTAGAAAGATACTC
Source organism: Vicia sativa (assembly GCA_021764765.1). Lineage (NCBI taxonomy): Eukaryota > Viridiplantae > Streptophyta > Magnoliopsida > Fabales > Fabaceae > Vicia > Vicia sativa. Next base: position 225,393,884 of record CM038795.1, on the reverse strand, counting down.
TACATCTTCTATAAACAACAAAATAAAATTTTGATTCATTGAATTATTGATGTATTTAATTATTTGCCAAACAAGCCATGAGAATATTAGATAAAGGATCCCTCCTCTGATGTTTATACTGATTTACCATCATGTTATTGTTGATACTTTGTAGAAATAGATTGCTTTTACCATTCAAATTTGGGTTTGTTTTCAAGAAGCACACAGTGATGTTGAATGGCTTTGCATATTTAGATCACTCTTGACTCACAGGTTAGGCCAGGAGTATGATGCTAGTTGAAGTGCATTATGTGTCTCACTTCTGCATTAAAGGTTTCAATGGACCTTACATTATATCATAGCTCGCTCTTTCTGTTTTCACAATCAAGTTACAAATTCGGAAATCTTTATAGTCTCAAGTCTTTCATGTTGCTTTCGCACCACAAACATGATAATGAATTCATGGTTGGTAAGGTAACATATTACCTTTTTTGAAAATACATAAGCAAGAGACTGGAGAGTGTTTTATATATTGTTAAATTGTGGCGGCAGCGCTTCGGCGGAGTACTCTTGAAACATGGAAGTTGGAGCATGAGATGAAGATGAACGGGTAGGAGAAGAGAATTGGTATTCTATTTTTTAAATTAAAAATAAGGGGATTTTTCGTTCTATTTCATGGTTTTCTTACGGATCACACAAAATTTCTTAAATGTCCCTTAAAATACGAAGTATATTTTTAGTGCGTATCAAAATTGGATAAACTATACGTTGGAACCGAAATTTAATTTTCGATTTTGACTCAGAGAAATAATTCTGATTTTGTACTACACAGAAATCAGAAAAGTAACATTGAATAACACCAATATCACAAACTCAAAATACAATTCATAACATAAACATACGAAATACATTAAGGAATTTAACATAAATCAAACATTACAAATCAACGTCCGCGTGGATGTTCTCTTCAAAATTAGTAAAAGCATTCTACATAGCTCGTCTATCAGCTCACGGTTGATGAACACAAGCTTCTCGTCTTTGTCAACAGATGGAGAGCGCTACTCGATCTTCGCAATTTTGCGATTGTCGCCAAAAGGTACAAGTTCCTGCAATATTCCACGCACATCTTTAATTGGGTGTACTTGGTGAACTTAAATTCGCGTGATGGTGTAGTGCCGGTAAAGTGGACATCTCCAACATTTAATTTGATGTTCACTTCTGGTTTTTGGTATTGTGGTATGAAACAATATGACAAGTGACGTTATTTATTGTAGTTGGAGGCAAACATGAACCATACAAATCCTATCCTCGTGTCAGATTTGGAACCGAAATTTCACTTCCGATTTTATATAAATTGGAACCGGAAATATATTTCTTGTTAGTCCCCTGGGAGTGAAAAACCAGAAACAGAACAAAAACAACAACTCATAAGAAAACCTCATGTATTCAAATATTATGTTGGCTTAAATGCACTTTTGGTCCCCTTATATTATTTTTTGTAACATTTTAGTCCCCCTATAAAAAAAAATTAACTATTAGGTCCCCCAATATCATATTTCATGTGTTTTTAGGTCCCCATAACAAAATATTATAATTTGTATAGGTGGCAATGAAATTATGAGGTGATATTTTTAAATTGTTTCGCATCACTAAAAATAGGCCTAAAATTTATATTTTAGAATTAAAATTTATAATATATAATTTCGAAATAAATATTTATAAACAAAAATAACAAAAATAATTAAAAATATTTAATTATTATAAAGAAAACTTTTTTAAAAAATAAAATAATAAAATATTAAATATTTTAAATAATGTGACATCAATTAAAAAATTGTCACTTCATAATTTCAATGTCACCTATGCAAATTAGACTATTTTGTCTTTGGAGACCACAAAAAAAAAACATGAAATATAATATTAAGGACGCAAAAGTTGATTTTTTTATAGAGGGACTAAAATGTTAAAAAAATTAATATAGGGGGACCAAAAATGCATTTAAACCTATTATGTATTGGTCAAACTACAAAAATGACTATATTTTCATACTTGAGCAAAATGACATTTACAATAAAATGATACAAAACTAGTTAATTGATCAGAAAACATTTACAATAAAATATATTTTTAATTTTTTTTTTTTTATATTTTGAAGGTGGAATCACATTTAGTATGTTTTTGTAAAATATATGAAATCACATTTCGACGGACCATTTTAAAATTGAAAAGAGTATTTCTTTTTAGCATGGGTGAAATAAAAAATTTCCAAAAATAATTTGATTTAGAGATTTAAAACCTCAGCGCTTGAAAATTATTTTACCCATGTGTCGCACATCAGTTAAATAGTAGGACAGAAACTGGAGGTTAAGAACCGAAGTAGATCCAAACTCATCATTTATGGTGGATGAGTGAAATAACTTAGAATTATTATGTACTAATTGAATTAAATGAACTAAATGAGTATTGATATAAAATATTGACCTAAAATCCATTGCACTGATTAAGAATTTTAAATAAAAAATATATTTTATGTTTAATATATTGAATATATATAACATTATTATAAAAAAATAATTATTTTTGTTTTAATATATTAAATATAATATATATATATATATATATATATATATATATATATATATATATATATATATATATATATATATATATATATTTAATCTCTTAAAGAATATCTAACTTAAAAAGTGTTCTCTCTCTTAGCATTTTCTTATAAAGCTAACAATTTAAAAAAAACTCATTTATCATTAAATCAAGACAATTATTTATTATTTAACTGAATAGTAAAGATAATTTAAAACCGAGGAAATAATAAATATAAAAAAGGACATTTTGAAAATTTCCAATTTCTTTTCTTTTGTATATATACTCCTATTCGACAAGTATTGAATTCAAGCATATATATATATATATATATATATATATATATATATACACACATCCAGTCCTATATATTCGTTGATCATTGGATACTCTAAGTCTCTAATCAGAGTCCATCCTTCCCTATGACGCATATTTCTCACCAACGTACATATGACTCCAATTTTTGAAACCTTAAAATCCGAATGGGTCCCACCCATTCACATGAAATATATATTTATTTTCCCTCACTTTTCTCCCCCACCCACTTTCCCTTTCACAGTCTCTCTGTAATAAAACCATAACCCGTGACTCTTTCAGTTACATCACAATCCCTCACTTTCCTCGAACCTTCCTTTGCTTTTTCTTCTTTCCTTCTTCTTCTTCTTCTCTCTCTCTCTCTCTCTCTCTCTCTCTCTCTCTCAAATCGCTTCCATTTTCGGTATACTACACATTTTCTCTGTCTTATCATTTTCAATGTATCCATTTTTTCAACTGCTTATTTGACTTTTATGCTTTCACTCTTCTCAATACATGTCATTTTCTTTCATTACTTCATTTTTTCCACGTTAATTTCTCTTGAATACATTTTCTGTTACTTACATTATCAATTCACAAATATTTTCTCTTTATATCTCGCTGTTTCTTTTTATACGGAATTGTATTTTTTTTCTTCCCGCTGGTTTCTCAAGGATCAATTGTTTTTATTACTTGTAATTTCGCTTATGTGTTCTATAATGATTCATTTGTGCGTACATTCATGTGATGATTATCAATTTGTAATTTTCTTTGCACTATTTTTGGGGGTTTTAGGAAAGGTATGAATCGATTGTTTCTGTGTTTGGGGGAGCATTTGGTAAACACAAGTTTGATTTGGATGAAGTTGATTTTGTAAAACTTATTTGGTTAAAAATTATTTGAGTTTGAAATTGAGAGTGTTTTTAGTCTTAAATCAAGTTTGATGTAAAAGTTTTAGTGTACATTTTCCACTCAATGCTAGATTGAATTTTATCAGTTCTAGTTACAATTTTCAACTCTGGTTTGATAGTAAGAAAATCAATTTCGATGGTTTTCACTGCATACCAGTATTTGTTTTTGATATTTATATGATAGAGTCGTGCTTTTTTCAATTGTTTGATAAATGGACTGATTATTCGACTGTCAATGTCTCTTTTTGTTTCAGGAGTAGGCTGGGAGAATTCAAGGTGATGCTAGTAGTTAGTCGGTAGCATTCATCTTCTTCTATACTGCAGTTATGACTGTGAATACTACTCAGCAAGACAAGTGTGTTAGGTTAGTTTGATTGTGTGATTTTTGTTGTTGTCTGTGGCAATTTTATCAGCATTTGCTGTTGAGGCTGTTTCTTTTGTTCACACCTACTTGTACACGCTGCTAATAATATATGAATATAACCGTGTCGAACACTGGACATGCCTTCAATTTGAAGTATTAGTTTTATAGTCTATTATTTAATTTTTGTGATGTTCAGGTTTCATGATTCTAATTCAGACAAGTTTTCTGAGAGAATTCATCCTGCATTTAAGCCAACACAGTCGGGGAAATTTAGAAGCACATTAAGTACATTTTCTGACAAGTTTCAAAGGGGATTGGAATCTGGTTCTGAGAGGATGATGAGGTTCAGAACAACATTCGACTCTTTTCACCATAACAGCGCCCTTTCTAGAAACTTTGGCTCTAAATGGAAAATACTTGATCCACAAGGTTCATTCCTTCAAAAGTGGAACAAGATTTTTGTATTGTTATGTGTCATTGCTGTATCACTGGATCCTTTGTTCTTTTATGTTCCTGTGATTGATGGCGAGAGGAAATGCCTTTCACTGGACAGAGGAATGGAGATTACAGCGACTGTTTTGAGAACTTTCTCTGATGTATTTTATATAATCCACATGATTTTCCAGTTTCGTACTGGATTTATTGCTCCCTCTTCCCGAGTATTTGGAAGAGGTGTTTTGGTTGAAGATTCTTGGGCAATTGCTAAGAGGTATCTGTCATCCTATTTCTTAGTTGACATTCTTGCAATTCTTCCCCTCCCACAGGTATGCCTCTCTAATATGTTAAGGGTTTATGAAGATTAGATTCTAAATTTTACACTGTGATGTATTCATTTGTAAGTGTATTGACTCAACCTAATAAACTATATCTAGGTGGTGATTCTAGTTATTATCCCGAAGATGAATGGGTTTGAATCGCTCAATACCAAGAACTTGCTGAAATTTGTTGTTTTCTTCCAATATATGCCTCGGCTACTACGAATAATTCCATTATATAAAGAAATTACAAGGGCCTCTGGCATTCTCACTGAAACAGCATGGGCTGGAGCTGCATTCAATCTCTTTCTTTATATGCTTGCAAGTCATGTAAGTCCTTGCTACATTCTTACTTACATCTTTATGAAATTAATTTTGGTAATGTGTTACTTTATACTATATGTTATGTTCAAACTATTCACATTCTATTTCCAGGTTTACAATTCTTTTTCTTCTAAGTCCATTAATTATATACATTTTTTCCTTTGTGCTGGTAGTTTTATTCTTTCAACAAATTTGTTTTGTCTGATCAATAAGTTAAAAGCTTTCATAAACTCACACTTTTGGTAACTCTGGGCATGCCCAAGTATGTTAGGATACTCACTCCTGTATAACATGTGCTAGTTGCATGACAGATATGGTGATTATTAGATAATGCTGATATCTGAATATTGGGTGGAACCATTCTAGCCAAGATTTTGAGAGTACTTAGTTTACTGATGGAATTATGGTAGACTAACCAAAAGTTGGCTGTTAATATTAACAGAAATGAAAATCACAGAATAGAGATAATTCAAGAAAGAGTCCTAGCCGTGGGATGGGAATGGCCAACCCCACTCAATACCCCTCCTCACACAGAGATAGACTAGTAATAAGAGGATAACTGTTATATTTCAATTTCCACGATTTTATGGTACTAAAGAGTTCTTGTGAATATTTTAATGTTTTTAATTGTTGGACCTGTCTTAAATTCAAAGGAAACTATGAGATCGATGGGACAAAATATGTTTCTTTAAGTGCATTTGCGTATTTTGTTCCACCTAATATATTTATGATTGACGATATAGAAAGCATGATGATGCTGATCAATAAAAAGAAGATAATTAATAACTGTGGATTTAAGATATTTTATTCAATTTCTTAAAGCTTCTTTTTATGGACAGTATTTTAGGCCAGATTTTTGTTACGTAAGATTTCTAGTTTTATATCTGCAAGTCTCAAGGATTCCTAGTTGGCTTGGGTTGCTAGTTAGTATCATTAATTACTTTTGGGAGTCGTTTCTTGCAACTTATGCCCAGAAAGTTGTATTTTAATAATCATATAGACTTTTGCTTGTGTTGGAACTTGGATATGTTTGACATTTGGCACTTGTATCAGTCTTAAGTGTTGGCACATCGGTGTTGCATTTGTTTTTCACAAAGTTACAATTTCGATGCATGTTTGAAATGATGTCATCTCCATATATTTCTCATTTTTAAGTTGTTTGTTTTGTTTAGGTCCTTGGTGCCTTTTGGTACTTGTTTTCTATAGAACGAGAAACCACATGCTGGCAAGAAGCCTGTCAAACTAATATCATGTGTAAGAAGGCAGATATGTACTGTAATGACCATGGGGGCGGGTTTAAGACTATTTCAACATTCTTGAATGCTTCTTGCCCAATACAGGAGGAAGATAAAAAGCAATTTGACTTTGGAATTTTCCTTGATGCCCTTCAATCCGGCGTTGTGGAGTCGAGAGATTTTACCCAAAAACTCTTTTACTGTTTTTGGTGGGGCCTAAAAAATTTAAGGTTTGCTTCATTGATTATTTTTTAGTATATATTATATGTTCGTATATTCTAAGGAAAATCATGTTATGTTACAATATAGTTTACCAAGGCAAATCATGTTATGTTACAATCTAAGGCAAATCATGTTATGTTACAATATAGTTTTACTAAAAGTACCGATTATGTTACAACATATTACCTAATATTCTTTAACTGTTCATTCATCCTCTTTATTTGGATCTGCATTCCATTATTGCAGTTCTCTTGGTCAGAACTTAGCAACAAGTACCGATTTTTGGGAAATCTGTTTTGCAGTTTTCATCTCCATAGCTGGTTTGGTTTTATTTTCATTCCTCATTGGAAATATGCAGGTATGTACCCAAAATCTTGATAGAAACTGGTAGCTATAGTGAGTGTATTGAAGAAAAGAAAACAAAAATAATAGAACAATCCTCTGCAGAATTTGTCTAGTACAACACTATTATTAATACAAAATTAACACACTAGTACATCAGAGAAAGTTTAGTAGATAGGCAATAATAGAATAAGATATAAAGCAATTCCTATTTAAGAAATTTGAGAGTCTTGGTCTCTTCCTTTCCTTTCTCTATATTTATTACTAAATTTTTACAGTATAACTGACATAATAACTTCCCAAAACTTTCAGTCTCCATAGTTCCTTTTAATCATGTAATGAAGCTGGGAAGCACTATTTATTAATCTTCTGTTTAATTTTGGAAATTTGATCTACTGCCCTTTCTCCCTTCTGTAATTTCCCAGATTTAAATTCATAGTTTTCCTTTTTTGGCTTGTTTTGGTCGGAAAGTCTTTAATTGTATTAAGATTCCTTTGTTGGAAAATCAAACTATTTTTATACTTTTTTCATCTTCAGCTTATCTCTAGATAATACCCTGAGCTTTTAGTGTTTGTTTGATTGTGGTTTAGAACACTAGTTGTTTGTTTTTAAGTTTTGATTGTCCATGCGAAACTCAGATCAATATTTTGACACATGAGCCATTCCGTTCGTTTATTAGGATGTGCTCTAGATTTTAACTGATTATACTTGATTTGTTTTGAAACAGACATATTTGCAGTCAACAACTACAAGACTGGAGGAGATGAGAGTCAAAAGGAGGGATGCAGAACAATGGATGTCTCATCGATTGCTTCCTGACAGCCTGAGAGAGCGAATCAGGCGGTATGATCAATACAAATGGCAAGAAACCAGGGGTGTAGATGAAGACCGTTTAATTCACGATCTTCCCAAAGATTTAAGAAGGGATATTAAGCGTCATCTTTGCTTAGATTTGCTGATGAGGGTAAGTTTTCCAACTTTTTTAATCGTCTTGTTACTGGAATCATTATATCAAAAGGAAGTCTTATGGATTTTAATGACAGCCCTTGAAGTGGAAACAAAATTATCATTGCTATTCGATGATCAGAGATTATATAGTTTGATTTTTCATTCAACATTTTTAATAATAACCGGATGTTTTTCTCTCGTGCATGAAATTTAGGTGCCAATGTTTGAGAAAATGGATGGACAACTTTTGGACGCAATGTGTGACCGTCTCAAACCAATACTTTACACAGAACAAAGCTACGTTGTTCGGGAAGGAGACCCCGTCGATGAGATGCTCTTCATCATGCGAGGCAAGTTGTTGACCATAACAACTAATGGCGGTAGAACTGGCTTCTTCAACTCTGAGTTCTTAAAAGCTGGCGACTTCTGTGGAGAGGAGCTTCTCACATGGGCCTTAGATCCTCATTCCTCATCCAACCTTCCCATTTCCACTAGGACGGTCCAAACCATCATAGAAGTCGAAGCCTTTGCCTTAAAAGCTGACGATCTGAAGTTTGTGGCGTCTCAGTTCCGGCGCCTTCACAGCAAGAAGCTGCGCCACACTTTCAGATTCTACTCGCAACAATGGCGTACATGGGCCGCATGTTTTATACAAGCTGCATGGCGGCGCTACTGCAAGAAGAAGCTTGAAGAGTCTCTTGTTGAAGAGGAGAACAGGCTGCAAGATGCGTTGGCAAAGGCTGGTGGTACCTCAACAAGTCTAGGTGCCACCATATATGCTTCCAGGTTTGCTGCCAATGCACTCAGATTATTGCGACGAAACCGTACTGCAAGGAAGATAAGGGTGCCAGAGAGAATACCTGCTTTGTTGCTTCAGAAACCTGAAGAACCTGACTTTACTGAGGAAGAACAATAGCATGTAGCTGGATATTGGTTTACTAATTAGGAACGGTGAACATAGTTATAGTGTAGTTGGATATGTCTGGTGTATTAATCTGGAAAGGTAAACATGCAACTTCGGTAGAAAATGTTCATATTGAAATTTGAGTTAAGTTTTATATGTAAGTATATGTGTTATTCTTATTAAATGATTTTCAGGTTAAATTTTGCTTTCCATTCCTCTTTCTTGAGTTCTGTCTGAACTCATGTGTTTTGATTGCGATTCTGTTGTGTATGTCTTGCTGCTGTTTGGTGTTTCCTTTGTGGACGAAAAATTCTCGAGGGCTTCTTAATTTGCTTGTGAAGTTGTGAATCAAAATACCTTATAGTACTTCTCTTAAATTGCAACAAATGTAAAACTGATTAAGTGTATATATAAAGTAGTACTTTCATGGAAATAAAATCAAAATTTCTATAAAAACTATCTTCCTTGCATCGCAAGTTATGTCCCATATTTAACTAATAAATGCTATATGCATTGTACACAAAATTGACCAAAATAAATTCATCTATGATATTGGTATAGATAGCAATCACATCACACCTAGTTCTAACTTTTCCAATAATGATAAACCTCCCTTAATGACACGTCATAACCGATGATTGATGGCTAGAAATTAATGGAAATTAAGACGTCCATTGCTATTGCTATGTTCTACAAATGCAACAGTTTCACAGAGCACTGCACAGTCTCACCTCCCTCTTAAAAAATGCTGGCAAAGCAAATGCAGCTTTGTTCATCTGCACAAAGAAACACAAGACATTACTGGAAAGCAAAGTAAATTTATTAATAACAACTACAAATATCTTTGGACCATGTAATTACTAACCTCCGAGTTATAGAACCTAAGTTCTGTTATGTGTTTATCAGCACCTTCAACTTTTTCAATAGGATTGACAGGGTTCACGAAATCAACAGATGACCCCTCTTTTGAGCATAGTATAAAGCCTATCAAACCACTGCATACCATGATTTTATAGGGAATCGAAAGTAGTAAGGAATGTCTCATAGTAACATAACATGAATCATGAAATCGAAAAGTGTAAATAAACTACCTCAGATATGTTGGAACACTTGTCCAAGCATAACATACCGAAGCAAATGTTTGTTTACAGATAGAGATCATATCCATTTTATCTGTCTCGCAAATATCAATATGAGTCACCGAACCGTGGCAGCATATTTCCCTCAAAACTCCACCATCTCCACCACCAACAACTAAAACTGTTTTCTAAGACAGTTATAGTAAACACATTAACATAAGTGAAAGGTAATGAAATAAATCCAAAATTCAAAAAAAAATTAATAGCATGATTGATGATTACTAGAGGAAGATTGAGATTGTGAGAACCTGGCACTTTCCTTCGGCTTAAGGGATTGAAACCTTAGCCTTCAAACAACAAGAAGGAATTTCCATAGAGTTTTGGCTATGGCATTCCATAAGTCACTCTTCTTTTTCAATTATAGCTTTTGTATAGTAAGAAATTGTATTATGAAAAGCAATTCAGCAATGTTAATATATAAGGAGAATTCTATGGTGAAGATGACATATTGACTTTAAAAGTGTCATAATTCTGGCCAATTATAAATGTCTTTCAAACCTTAGAATGTCACATAGAACCAACTTATTATTATGTAAAGTCATATTTCTTAATATTGTCATTTAGTCCCTACATATTTGAAACTAAACACTTAACATATTAATTGTTATGTAGCTTCGAAGTGTGGTTTTTCAAAAATCAAAACTAATGAGGCCATTTTTCACGATAACTTCAGCTTTTTCAACCAGTTCATCTTCTTTCTCCAACCAAATTAATGAAATTTTTTTTCACGAAAACTTCAGCTTCTTCAACAAATTCATATTTTTTTTTGCAGACAACAACAAATTCGTCTTCTTTCTCCAACCAACAACAACTTCATCTTCTTTACTATCCACATTCATATTCTTCTTTCTCATACAATCGCTCTGCTCACACAGTTCGTATTGAAAGCCGATTTGCTAAAGTATTAATGTTTAATTATTATTTATTTCAATTTCTTATATGGTCGATGTTGTAATCTGTAATTGGATTAAGATTTCATTTCAATTTGAGAATTAGGTTTTATGACTGATGTCATTGGATTAAGTTTCTAAATATGTAGGTTAAGATTTCATTTCAACTTGGGAAATAGTTTTTATGGTCGATGTCATTGTCTTCATTTCAATTTGGGAATTAGGTTTTAAGATTGACTTCATTTGGATGATTTCATTTCAAGTTGGGATATAGGTTTTATGATTGGTGTTGAATTATGTTGTCATATATATTGGCCTATTTCAGATGGACAACAACGGCGAATCTGTTGGGATTGATTTGAACAATATTCACACTGATTCATCTGATGCTGAATATAGTTATGATGAAGATGCTAATGTTGATGTACAACAAAGATCAAATGATGAAGATGATTATGATAATGACAATGATGAGGAATTGGTTGGAATAGAGTTGTCAAATAGCCATGCAGTTGTAGGTGATCACATGGTGAATATAAATTCCATTACTCCAGATGACATTCGTGCTATGGAATTTGGAACTGTGAGTGAAACTTATGAATTTTATTATAGGTAAGGAAAATGTAAAGGTTTTGCCATTAGGAAAAGCGATTTTAGACAAAGAGGGCCCACATGTAGTGAAATAGTAGTAATGAGGCAGTTTGTATGCAACAAACATGGATTAAGAGACAAGAAGCACTTAGCTAGGGTAGATAGGAAAAGAGATCATTGACGTCTGACTCGTACTGAATGCGCAACTAGGCTCGGTGTGCATTACAAAGCCAAAAAGGGAAAATATATAGTCTCAATTTTTGAAGAGGCTCGTAACCATGAATTAACCCCAACAAAATTTGTGCATTTACACCTCGTTTATCATCAAATTTCTAAAACATATAGAGCTCAAATTGATGGTCTTCAATCACATGGAATCAGAACGTGTCATATAATGGAGTACATGGTTGCTCAAAAAGGTGGATATAATGATGTTGGTTTTACAAAGAAAGATTTGTACAATTATTATGATAAAAAAATGTGTGATGTCATTAAAGATGGTGATGTTGTTGCTGCTTTAAATTATATCAAAGTGAAATCATCTATGGATTCTATGCTATATGCAAAATATTCTCTCAATAGTGATGGAAGATTGAAGTCGTTTTTTTGGGAAAACATCAGTAGTAGATAAGACTATTTATGTTTTGGCGAAGTTCTTGCGTTAGACACAACTTACAAGAAGAACAAATACAATTATTCATTGGTTATATTTTCTGGTTGCAACTACCACTCACAGACTGTTATATTCGGGGCTGCATTGGTGTTAGATGAAACGACAGAGACGTATAAGTGGCTGTTGAGGTGTTTCTTATAGTGCATGAAAATAAATATCAAAAAGCAGTTGTAATAGATGGAAGCTTACACTTAATCAAATTTTACACTTGAGAAATTTGAAGAATTTTGGTGGGAGCTAGTTATTGCACCCCGAAATTCTCCATCTTCATATTTTAACAAGTGATTGACTTACACTTAATCAATAGGTACATTACATACATATTATTCATGCATTAACCATGAGATCGAGATTTTCCAATTATGCGAGTGCACACAACTCTCGAGAAGAAGTTTGATTCACGAGACTGAATATCGAAAGTTCGTCGTCTCGAATGTCATCTCATTGTACAAGATGTGGGTGTCCAAAAGTTTCTAATAATCTCATGAGAATTGGGGTTTCGAAGTTCCGTTCTCATATTGTGTGGATACTTATTAAGGTTTTCGAGCAAGAGCAGGTTGTGGTAGAATATTTGAGCCTGAAGCGATTCTATGGTCTTTGGTGAGTCTTGAAACATCAGGATATGGTCTATCGATCCGTACGATTTATCAAAAAATCAAGAACGGTCGTGTAAAAGCAAGCTTCTCAAAATTAAGTGTTTTTATGAAGCCAACACGTATGCATGTGTATCAAGAAAGGATGTGCAAAAATATTATCAAGCCTTGTATCATTCAAGTATCTAGTTTCAAGTTTCTTGAAGACTCTTTGATGTTTCAAGCGCCATAGGTACAAGCATGCTCTTATATTGATAATTTAGTGCTCAAAATATCATTAAAACATATGCATACATTGATATTTTTAAATTGGTGCAAAACTGTTTTTACATGAAAATAAAAAATTAATATTTGCTGAAAATTCTCAGGAAATCGATTTCCATAAACGGGTAATTGGTTTCCTCCTCATGCGCAACAAAAAACTGTTTTTTGGAAATCCTTTTCAAACTGTAGAAATCGATTTCCTGAAGTCAAAATTTAAATTTTAGTCACAACGTTTGAAGGAAATCGATTACCATATATGAAAATCGATTTCCTGAACATAACAGAACCAAAAACTTTCTGTTTTATGCATAAACGGATTTCCTCTTGCACCTTTTCAGATATACTTTTTTATATTCATTTGCACCATTTATAAAAGGTGTTAAGACACTATATAAACTATATATTTTTAGAATTCAAATCCACCTCTTTCAATTTACAAATAAAACTTATCACATTCATTCAAACTTTCAAACAAAGTGTTGAGATTATCAAACTTTCATCAAATAATTTTCTGTACTTGTTTTTTCAAAACCAATACAGAAAATTTGTACCATATTCATCAATACTTGAGCACTATTATCTCTATGTTTGCCTGATTAAAATGGAAGATCAATCAAGTGATTGATATATTATTCATCTTCATTTAAACTCTTAAAAAAAATCATATATACTTGTTGTATTCTTGTTGTCCAGGATTGTTGGAAGCAAGTTGTGCATTAAAGAGGATTGTTCTTCTTGCACTTAGTGTTTTAGATCTTAAAGGTTTTAAGAGCCTTTGATATCCCTATAGGTTAGATAGTAAGCATCACCATTGGTATGAATAGGTTGTACAATAATTCTAACTATAGTGAGATCTCTTTTGTGTTGAAAGGGGACTGGAGTACTCTCGTTCTGTGAGGGGAACCAGGATACATCCTTGTGTTCTTTATTTTTTTCGCATTTATCGCTTTTATGAAAACCTTAACCAGAAAAGAAAGAACCACTCATATATTTTCATTTACCAAACCAAAAAATATTGTAATAAGTATTCATAAAACCGGTAAAAAATTTATAGTCCTAATTCACCCCCTCTCTTAGACACATTTCATACTTACATTTGGTATCAGAGCAAGTTATAGGTAACTTGTTCCTAAAGATCCATAATAGCTTATGCAAATCAAAACCCAATTTTCAAAGACGGTGGTAATAACAACAAGCCTCCATTGTTTTGTGGTGAATACTTTGACTTTTGGAAAATTTGCATGAAGGCTCATCTAGAAGCGCAAGGAGAAGAAATATGGGATGCTGTTGAAAACGGTCCATTTGCTCCGGTGTGTGTTGTCAATGGTGTTGGATCATCAAATCCTAAAGCATCATGGAATGAAGATGACAATAAAAAATTTCTCTATGACAAAAAGACAATCAATCTCCTCCAAGGTGCTCTTAGTATGGATGAATTCTTTCGAGTATCGACATGTACAACGACAAAGGAAATATGGGATACTTTAGTGGAAACTCATGAAGGAACCGCTAAAGTTAAAAGATCAAGATTTAATACCTTTAATCAAGAGTACAAGTTATTTAGAATGAAGCCCGGAGAAACCATTCTTGAATTGCAAAAAATATTCGTTCACTTGACAAATCATTTGAAGACACTTGGTAAGACTATTACTACCGAAGAAATTAATCTTAGAGTGCTTAGATATTTAACAAGGAAATGGAAACCAAAAGTGACGGCGATATCCAAAAAGAAAAATTTGTCAAATTTGACTTCCACAACTTTATTTGAAAAACTTCAAGAATGTGAGATAGAACTTGGAAGATTAAAAAAGCATGAGAACTTAGATAAGAAATCCAAAGGCATCACATTGAAAGTAGATTCAAAAGAAAGTCAAGATAAAGATGCATCAGAGGAAGATGAAAACTTCTTGCTTCTTGTAAAAAGATTAGGAAAATATTTTGGCCATAAAAATAATCTTGGTAATGCTAACTTTGTCAAAAGGAAGAAATTTTCAAAGCATAAAGATAAAGAAGCTTCCACATCAACACAAGATGTCACATGTTATAAATGTGGAAAGCGAGGTCATATAAAGCCGGATTATCCGAAACTCTCCAAAAAAAATGGATTCAAAGGCAAAAAGGAGTTCAAAAATAAAAATGCATATGTTGCATGGGAAGATAATGCGATAAGCTTTTCATCCAATTCAGATAGTGACGAAAGTGCAAAGCTAGCATTGATGTATTCACACCATTCCGATGATGAAGATGGTAAGGTTAGTTATGATAATTCTCTTTATGATAATGGTGCACAAGGTGCAATAGATGAACTCTTAAATGAATGCAAAATTCTATATAGAACTATTTCATCTCAAAAGAAAATAATTTCATCTTTAAAAGACAAAGTTGAAACAATTGAAAAAGAATATAAAGATGAAAAAGAAAAGATGATTAGAGATCAAAAAATGAATTTTGTATGAAATAATTGTGAATCTATTTCTTTCCAAATTGTTCAATTAAAAAGAGTCCTAGAAATATATGAAAAAAGACAAGTTGGATTGAAAAATATTCCTAGCAAACAAAGGTATCCTAAAGATAAAAGTGGACTTGGCTTTTTAAAATTTTCTCAACCAAGTCCCAACAAAACTATCTTTGTTAAGGCTAGTATCCAACCAATCCAAGAGAAAGTGAACAAGCCTAAAGTAGTTCATCATTATCATAAAAATAAAAGATTTGTTAAGAATAAATCTTATCCTCCTAGATATAGAAGTAATTTTTAACCTACTTGGTTTTATTATGGTATTAAAGGCTATACACCTAATGCTTGCTATGTTAGAAACTTTAGTGTGGCAAGTGAGCATTATGTGTGGGTAAAGAAAAGTACTAATTATGAAGGACCCAAAGAAATTTGGGTACCTAAGAAAACTTAATTTGTTCTGTAGATTTGCTTGAAAACCACTTAAAATCTATGGATCTTGATAGTGGTTGTTCCAAGCATATAACGGGAGACATAAACCAATTTTCAAATCTAGTCATAAAGGCCAAGGGTTATATCACTTATGAAGATAATAATAAGGGGAGAATTCTTGGAAAAGGTAAAGTTGGTGCACCACCTTTCACATCCATTGAAGATGTTATTTATGTTGAAGGACTAAAGCACAATCTTCTTAGCATTAGCTAACTTTGTGACAAAGGCTTCAAGATCAAGTTTACTAAAGATGAATTCTTGATTATTGATGAAGTCACCAATGAGGTAAAACTCAAAGGTAAAAGAATTAACAATATTTTTATGATTTTTTTAGATGATTTATATTTGAAATTAAAATGTCTTATGGTAAACAATAATGAATCATGGTTATGGCATAAAAGGGCAGCCCATATTTATATGGATCACTTAAATAAATTAACCAAACATGATCTTATTATTGGCTTACCAAAGATAAAGTTTGTCAAAGATAAATTATGTGATGCTTATCAAAAGGGAAAACAAACCAAATCAACTTTCAAATCTAAGAATGTGGTGTCCACTACAAGGCCACTACAATTGTTGCATATGGATTTATTTGGTCCATCAAGAACAAGAAGCTTCGAAGGTAATGTATACGCTTTAGTTATTGTTGATGATTTTTCTAGATATTCTTGGACTTTGTTTCTTGTGCAGAAAAGTGATGCTTTCAAAGCATTTAATAAGTATGCAAAGCAAATCCAAAATGAAAAATCACTAAAGATTGTATCCATAAGAAGTGACCATGGTGGAGAATTCCAAAATGCATCATTTGAAGAATTTTGTGAAGAACATGGTATCTCTCATAATTTTTCAGCACCAAGAACTCCACAACAAAATGGAGTAGTTGAAAGAAAGAATAGGTTTCTAGTGGAACTTGCAAGAACAATGCTTAGTGATGCAAATCTACCAAAATATTTTTGGGTGGATGCGGTTAGTATGACATGCTATATTGGAAATCGAGTTATCATTAGACCTATCTTGAAAAAGACTCCATATGAATTCTTCAAAGAAAGTCGAACATTGCTCACTTTCATTTTTTTGGATGCAAGTGCTTTGTTCTCAACAATGACAAAGACAATCTCAGTAAGTTTGACGAGAAATCCGACGAAGATTTACCCTCGGAAGAAATTTCAAATGATCAAAATCTGAATCCACCAGAACATCAACAAGAAGTTTTACAACAAGATACAAACATCAATGATCTACCTAAAGAATGGAGAACTCATAGAGACCATCCTATTGATTAATTCATTGGTGATATTAGTCAAGGAGTTACAACAAGATTAAATCTCAAAGATGCTTGCTTAAACATGGCGTTTGTTTCTCAAATTGAACCCTCCAAAGTTGATGAAGTCTTAGGAGACGATAAATGGATAATTGCTATGCAAGAAGAATCAAATCAATTCGAGAGAAATCAAGTTTGAGAACTTGTTCCTAAGCCAAGTGGTAAACACATCATAGGTACCCGATGGGTGTTTAAAAACAAATTTGATGAGAATGGTATAATTGTTCGAAACAAACCAAGGTTGGTAGCCCAAGGTTATAATCAAGAAGAAGGAATCGACTTTGAAGAAACATTTTCTCCATTTGCAAGGTTAGAAGCTATTCGTATTTTACTTGCTTATGCTTGTTCATTAAATTTTCAGCTTTTCCAAATGGATGTCAAAAGAGCATTCTTGAATGGCTACATCAATGAAGAAGTCTATGTCAAACAACCCCTTGGATTTGAAGACTTCAAAAGTCCTTCACATGTCTTTAAGTTGAGAAAGGCTCTTTATGGCTTGAAGCAAGCACCAAGAGCATGGTATGATAGACTTAGCAATTTTTTGTGTGAAAAAGGTTTTGAAAAGGGTAAAGTTTATAAAACTTTGTCCATTAAGAAAATCAAAGGTAACACTTTATTGGTTCAAGTCTATGTTGATGATATCATTTTTGGTTCAACTAACAAAGAAATGTGTGAAGAATTTTCATTGATGATGCAAGGAGAATTCGAGATGTCCATGATGGGTAAGATGAACTATTTTCTTAGACTACAAATTAAGCAACTAAAAGATGGAATCGTCATCAACCAATCCAAATATTGCAAACTGTTATTAAAAAGGTTTGATATGGATAGTTGCAAAGTAATGAATACTCCAATGGGCTCTGGTACATTTGTTGATCAAGATGAATTTGGTATTCCAATTGATATTACAAAGTATCTATATATGATTGGTTCCTTATTATATTTGACGGCAAGTCGTCCTAACATAATGTTTAGTGTTTTTCTTTGTGCTCGCTTTCAAGAAAATCCAAAGGAATCACATCTAATGGCGGTAAAAAGAATCATGAAGTATCTCAAAGGAACAACCAATTTCGGCTTATGGTATCCTAAAGGTAGTATTTGCAACTTAATTGGTTATTCTGACGCGGATTATGCAGGTTGTGAAACTGATAGAAAGAGAACAAATGGTACTTGTAACATTCTTGGAAATGCATTAGTATCATGGTCTTGTAAAAAACAAGCACGTGTTGCTCTTAGCATGGCTGAAGCGGAATACATAGCAGCGGGTAGTTGTTATGCACATATTCTTTGGCTTAAGCAACAACTCCGTGATTACGGACTCAATCTTGGATGCATTCCTCTTCGATGCGACAACATAAGTGCAATCAATATTACAAAGAATCTGGTCATGAACTCAATAACCAAACACATCGATATTCGTCATTATTTTCTTCGTGATCACATGATTCAAGGAGATGTCAAAGTTACATTTGTTGATACTCATAACCAACTAGCAGACATATTCACTAAACCTTTGGCTCAGGATCCTTTCTTCAAAATTCGTTGAGAATTGGGAATATTGGATGAAAAGGACATCTAAAACGGTACATGTATCTAATTATTTCATAATATCTCTTAATATCTCATCCATATTATTTTTAAATTATTTTTAATTGTTTTTGTTTATAAATAAATGTGTTCATATTGCTTAAATTTAATTATTTTTTGCTACATGTGTTTGTATAAATATTTCCTTAATAAATTTTTCGGGTCAAGGCTATTGTTTTCCTGTTATTGGCAAAAACAATCGTGGAAATCAATTAACCTATATAGGAAATCGATTTCCTGTAGTTTAAAACACATTCCTAAGCGTTGAAATTATATTTATTTTTCAATGGAAATCGACTAACCTATATAGGAAATCGATTTCCTGTACGTATTTTGATTTTCCAGTTTGATTTTTATACCTTCATCTTTGGTCAAAAACATTCATTACTCATACATATCCTCTTCCACACTCTTTCACCTACTCTTACTTTTTCTCTATTCCACCTCTTTATTATTCACTCATCTCTCAACATTTCCCAACCTAATCTCATTGAAAACTCACTTCTCCAAAACCCATCATATACTCTTCTTCACTCCAACACTCAACATAAACTTTTCAAAAAATTTCATTTCCTTCCTCTCTCAACCCTATTCCGAAAAATACTCTCTCCAAACCCTAACTTCATCCTCTCAACTCCATCCATGGCACCTTCAAGGAAATCCAAAGGAAATCAACAAGTTGTTTAAAGCTCTCATGATCAAAACTCAGACAATGACACTGAGCAGTGTCTTCCTCCGGTGAAACAATGCAGATTGTACTCAAATTTCAGGCAGAGATCTCTCATTCCTCCAAAGTACGATGATCTTGAATCCTTTCCTAACACTAGTTTCAACTTTCCAGAAAAGCTAGTCTACAAAAAGATTGATAAGTTTGTCACTGATTGTGGAGAATACTATCATGACTTAGTTAGAGAATTCTATGCTCACTTTTCAATTGATGGAAATCTCATGTTGCATTCCTCTGTTAAGAAAATTGATATTGCTATGTCTCTTGAAGAATTTGGTAGATGTTTAGGTGTTCCTAGTGAAGGGATACATATTATGAGAGTTTATGTTCCAGATGAAATTGATGCTCTAAACTATGAAATGATGAATTTCTACTTTAGTATTTCTAGAATTTCAAGAGAAGATTTTTATGCTAAGGATGCTTAGTCTGGTGCTTCTAAGATTTTTGTGTCTAGTAAGAATTTGTCAGTAAGTGACCAGATGCTTCACTACTTTCTTGCTTATGTGCTTATACCCCAGGCAAATAATTATGCTAAAATATGTGAGATTGACATGATGCTTCTTTGTGCTATGAGGCACAACTTGTCGATTAATTGGGCTTATGTGATCCTCCTTCATATAGAATACTCGTTCTCTTTGAAAAGTGGGCTACCATATGCTAGAGATATGACAAAGATCTTAGAAAAATTTGGGATTCTTTTGAGAAGGGAACCGGTAAAAAAGATGGGAAGAACAATTTTGATTTCTATAGCACTTTCTTGAAAAATATGGACATTGTTCTAAACCATGAAGGAATATATAGACATGATGATGATGAGCACATTGCCGCACCTCTGGATGGTGGTTATTCCTTAGAGCTCATCTACAAAAATCTTATTCAAATGGAGCTTTGCAATGCCTCAGAGCATCGTTCTATGTGTAAGGACATCACATTTCTCATTAATCAATCAACTCAACAACCTTCAAGTGGACAATAAAGTAGAGAGAAACAAGGTGAAGAGGAAGAAATAGGAAGTGGTGATGAAAATGAAGCCATGAATGCTAGTGACTAAATTCTATCTTTTCTTTGTCTTAAATGTTTTTATTATCTATTTTCAATATGCCTTGTTCTTTGTTTTTTAAGACAATGTTACTTTTATGCTTGTAATGTTGCTAGACTTATGTTCTATCTTGTTTTGTAATGTTGCTAAGACAAAATTTCATCTATGTTTTGTGATGTATTAGCCTTAATATAATTTAGACTCTTGTTATGTTACTTTTGTGTTGTATATGTTTCTTGTAACGCCCCGTTTTATTTAATATTATATTAATATTTTTGAGTTACCGTTAGACGATTGTTTTGGCGACGAGAATATTTATATTAATCAATATATCTGTTAATATATTTGGCGACGTTTCGTTCGGTCCGGTTTTTATTCCGTTCGGTTCGGTAAAATATTATTCGGACCGATATTTAATTTCCCGGAGTTATTTTAACTAATTGAGTTAATAATATTATTAGATATTATTAATGTGTTAATTAATAAGACATGTTAGGGGTGTGAGGACTAATTATTGAGAATTGGGTGTACACCCTTGACTTGGTAGTAAGAATACAACATAAAACCATTATTTCCTCATTTCCTTCCATTACAACTTCAACCAAACTTAGAAGCATAGAGGTCTTGGAGAAGAGAAGAAGAACACATAGCTAGGGTTGAATTTATTGAATCATCAAGAATCATCCAAGTACTTGAGCTAAGGGGTTTGATCTTCCATTTCATATAGTTAGGGTTTGATAGATATGTTGTGGATTTAGGAAAAATTGGTATTTTGATTCATGAGTTTTGGTTGAGTGATTGTTGAAATAACTTAGAAAGGTTGAGTTAGGAGTATGGATTGTGGGTGTTTTATTTCTAAGCTTGTAGGAACTAGAAGTTATAGAATGAAGAAATAAGAAACTGTGAAAAGAAAAACCAGAAAAAACACTGTCTGTGCAAGAAACCATGGGAGAAGATGAAGTGGAGGGTATAGGACGAGGGAGGCGCCCACCTCACCTTGAGGGGAGACCGTCCCACCCTCTAGGGCGTCCGCCTCCTCCCCTTTGGGGTGCTAGGACGTGCGTCCCTGTGTGCTGGAAGGAGGAAAATTTGTTTTGCCAATTTTGCTGTTTTCTGTTTTCTGCGTTTTCTGTTCTGCATAACTTGGTTACCCGCATAATTTTGTATTATGCTTCTGTTTCTTTTAAATTTCCATATTCCTTACACTAGTAGTTGGTATTAATAAAATATAATTAGGACATAAGTTATCCGATTAAATTTAGAACTCGATTATGTTTCGATTTCCCGATTTTGGTAATTTCAGCGACGGAGCAAGTTGCTCCGAATTCAAAGAAAATTGACGTACTAGATAAGTTCGACGTGTAGAACGTAGTGGTGAGGTTAGGTTTTTGAAATTTCGAGTTTTTACGGAACGACCTGAAATAGGCCAAATTACGGTTAAATTGAATCAGATTGCGTTTTAGTCGATTTAAGATACGTATGGACAATCCGATTGCGATGTTGACGATTATGATTAATGCCGATTATTAGGAATGACTTTTGCGACGATTATTGGTGTTTGACTATTTTTTCCGTATTTGGAATTTGGTGAATAAATTGATAATGATGTGGGGTGATTAAACATTATATTTGCGACAGTTTATTTATAACGAATATTTGATGATATGTGATGCGATGATATGTTTATCTTGATGTGGATAAATATGGCGATGTGGACTTTATGTCAATTTTGATGAGCGATGATGATGTTTTTGTTGTGTCGTGTTTGTGATGTTGTATTGTCGAGTCACATACATTGCATAGGCGACGAGGACTTTTATGCCAAGCGACGATGGACTTTATGCCGAATGTTCCTAATTATGGACAAAGCGACGGGTACCACATGCATAACATAGTCGTGTCTCATGGAGTCGGTTATGTTTATGTTTGAACTGTTTGGCGTTGGGTTTTAATTGATGGCTTATGTTGAATTGCGATGTTATATGATGCTTTGTTTTGATACATGTTGACATACTCTTATTAACTTATATAATTTATAATTCCAAAACTATTTATATATTTTATCATGCCTTTAATTATATGTTTTGGAGTATCTCACCCTTTACTTGTTTCGCCGTTGTCTTTATATTGGTAACGTGCAGGTGATCCACGAGGATGATGAGGATTAGCTCGAGTATCTTTATTTTGAGTCTCTATGCTCTGATCGTAGTAACACTCGGGTTTTGGGCGACGCTATTATTTTGGATAGAATAGTCTATGTATACTATCTTATGATGTTATAACTTTATGTATCGATGATAACATGATGATATGTATATTTTGTGAACACGTCCGCTGTGCTGTGAATAGTCATATGTTTATATGATGATTTATGATATGAATCGGTATATCCGACTTTTGATTTTTGTGATGTGCATTATAATGCAAAGTGATGAAAACACGAATATGTGATACCTCAATTTATGTTGGATGAAATTTTGATACTCTGATTTTATTATTAATTACGTGGGGTAGAATTAGGGTGTTACATTTCTCATCTTATTTTGTTGCATCCTATCTCCAAAATATTTTTTACTTCTTTTTTCCCATCCTTTTTGATAATAACAAAGGGGGAGAAGAGACATGTGTATTTGCGCTCAAAATTATGTCGTCCCTCAATTTCAATACATGTTAAACTTCATAACTAACTCACTCTAATCATTCAAGTAAATCATTGATTAAGGGGGAGTCATCTACATAGGGGGAGTTTATACTTTAAGACTGTCAAGCAAAAACAACATTTTAAATCTCTTGGTTGTCATCATCAAAAAGGGGGAGAATGTAAAAGCAAGCTTCTCCAAATTAAGTGTTTTGATGAAGCCAACATGTGTACATGTGTTTCAAGAAAGGATGTGCAAAAATATAATCAAACCTTGTATCATTCAAGTATCTAGTTTCAAGTTTCTTGAAGACTCTTTGATGTTTCAAGCTCCATAGGTACAAACATGCTCTTATATTGATAATTCAGTGCTCAAAATATCATTAAAACATATGCATACATTGATATTTTTAAATTGGTGCAAAGCTGTTTTTGCATGAAAATGAAAAATTAATATTTGTTGAAAATTCTCAGGAAATCGATTTCCATATATGGGTAATCAATTTCCTCCTCATGCGCAGCAAAAAACAATTTTTTAGAAATCCTTTTCAAAATGTGGAAATCGATTACCATATATGGTAAATCGATTTCCTATTTAAATTTTAGTCACAACGTTTGAAGGAAATCGATTACACATATATGAAAATGATTTCCCGAACATAACAGAACCAAAAACTTTATGTTTTATGCATAAACGGATTTCCTCTTGCATCTTTTAAAATATACTTATTTATATTCATTTGCACCATTTCTAAAAGGTGTTAAGACACTATATATACTATATATTTTCATAATTCAAATCCACCTCTTTCAATTTACAAATAAAACTTATCATATTCATTCAAAATTTCAAACAAAGTATTGAGACTATCAAACTTTCATCAAATAATTTTCTGCACTTGTTTTTTCAAAACCAATACAGAAAATTCATACCATATTCATCAACACTTGAGCACTATTATCTCTATATTTGCATGATTGAAATGGAAGATCAATAAAGTGATTGATATATTATTCATCTTCATTTAAACTCTTAAAAATATCATATATACTTGTTGTATTCTTGTTGTCCAGGATTGTTGGAAGCAAGTTGTGCATTGAAGAAAATTGTTCTTCTTGCACTTAGTGTTTTAGATCTTAAAGGTTTTAAGAGCCTTTGATCTCCCTATAGGTTAGATAGTAAGCATCGCAATTGGTGTGAATAGGTTGTACAATAATTCTAACTATAGTGAAATCTCTTTCGTATTGAAAGGGGACTAGAGTACTCTCGTTCTGTGAGGGGAACCAGGATATATCCTTGTGTTCTTTACTTTTCCGCATTTATCGCTTTTATGAAAAACTTAACCTGAAAAGAAAGAACCACTAATATATTTTCATTCACCAAACCAGAAAATATTGTAATAAGTATTCATAAAACCGATAAAAAATTTATAGTCCTAATTCACCCCCCTCTTAGGCACATTTCTTACTTACAGGTCGGATAAAAAGATATTTGATTGTGCTCGATGAAAAGTCAACGAAGAAACAAAGGTTGACCGAGTGAGGCATTTGGTCAAAATTATTGTCTAAAGTCGAGATATGATAAAATATGATCATATATTGAGAAAATTCGAAAGAATTGGTCAAAAGTAAGATTTCTTGCATTTTTAGTAATCTTGGACTTAGAAATTTTCTCTAAGTTTTAAGACTTTTGTGTTCATGGATCCATGATGTCGACTCTTTATCTCCTTTTTTTGTGGTTGAAAGTTCGTGAGTTTATGTTCATTAGAAAGAGGGAATTTCATACTATAAGTTTGTCCTTGTGAAGGCATCTCCAAACATGCCTGAATATCGAGTTATGAAGCTCCAAAGTGTGATATTCGAAAGTGTTGCATATTTACATAGTGAGATTTTGAATAATTTCAATATGGCCAAATGTCCAACTTCGGGAGTGTTATACACGTGTTTCCAAGTGTCGTTTCGAGTCGAGTTTAAAGATAATGTTGTTCATCTCACGGCAAGCCACAACTTCGCCAAAGGAATCGAAGTCATTCAAGCCACGAGTCAAAAGTTACGAAGCTCGGAAGATAAGAATTTATCATACTCACAAATTCGACACTTAGCAAAATTTTCAGTATTTTTCAACATGGTCAAGTATTCGACTTCGGCCCAATTTTCATACGATTATCGACTTCATTTCAAAAAATGTTTAACTACAAAATTGTTCACCTCGTGACAATCTATAACTTTGCTGAAGAAATCGAATTCATTTGGGTTTCGGATCGAGATTTATAAGACGATAAAGTTGAGGAAATAAAAGATGAGATTTTTATCGACATTGACGGCATTTGTATTGATTATAATTTCTGAACTTCTTCATCCTCTCTCTCTCTCTATCTCTCTCTCTCTCGTTTAACAACTCAACCATAACCAAATTCTCCTTTTCTCATTCATCATGACCAAAAACAACCACCAACCATAACTACCTCACAAATTCATAGCCGATTCACTCTCATCTTTAACGGCTGTAACAGAAACGAAGAACTCTTTCCGCTGACTTGTTTTATCAGATCTCGTTCTTTCATCTTCATTATGAAAACTCTTTCATATCTCAAGACATAGAACTGTTGTTCAGAGGTCATTGAATCCCTTTCTTCTTTGCTATAACCTAAAGAAGATTGTCTTGAAGCTTCTCGTTGGTTGGAACAATCATCCCTTATCTATCTCGTCATCTTCATCACAATACAAGAAGAGTCGAATATGAACTACTGGGGATATTGGAAGTGTGTTGAAGCTCTATTATTCATCCTTGAGGGATTTCTGGAGCAGCTGCAAAATTGTCTAAAAGAACATTAAGATTGATCTTCGTCCAGGTTTGTCAATTTTTATGTTTCATAACGTATCTTCACATCCAATTTTCACCAAGTTAGATTATGATTTATTCGTAACTAAGGTTAGATTCGGGATCAACATAAGACTCCGCACATAATAGTACCCCCTGTTCCTATTTTTGACGAAATTCATGTTTTCTGGCCACCTCCTCGCCGAAGAAGATGATCGGCTCCGATGACCCTCTTCTAAAATCCTAGGCATGTTCGTCCCCTATTGGTCCATATTTAGTCCTTATAAATAATCAGTTTATTTTATTGTTTATTTTATTTGGATAATTAATTACGTAGGGTGGCATCATTTCATTGGCCCTGAGTTTCTTAGTTTGTTATAAGTTTTTGCCCAATTGATACATATGCACCATAAATAAACGTGACATGAATATATATATATATATATATATATATATATATATATATATATATACATATAAGGAAATCTCGAATAGTTTTTTCTCTTTCAGCGGGCTTAGTGCGTTTAGGATCTGGACCTAACGTTTTTTCTTATGGTTAGGCCCATTTATGGTGGTAGTAAAGAGATTCGATTCAAATTGAAATTAGGCAATACACGCCCCTAATCTCATGTTTCACAAAATGACATATGTTTAATTTTTGCTCGTAAATTCAATTATTACGACTTGTAAAAAATATAGGAAAATAGGTTTCTGACTTTTTAGGACCTTTAGTTTTTTTCATAATTTTTTGGGATTTTTGTAATTAAATTTTCAATTCCTTTTTAATTTTTTTTGATAATACGTTTAGAAACGATATGTCCCGTGGCATCTTGTATTTCGATGCGATTTTTTTGATCATTTCTCGACTATAAATATTTCTAAAAATAAGATTCTGATCCTATTGTGTATTAGAAGTTCTTAGGTAATTTTTGTACATTTTTATAATTTAATTTCCATTGAATTTTAATTCATCTTTACAAAGATATGTTACTTAACTTACTTTTAAATTGAGGTTTGCATTTTGTGACGATTACTCGTTATCTATGACACATAGGTACGAGTACGGTACCCGATATCAGTACTGGTACCGGTACGGGATACGTCGTTTTAAAAAAAATTAAAGTACTGGTACGTAGATAAAAAAAAATCAATTTCTTAAAAAATATATGAGTATATAGCTAAATTGTTAGGTTCATAACTATACAAGTTATAAACATTATAAATAATTAAAAATAATTAAAAATAATGTTAAGACACAATAACAAAGAAATTAAAACACCTAAATTTACTATATTAATATTTAAGAAAACTATAAATTTCATTCAAAATTTAATATTAAGACAAAATAAAGTACCACGAGTACGGTACGAGTACCCGTTACCGGTACTTCACCATTTTAGAAGTACCCATGCTTCAGAGCTCGTTATTTTCAAATCATTTTTTTACCCTAGTCATAAGAATAGGTTCTCATGGTTCACATACCATTTTGGTATTTTTTTAATCAAGAATTGAATCATTATTTGATTAGTTTTAGGAGTCCTGATACACCTAATTAACCAAATCATGTTATTGCGATTTTTGAAGCTTGCATTTATGCAATGGCTTAGGGTTTTTGTGACATGATAACAGACATAATAATAGACATAATAATATAATTTGTGATATTTTCTATGATTTTTTGAGATCTCTTTAAGTCTTTGACCGATTTTTCCTTTGTGTGACACAAAGATGTATAATTGTTTACTATTTCACCTAGTTAAAAATCAATCTTTGATTAGTTTTAGGAGCCCTGATACATCTAATTAACCAAATCACGTTGATGCAATTTTTGCGATTTTTGAAGCTTGCTTTTATGCAATGGCTTAGGGTTTTTGTGACATGATAATTGTAACACCCCTTCTAATTTCCCCGCGATTTATATATTTTAATCAGAGTTTAACATAACGAAGGGCGTCACAATTTTTAATATTCAAAATGACCAAATAACAAATCAGTATTCATGCATTTACTGAAGAACTTATTAAATATAATTCAAAACCAACGGTTATGTTTTACACAGCGGAAAGAACATAAAATCCATAATAACTCAATTCATAGTTATTTCAAAACATAAACTCAAAGAAACCAAGTTTAAAATCCATAAAAATTACAAACGATCATTCCCCAGTGTTACAACTACCAGAGCATGACACTGACACACGGATTAACTAAGTAACACAGCTCTATAAGCTGTCCTCACCAATTCTCGAGCAGCTATTCACTTCAATCTGAAATCATTAAAGTAAGGGTGAGATTTCATCAAAATTAAAATGCATTATACGTTTCTTTAAAATAATAAAACAATCAATGCATTATTTCACCCTTATTAGCATCATTAGAATACGATTCACAAATACAATTCACACAGATCATTGTGCATACAACAACAAACAATGCAATTATAACACTGGAAACCATCCTAACATGTTATAATTACATATGCAATGCAGACTCAAATGCATGTGGTACCAAACGTGAACCAAGTCCACACCCTGTTCCGCTTACACCTCGGAAAACAACGTCAATCAATGATTCGCCCATACACCACTGAGTTAAGAATCTAGCCTCACCACCACTATCCATTGGGTACGATTATTGGCCCTGCAAGTTCAATTCCACACAATGGGAATGAACCATCAACAAAATGCTTATGCATGTACATCAGAAGCATGCAAAAATTCAAATAAGGAATATGGTCATACAACATTATTCCATTCATGATCAATAACAACAACAACACATGCTAACAGCGAAATCATGAACATAACGTTAATCACAATACACGGAATTAACATACAGCAAGTATACGCAAAGAATAACTACGAAATTACAACATATTCTTACTACGGAAACCATATTAATTCCTCCAGATCTCAATTAATGGTTGTGAAAATGTTTTAAATAGATAGTACTCGTTCTAATCTTTCCAACGATACCAACTACGCCTAAATCGGAGTTATGGTCGAAAAGATATGACCGAAACCGTTTTCAGAAAATCATGTTCTGTTTCTATACAGCATGTATCGATCCAAAATCCCATGTGTCAACACATAGACTGCTTGTGTCGATCCATAAGTCGTATGCATCGATGCATACCAGTTAAAATTCAGCATTTTAAAAATCAGTTCAGTATGTGTCGATCCATAATCATCTTGTGTCGATACAAGACTCCCTTGTGTCGATACATAGCTTCTTTGCATCGATGCATAGCTCCCAAAATTGCCCTATGGATCGATACACATGGTTTTGTATCGATACAAGCTGCGTTCCAGCTTTTGATTTTCTAATTTTCTTCTGCTTGCATCGATACATAACAGTATGTGTCGATCCATACTGCTACTTTTTACCAAAAATTCAGATTTTCTTCACTGTTTCCAATTCCCATTGATCCCAATCATCACCAAACTTCATATTATCACAAAATAGAATTAATTCATGTATTTTTACATTCAATTGACCACAGAATTTTGTTTTCTAATTAGCCTATGATCACCTTACATAACTTCACCGTTCATAACAATTCCAATCAAGGTTTTACGTCGGATCATAACGTTAGGGCACAACCTAAACATCCTAATTTGAGATTCCTAACGGATTGAATTATTCTACTGATCATCAAAACCTATAAGGCATAATAATCGGATTCAATCACCCCTTACCTCGCGATGATTCTTCGAGTTCTCGGCGTTTGGCTTTTTCTCCTCTTTCTCTTCTCTTTTCCAAAAGCACGTAGAATGAATCCTAATTTTCTCCAATCCTTCTCTTATTCCTCAATTCCTTTATCCATTCCTTTTTATTTTCCAAATAATAAAATAACCAAATTAAAATAATTGGAATAATTATAGCCTTTTACTCTAACACCTCCCAATTCCACTTTACACCCCCAACACTCCTATTATTTAATT